>OZ017791.1:9074629-9120650 GCA_963969325.1 Lycopodina hypogea | reverse complement strand
TACAAACTAAGATGTGAATTTCAGAGAGAAAGCACTGATTTAGTGCAAAAATATTTTTTGTGGCCTCTGATATCCTTAAGACAATCGGTAGATGCACCCCACAGACAGTGAACCTTTTGTACTTCTGAGCTTCTACTGATTCATTTTTTCAAGCATAATGATTCTCTGAACTGTCAAATAGAATAAAATCCTGTGACAAGCTTGGACTAAACTGACAAACTCGGATGCATGTTGACAAATTGAAAGTATCATAACTTGTCAATGGGCATCCTTTGGAGTTAAATAACTCTTGAGTATTGTGCACCAGGCTCTACTGTAGTATTTGTGTAAAATTGATAAGACATTTTTTCCTGATTAAATTTTTTTTTGTTTTGTTTTTTTGGATTTTCAAAGGCTTAAAACGGTCAGGAAAAATATGATGTTGGCCTGTAATCTCATGTTCTGCATATAAATAAGTAATACATTGTATTGATGTGACTTATTTTACTGCTGTTTTTATTCTTGTTCTAGGATTGTTCGTTCTCGTAACCCACAAGAGCTAGATAAGTGTGATATCGTGGTAGATGTGGGTGGTATATATGACCCACTTCGTCATAGATATGACCATCACCAGAAGTATGTAACTTTTTTTGTATTAATCAAGAATTATTAAGGGAAATTCTTGAAGAATTTTATAATCTTGCTATAATGTAACTTGTAATAATAATTTATGAATACTCTCTATGTGCAATCTATCAACTTTTTGTTGTTTTGCTCAATGTAAAAAAGTGATTCAGTTTTGTTATTCGAGAGTGTCTGTAGTATATGAATACACGATAGAAATGGATAATAAAATTAAAACAAGGATTGTATATATATATATATCTTTTGAGATAATTTAGTGATTACTTAGTTATATATGCAACCTAAATGTTTTATTTTATTTGTCAATTGTTCTCTATTTATAATAAATATCTGATAGTTGCTGTAGTGGCTTGTGGTCATACTTTTGATATCAAATTTAACGACTGATAAAAGAGCACATTAGATGTTTGAATTCTATAAAGTGAAGAAGTTACGAGCAATTATCTTTTTAATTACGTGAATGTAGCAATATAGCGTTAAATACAACGAAAAAATGGGAGATCGGAAGCTACCTGTATTATCTTCTCTCCTAAGCTGCTCTATATAGTAGCCCCTGAAATGACCTTGTTGATTAGCCATTTTTGAAATAGCTCCCAAACTGAAGTAACTTTTACCTTCTGTAGAATAAAATTTGCCACCATATTTTTTGGTTGTTGCTATTATCATTTCTAAAAAAAGGATTTGTGAAGTCATTTATTTCAATGGTCTTATCTGTTGATAATGTAGACCATGGTTTTTAAGTGTTTAATTTAATCAAGTTCACGTCACGATTTCAGCATGTACTTCCAAATGTGTTGTGATATACACATGCTTATGCCAGACAGCATTCACTGGAGTAGCAACCGAGTGTGTTTAGTGTTAATATATCAAGTTACACTCTCAAGCAATGATCACAAGTGATATATTTGTGGCAAATGAGTGTGTTCCTCTGAACTCTGACTATGAAACAGTTGACCATCTACACTCACTATTATTAGAGTAACTGCATTCAGTCTGCCTTTGTGTGACTACATAATGTTTCACATTGTTTCGTTACTTTTTTTTTTTTTTTTTTTTTTTTTTTTTTTTTTTTTTTTTTGCAATTCTGGTCATATATTGTGAAACTGCCTGTAAAATATGGAATATGTGTCCATGTTGTTGTCAGAACATTTGATGGGTCAATGAAAAGTCTGACTAAGGATAAGAAGCCATGGACGACAAAATTGAGTAGTGCTGGTCTGGTCTACCTACACTTTGGACACCGGATCATTTCACTCATTGCTGGTATGTGTGCACACATAGCAACACATGGTGACGAAGGGGGAAGTCAATCCATCATGGTTATGAGGCAACAATTTCTGAACACATCTCATCCTCAAATTACTAGTGCTAATAAGTTAATTAATACAATAACCACACCCCTTGCAGGAATGCATCTTTTCCTGCTACATAGTTAGAAAATACTTTGTTTGACGTAATGATAGCAATATGAAAAGGTATGAGGTATTAGTCTGAATGAAATGGCACCAAAGAATGATAAGTCTGAGTTGTGTGGTACCTTGCTTCATCTTTCTTTCTCTCTCCACACTTTAATAGGTATAATTAATGAAAGTGGTTTTTTATGATGTTGGAGGATGATGCTATTGGTGTGTTTTACATTATCAAGGAACTGGCCTTGAGTCAGATGTTAATGAAGAATTGTATGACAAGATGTATGAGAACTTTGTTGAAGAAGTGGATGCTGTCGATAATGGCATAGAACGCTACGATGGACTACCAAGGTAAACTGAACACACACACACACACACACACACACACACACACACACACACACACACACACACACACACACACACACACACACACACACACCTTTTTTTAAACTCGCTTTATTTCTTACTTCAGAAAAGAGAAGCAAAGTGGTGATTAGCTGATCAAACCATGGCTCAATTAGAATTATTGGTGACAGCCACTATACCCTACATTTACTCTTAAATTTTCGTGAGAAAAAAACCAACAGCAACATACCCTGGAAAATAATTGAACAATTGGAACCACAACAATTGGATGCCATTTTGCCTTGCAGATGGTATTATATAAGAGATGACTTGATGTTTTGTGGCTGTAATGGTTACACTAGAAAGAAGTGAGTGTTTTGGGAAGTAAATGTTAGCAGGACCTAGAAAGAGACATGTGGAGCTTCTCAGACCACCATGAGTGAATGCAGCAAAGCCACAATCAAAATGACTCAAGCAAAAATTCTGATTTCAATCAAGTATACTTGATTAGGCTATGAATTAATAGGGCTCTCATTATAATAGTATGTTGTCATCACACACAAATTGGACTCACATAAATCATATCTATATTCAATGGAATTGTTGTTTAGAGTTAATACATTCAAACAATAGCAAAGAACAAACAACACTGAAATAGAATGTGCAGTGGTTACCATGTTTTCTTTTTGTCGTCAGACACAATAATGACATATACTGAAATTATGTTAAGCTAGGCAGACAGAGGAGATGGGCTCCTTGTTACACACTCAATCAACCACAGGTAAGTCAAGCTTCATACTAAGACTAATACTCAATCCATGAAAGGGAAGAGAGGAGGAAATCACTTGACCTGTCGAATGACGCAACATAGCTGTCACACAAATTACTTTTCTAAAATCTGTTTCTTCATATGAAACAACAGCTTATATTTTCGCAATAATTCATAAACATTCATTAGTGCAATGTAGGGAATTATTTTTACCCTCCTTTTTTTAATAACATATTTTGACCATACAGTGCACTGCTTTTGTCTCCAGGTATAAAGTGACAACAGCTGTTAGCCGCAGAGTCGCCTACCTCAACCCAAGTTGGAACAGCCCAGTGCAGAACCCTGACGTGCGTGCAACCTTGTCTCCTGGGAGTGGGGTGGGAGCGTTGTTGAGATGCTGGAGTGTCTCATGTTGTTCAATATGCAAAGAACGTATTTGAAAGTTGTTTGTTGTTAGTTAGGCCACACCAGATAAATTTCCTGTTTCTCATCCAGGGAGTTATTAAAAATCAATTTGGGCATTCACCAAAAAAGCAACAACAACAACCAAAAAAAAATAACTGTGAAAACCCAAATAATATCAAGCTGAAATTTGCTTATTGCCATCTACTTTTACCAACTATGCATTTTTGTTCATTTAATTCACTTGAAGTTTCAAAATTGTGGTGTAAACACTATTTTGGTGCAGACTTTGAAAAGTCCTTTTTTTTTAATTAATGCACAGAATTTACATTGAAAATTGTGTTTTTTGACGAGTTTTTATAAAATTGTATGAAAGCAGTGGATGAGAAACAGGAAATTTATCTGGTGTGCCTTATTGTCAACCCTGTGTGATATTAATCAAGGGTATGTTTCAATAAAACTATTATGAACAATTATTTCAACCTGTTAAGACTGGTTAAAATGGTAGTTTGTAATCACAATACTAGCTTAACCCGGTGTGATGTTGATCCAGTATATGTCCCTATGCACATAGAGCTATTTTCAACCTGCCACAACTGTGTGACATTAATCCATTTTTGTTCCCATAGAGCTAATGTCTACCTACTCCACCTTCAACCCTGTGTGATGCTGATCCAGTGTGTGTCCCTAAAGAGCTATTGCCAACTTACTTCAACCTGCCTCAACCCAATGTGATGTTGGTCCAGTGTGTGTGTGTGTCTCCCTAAAGGTGTTGTCAACTTTTTTCTGCTTTAACCCAATGTGGTGATCCAGTGTGTGTCCTTACAGAGCTGCTGTCAACTTTTTCCTGCATCAAACCAGTGTGGTATTGATCCGGTGTGTGTCTCCATCGAACTTGTCAACTTCTTTAGCTACATCACTCCCTGTAGTCTGCTTAGGTCTTCCTCTCTGCTGCCTCTTACTCAGTTTGCCAGAGTAAGAAACCCTCTCCGTCAAAGATATTTTTTATCCTTGGTGTTACTGACCTTTCTCTCGTGTCTCTTCAACCAGCTATTCTTAGTAGAACCCTGCTACCTTCAACTAACATTAATGACAATCCTATCCTTTTAGATTAGTAGCAATCTATATCATTATCTTTCTGTGTGCTATATCTGCATTCAGTGGTGTAGCATCACCATCTCTTATAGTGTCTAGCATGTGTTCTCTTTTCTTGGTAATGTATTGATAGTTTTGTCTCCCGAATGACTATTTACAAGTGCCTATTGGCAGTTTTCTACAATCAAAATCACATCTGAGCAGTTCATCCTTGATCTGCAGTTGGGATCCCTTTTTTTCATATCTAGGAGCCCTTTTACATGTTTTTTGTCGTTGGTTGTTAGGATATTCACAACCTCACTAATTGCATATTTTGACTTACCATGAACCTACCGACCTTCCTCTCCATTGATTATTCCCAGGAGCTATTTCTTTATTTTTTTAATCTTTTTGTTCTCTTTAAAATTGTTTTTGTTGATTATTTAAATTATTACTAATTTTAAATATATCCTTTGGTAGTCATTCCTATTTACTACATCTTGCTGAATAGTCTCTAATTATCCAGATTGTATGAATTACTTCCACTCTCTTGCAGGCAATGTTTCTGAAGGCGATGGAGTTGGTCGGCTCAGAGTTCACTGATAGGCTGCTATCATTGAAGGAATCCTGGTTGCCTGCTAGAGCACTGGTCCATAATGCCTTCCAAGACAGGTTCAAAGTATGTATGGTCAAAAAGAAATTCCATTTATGCAGTTAATGTTGTACAATATACGTATTGATATGAGCAATCTCCCTTATCTGTGGGTTGGAGGAAGGAAAAAAAGAACTAATTCTTTAAAATATTAAAATAATAATATTGAGAACTGATCTGCCCTCTTGAACTAACAGATCAGTTTCATGTATATGTGGTCATAACTTGAAGAATTATGTTCTAGTTCGTTAGTTTAAACTTGAATCCATGGAAATGTGTTGTCCTATTGTTGCATATCTACCATATGCATGGGAGGTTTCAGGGTTGGGGCTGGTAGCTATCTTGGTTTAGCTATGTAGATTCTGGAATGGGTATGTAGTGTCTGCTGGAGAGATGCTGTGTTGCTCTCACTGTTGGCAGATGGACAACACAGCACCGCTACTTAATTTTATTAATTTTTTTTATGCTCTTGTATTATCCCTCTAAAGGTTGTTGGTACTGACATAATCGTCGGTATCCCTATAATGTTTGTGGTTTCTGGGGATTGTGGAATGGTCTGGAATGCAATATCTAAAAGTGACCTCAAAATAAGATACTTCCCATATTAAACTTACAAGAGGGACAGTAACCTGAAATTCCTGGAAAATCATCACTTTGGCTTTGTGTGGAAGTTATGACACTTGATATCAATGCTGGAGGAGGAAACAAAGTAGCAACAGCTCGAAGAAAAAAAATTGCTTTTTACATATACCCCATCCCCCCCCCTCCTACTTCACCAATCTCACTGATTTTAGAACATTTATTGTACCCCATTAAATAATATTAATTATATATAGTAATAGTTCATAAATTTTTGTGTTCTAGAGTCTGTTCAACTGAAAGTAAACTCCCACAATTATAATCTATCAGGTAACATTACAGAAACCACACTACACCTATCAACTATAGTTACCAAACAGGACAATATGGAGCCATCGGTCTTCAGAATGCTGTCATTTAAGACTGTATGATGCTATGATGGATCATGTTTATTTGTCAATTTCAAATAAAATAGTCCAGAGCAATATGGAGTACCTCTGTCAGTATTATATCAACTATGTGGCTGGAATAGCAGTAAGTCGCTGTCAATTGCATGTCCATCACTTAAACTGAAGAAAATTTTCTAGGTTGATTGTCTAAAGCGATTGATATATATCTTGTTAGTTGAATTTGCCTGATGGTTGAGTGTAATTGAGGATATGGTATGGATAGTGTTAACTATAATATAAATGAATTAAGAAATTTTTTTGTTTTGTTTTTTTAATAAGCAAAAAAAAAATTTTTTTTTTTTTTATTTTTTTTATTTTTTTAATTTTTTTATGAAACTTAGATTTAATTGTAGAATTGGGTGTGTTGGAGTGAAATGATGGGATGCTACATTTTTTGTTAATTATAAATATTTGTATGTGTGTTGTGGTTTAGTGTGAGTGTGGTGCCATAGCATTATGCTGGCTAGAGTTACATCCACTGAGGGATTGCATGGGAAAGCCTCCACTTAAATTTCAAGTGGTTTTAGCCATCCCGAAAGATGAGAACAGAAACTGTTGAAACCACTCCACAATATGCTTCACAAGTAATTTCAAATGAATGAATTTACTAGTAATTTTATTCATTGCATATCTCATTTCTTGTACACAAGCTAAAAAATGAAAAGAAAAAAAGAAAGAAAAAATAATCCCTTGCAAGAAGGAAGGGAAGTTCTCACAGCATGTATGATGTGTGTTCCAATACAAACATATGGAGTTAATTTTGACTGCATAATATGGACTTACCATTTTGAGATACACTGTATACAATTTCCCCCTTGACCCTGTGGAAACACACTTGATTTCACACATACGTAAAGATACCATCTTCCTGATCTTGTGTTAAGGTGTGTGTTTTTAGTTTGTTGTTGTTTTTATTTTTTTTGTTGTTTTTTTTTTAATTTTTACAAATGTCTCATTCCTTGTGTTAGATGCCAATGGTTCGTGATTTTATTTTATTTACAATTTTTATCTTGTGTGACTATGAGGTATGTTTAATGTACGCATGCTTTTATGTACACACACTTGTATGCACATGTTCTGTAGGTGCATCAAAGTGGAGCTATCCTGCACTTGGAAACTCCTTGTCCATGGAAGGATCACTTGTTTGACCACGAAAAGACTATGGGTGCTGAGTCAGCAATTAAGTTTGTGCTCTACAAAGACGAGAATAAAAAGTACCGAGTGCAGGTGGGTATGGTCAAATCTGCATATGTTCGAATATGTCCATATGGGCATGGTTCTAAATCACAAAGTTTGATCTAGTCCAGGTAGATGTGATTTTAGTTTTCCTGCGATTCTTAATCATCCTAAGTTCCAGCTAGTCCACGTGGCTGCTTCTGTTTCCAAATTAACTCTTGTAAATTTTGATTGTCATGTTTCTGAATCAAAAAGGTTTGAACTTATTTACAGTCTGACATGCCAAGGCGGATAAGTAGTTGATGCATTCTAATCCTTCCCCAGGAATCTGCATTTTTCCTTATGAATACTCTACAATGCTAATTATATGTCGATTACGCTGATGCCAGGTTGTCTCTCTCTCACACACACAATCATCAACTAGAATCCTTACAAGTGTAACAGCTTGAAATCGACCTTGGGTGGTAATGTGATTGGTTTCAGTTGTGAAAGGCTTTGACAGGATTAGAATGTGGCTGGCAATGTTAAAGTGATTTAATAGAATTAAACATATTTGTGATGGTTGTGGTTTTCGACATAAACAAGAATTAACTTTAGCAGTACACAAGTTTTAGTTCCAATCAAAAGAGGTGTGGTTTTCCTCATCAATACTCACATTTGGTGAATTCAGAAGTTTGTATCTGTGTAAATTCTTAAATTTTCCTGGCATTATGTTACCTGAAGGTGGTAGGAGGAGGTTACTCAGTTTGGGTAGTGTCTCATCTCGTTATATTGCCACTTAAGTTACACTCTTGCATCTGCTTCACACTTCCGAATATGTACATATTTGTGTCAATATTGGACTGTAGACTGTTCCCATTCAGTTACCATACCAATCTAAATTTCTTTCAAAACTATATTTAGTTTTTTTAGTCTTAATTTTATTGTAGTTTCAAAATTCATACTCTATCTATATTATAATGAAACTTATTCTGTTTGTCTGCACCATGCAGGAGACCATAGTGTGCAGCTACATCCAGAGCAACTTAACACTATGCCTGTGGAGGCTTCGGTTTAGAACTGCTTCTGGTGTGCAACTGCTCTGGGGGAGCAGCTAGGCTAGGGTGTGTTGTCTGCTCCTCAGGAGTTGTTCCACCCGAAGTGCTATTAATGATTTAAATTATATGTATAAGCATATATATATTCCTGATCAATTATTATGTAAAATGGTGTGTAACTATAGAACCAGCCCCACCACTGCAAGAATATGCTTGCAATGTCAAAATTTGTTGGTGTCTGTTGTTTTTGTGATCTAAAACTTCTGAATGTCCACAGAGCCACACTTACCTTGCATTAGTGTGACTAGTAATATGGTGCTAGAAAATTCAATCAAAATACAATGGGTAGTGAACTGTAGATATCATATTTTGCTTGATGCACTTACTTAATTGTAAAGAATCCTTTTGTGGGTGGACACTGTGGAAATATTTGATTATGTCTCTCACACTGGCTCTTTGTGTGTTTGGAAGGCCAGCCATTGTTGGGCAAACATAACAGAGCTGATAGAAGCTGGAAGTATGTCTGCCAGATCTATGGTCTGTCATTATTCATACAGTAAGGCGGTATTTGAAGTCCTGTCCACACTGCACAATAAAACCAGTTTCACCTGTCTCTGAAACAGGTTCCATGTGTCCACACTACACCCGGTTTCATCCCAATGGGTTTCACCTGAAACCTTCAGAGGGTTGGCTTCAAGTGGCTCAGATTTATTGGACATACCTGTGGCTTTATTGCTGATGTTCACTATTAGGAGTTTAGCTACTAACAGCTCTCTTCCTCTCTATCCTCACTTTGTGTGATGACATTTCAGAGGGAAAAAGACAAAACAACATAGCACACCAGAAAATAAAATACCCCGTTTCTAAATGTGGTAGAGGAAAACCAATTAATCTGCCCAGCCAATTAGTCAACCCACGCAGGTGATGTGGAGTGGGTTGGAACCAGATGTTGCTGGAGACCATTTGTAGTGTGGACAGGGCTTAAGGTTCTGAAAGTTTATGGTATTGGAACAGTTTTTTTTTTTCCCTGTCAAAATCCTGGCCTTCCAGGTAGGCTGTTGAAGCTAATAATAGGTAGAGTTTCTGAACATACTCAGTTCAGTGGGAATTGTTCTATTGGTGAGGTGATGGTGGGAACATTGGTTTGCATCATATAATCATCTTATCACAATGAAATAATAAAGGGGGTTTTTTTCTCACCTGCTGTGGGTTAATGTACTATTGGCTGTGTCATGGTGAGGCGTGGGGTACAACACACAAGTCAACCTTGGAGTCCTTTTCATAATGTTCATGGCACAGAACTCAATTATCTTCCAAGTTTTAATTGTATTTTCATGTACAGACTGGTATTTTTGTTAAGTTGGTGTGTTAATTTAAACAGTTTTTCATAACCTATTTAGAAATGTATCTATGACCATGCTTCTGCTAATTTTTTAATCTTATTCTAGAAATCAATATCATCTCTTCTTCCATATAACTTCCTACACTGACTCACAGAACCCCAGCTTCATTTTGAGTGTGACTAGTCCCTAAGCTTTTTTCTTGTATGGTAATAATTACAATAGCTCTATATCATAACAGCTATAGGGGTTTATTTCACTAATTTGTGTACTGTGGACATATAAATTGCATACACACATTATTTACAAAGTATTTAAGCTCTCTAATACAAGTTAGTGGCTTACTTGAACTTGCAGATTGTTTGAAAATAGTACATAATGTGTGAGTGTGTGCTGTAAAAAAAGCATCAAGTTTGCAGTGAGTAAAATTATTTTGTAGTAATGCTTAAGCCTTACTCTCTTTTCAAAATATTTAATTTACTTCATTTTGTGTTGAAGGAATGATTAAAGCCCTGTCCGAATTAGAGTACAGACTTACCTTGATCAGATCCTGATAACTGGGGTTATCATCCGATCTATATAAACCCTGTCTGAACTATGATTTTAGAAATGAACTATTTAGTAAATTTTTGGTTTTGTTGACAAGAATCTTCCTTCAGAACTAGATCTTGCTCTTATATAATAAAAAAATATCAACAAACAACACTGATAGTGAACATACTTCTTTATCTGTGTGAGATTTTTATGTTTCCTTCCATGTGTTTATTTGTGTAATTAAACTCTCTGCTTATCCACTTACGTAGCCAGAATGGTCTCACTATAAAAATTGTATAAAGCATAACAACACCTCTCCTTCAAGCTAGTGGTTAACTTGTTGCAATTGATTTGAACCATACTGCAGTTAGTGCACGTATCTGGTATACATGTTATCATAGTTGAGTAATTGTATGTGCACTACGTTGACTTGATAAGACTGCCCTATGCTAACAGAGGTCAGGCTGAAGAAGCCATGCTATTTCCTCCTTATAGCTAGAAACTTGTTGGTGTGATCAACTGTAAGTGCACTTAATAGATGATTACTTTCAATTACATCTGTTGTCAGTTCTATGAATTAGTTGTTATGGTAATGATTATTCCCATTCCATAATAGGGAAGACAAGTAATCTAGTTTACTCGTCCAAAATGTCACCAATTCTGCACAGAAGATATGAGTGCAACCTCATCATGATTTCACTTGCTTTTGTACGACCTTCAAATTATGACTTAAAGCATTTGTGTGTTTTGATGAGGAAGAAGAAATTTGTACTGTGGAACATGATATTTGATCCTCATGACAGAGCTCATGTTTTGAGGGCTAATTTGTGGTAGTAATTTCTTGCTTCCTGTAAACATCAAGTATCTTCAACTTCCTGTTAAAGCTTTTACCTGTGAAAAAAATTTTTCTTCCTGTTTTCTTTAAAATAATTGTATTTTCTGGGGGGGGGGGGTAGGGAAGATTGTTTCTTGTCAAATAATATCTTGAAAGAATTATTTATTGTAGTAAATTCTATGTGATATAATATATCTCCTTGCTCAGCATCAGTCAGCCTCGTTACCAAAATAGGCTAAACATCAGTCTTTATTAGAAGGTTATTTGATGTTCATAAGTGACTTCAAATTGATATGGTGATAGTTATCTGGATTGAACCTATAACATTAAACAAGTGTTTAAATATATCACTTTTCTGCTGAAGTGTCCCAATTATTTTTGTTGGTGTCAGTTCTTATAATTGAAATTCATACTCAACTAAGCCCATTGCTTCTGATCCAGCAGAATACAGCGTGTTACTCCCAGTGGTATGTCACTTTAAATTTTGAAGAGGCAATAGCTTTCCTCAGCACATAATCCTCCACTCCCTTCACTAGTAAGTACAGAACATACAGTCTCTATCAGATAAGATACTAGTTCTGAGTTCTGAGCACTTTGCAATGACTCAGGCTGTCCAGCCAATCCTAGGCTCACTGTGCTCTTCATAACTGATTAAAAATTTTACTTTTTTTAATCAACCACAATGAATTCCCTTCTGCTATGACTTCATAATGAAAATGTATGTTGTTATTCTATTTCAACATCTCTAACCTGGTATGAAAATTCCTCTCCAAGTGGAGATCTCACTTGACTGTAGTGTTAGCTTGGGAGAATGGGTGAGTTGTTTGAATGGCCCATTCTGCACATGAGGATTATTGATAAGATGAAGAAGTATTCATAAAGATTCACCATTTCTTTGATAATGTGTAACTGTGGTGTTTGATTTAAAGGCAACCTCAGCCCATTAGGTGTGAGAGATCGCTGCAAGCAACAACAGAAGCACTCCTTGCTAACAGAATGTGTGGGTGGAGGCTTATTCAAAACACCCGAATGCATTTTTAAAACTTCTCACAAAAAGTGATGCACTTTCTGGAATCCCACACTAACGAGCTTCCTTGTATGCAAGAAATTGAAAGGTGCCAAAGAGAGGACAGGTTAGATACTGAACTGCTAAATTGTTAGAAATCCAAGAAATGACTTCAATTAACATAATTTTTTTAAACTGTAAGGACTTAGCTTCCAGAATTGGAACAGTTCACTGAGTGTGTGTGTGTGTTCTATCTACCCAACTGCTATAATGGCTGTCTTTCTCTGTTCCTGACTCACCATCTCTATGTCGAAATTGCTTATAGCTCAAGGCCCTGTTTTCCAGTACAGAATTAGGCAGCACAAAGCAGCAACCCAACTTAATACTAAGGACAGGCAATGATACGTCCATTAGAACTAAACCAAACCATCATGTGATCAAGGTGTGGCTACTGCATCACAAGTAATGCCTGTAAATTCAATTTGAAACCAATTGATGGTGTGGTAGACACGAGTGGAGGTAAAAATCATGTCCATTCATGTAATTAGTTTGAGTAGGTGTGGTGTTGCAACTATGCATTTACCTTCACTTCTAATTCATTGTCTTTGCTAGTGTGCATATATGTACGTGTTGAATGGTGTATGTGTAGTTGATACTTGGTAGACATTTTGTTATCGAACTATACCACAAACAATAATAGTTTATTTTACTGTTTTTAGTTTGTTTTTTTTGTTGTTGTATTTTTTTTTCTTTCTGACTTTATGCATCCTAGCTATTAGCAGAAGATTCATTCTTATCTAAGTGAATTATTTTGTGAAATATTAATTTTATTTAACATACTGATGAATGACTTCCTGTTTACCATGGAAATGATTTTCTTATTTTCTTGTAATGCTACAGTGTGTTCCAGTGGAAGTTCAGAGCTTTACATCCAGGTAAATTAACCTCCTGTGTATGTGCCCTTCTCATGTGTAATGCTTGAAGTGATTGATATCCAGTGCCTCCCGTGACTGAGAAATATATTAAGTAATTCAAAATATTCATTTTATACATATAAATTGTGATTTCATAGGGATAATGTATTGTGAAATGATAACGTATTGAAATGATAATGTATTGTGAAATGTAACTATATCAATTGAAGTGTCCTCAATTTGACTGAGACCAATCATGGCACATCATGGCATCCTATCTTTTTAATGTGATTAAAGTTAATGTACCATTATGTCCTCTGTGGTCAGTAAAGTTGAGAGGTTTCATATGTTTCCTGGTTGTCTTATATTGGTGGGTTTTCTCCTTAAACAATCCCGGAGCAATTTCAGAACAGACATGACTGCAGTCTTTTTATATACCCATGGGAATCTTGTGGATGTCCATTAGCTTAATCACTGGGAGTGGTTTAGAACTCAAAACTTTACACACACACACACACACACACACACACACACACACACACACACACACACACACACACACACACACACACACACACACACAATTATCACTACAAATGAGGTTCCTTTTGAAATGATAGACAAAAATATGCTCTTGAATTTAAAGTTTCTAAGTCAGAAATCTGGATTAAATCCTGATTCCCTCCTTTCCAAGAAACAACCTTTATCAGCCAAAAGGGTGTACAATGCTTGATAACCTTACCATATCATTTTGTTGGGTAAAATTAAATTGCCATGCTAAATTTTGCCAGTTCGGCTGATCGGTTTAGCCAATCATGATACATGACATACATCATTTATGTTTATGATATGGATGGTATGACATCTGCAAATATAGTTTGTGAAGACTCTCCCATACTGCAATTCCCAGGCTGAGTGTCGACTAGACATGTATGGGTGGCCACCTGGATGTGAGGGTATCAAGTTTCTGTATGTGCACATCTGGTCATAAGTAGTTGGAGATTATTACATTACAGAAAGTACACTGGACCAGTATCATATTGCGCTGATGCAGCGTGGTAAAAAGTGGCTAATGTAATGGGTTTGTACATGGGGTTAACGTGAGATTAGAATGACTCTGCATCTACCTTAACTGATATCTGTACTAATTACTGCTCTCAGCAATTATTCAGAAATGGTTTATCAGAGGTTGAACAGCCAGCAAAGCATAACTTACATCCTTTACTTATTCATCCATCTACAAGCAACTGGAAATAATTATAAGTTAATATTGCAGTGTGTTGAGCTTGCTCTTTGATTGTGTGCAACATAAGAAAAGCACAACATCAAACATACACTTTTAGTGTTCAGGCTAAGGTGATAGTGATTTTTTTAGCAGATAGAGAGATCTTGAACATGGATGGATATGCATTTGGAAATGTAGTCCTCAAGAACAAACAGGAAAAGGTACTAGGTTGACCTTGACAGAGGCAAGATGGACTACTATGCCATGGCAGCTCTAAAAAACATTACTGACCACACCCACCAAAATTGACATTTATTAATGATTATCATTTTTCAATAACAATATAATGGAGTTCCTTTAAAACTAAATCCTTGTATATTATTTGTGCTAGCTCCCTGCCTCATGCCTGCCTGCCTGCCTACATGTGTACCTGAAACAAAAAAAAAATTTTTGACTATTGACACAACCGCTGCTTGAGTTTTATTCTGCTTCTTTTGTAGTCCAGTCCCCACAGAAGGTCTTGGAATTTCTTTAAAATTCCAACAAAAAAATTAGGAACTATCCAATAACAATATTTTCTGCTGATTGTTAGAGTAAATAGTTGAAGGGTTAACAAATCAACAACCCCTTTCTTTATAGAACTAGCTGGTGGACTCAATTTGATCTTGGTGGAGAGTCAAACTCACTTTACTAAACTCAAAATTGTATGTATGTGCTTAAAATCAGAATAACACTAATGTTAATTATCTCTGTTGCTAGCTCTCACTGTAGCCAAAAGCTGAGGTTGAAACAACTCCACCTGGATTTTTCTTCATAATTTCTTTATATGTTGTCAGTTGTTTTCTAATTTTTAAAAATTATATTAAAAAAGGCAAACTTTTAATTTCAAATTACACATGCTATCTGCTATAGTGGCAAAGTAGAGAATTTGGCCAGCAAACAAAATTTAAACCTTGCTTAATTAAACCCACAAAATTGTATGTATGTACTATGAATGTGGCTAATGACTGCCAAACCCTCGAACGTAGAGACCTCAAACTTTGCTTGCATACACAACTTGACCAAGGGAGTAACTTGGCAATACACCCCATGAAGAATATGTGGGGGCCTCCAGACACAGAAAAACAGTATATTAAATGGGTGTAATGAGTTTATTCTTGACCAAAACATGGTCAAAATTACACTAAATGCTTATCTCTGTTGGAATTATCTTTAGCAAAATTCTAAGAAATGGGCATTAACCTTGCCAGCCACTACACCTACCCTGGCACCAAATTTCGTCTAAGTTCTACCTCAGGAAGTACCCTTTTAATATTGAACACATTTAGCTTTAGGAAGATGGATGGACAGATATACAAATTCCTTTTTATATATGAAATTGGACAAAAGAAAAAAAAACCCATTCCTAGAAGAAGAAAAATTGTAAGCAATAAAACTGGTAAAGGTGTTTCATTTTGTCGAAGAACTGGTTCAGTTTGTTGGAAACTATTTGTTGCTCTTTTATTTCTGAGGGGGTAATTTGTTTGTGATGCTGAGGGGGAAATGCCAGTGCCTGACCTCAGAAGCTGAGACAGGATCAAGGGAGCAACAACATTGGGGTGAAGGTGACAAAAACAGGGTTGCTTCTAGGCTACAATCATAGCCATTGGTGGGGGTCTGACACAGTGGTGAGGGCCTGAGACCAATGATGGGAACCTAAGGGGGGGGGGGGGTACTGAGGCAGTGGTATGGGTCTAAAGTAGAAGTGGGGACTCTTATAACCCCTGACGTAGTATAAAGCACACTATAGTACAGTAGAAAGAGGAAAGGGTGTCCTTAAGCCTCCGTGGAAAGAGAAAAGGGTGTCCTTAAGCCTCCTTAGATTTTTGTTACTTTCATGCTAATGTATGATAGCTCCGAGAGGTTTTGAACCAGGAGCCACCTAGCAGTTAAGTGCTGCCATATTTTGAATAAATAAATTAAAGACACCATGGAGTCCATCAATATGTAATACTATACCAGAGGCCAATTTGCAGCTTCACTTGCAATGATTTCCACAACATCGCTTTCTCAACAATTGAGAATGCCTGCTTCTTCTTCTTCTTTTTTTTAAGTTTCAGTTATTGCTTTTCTGATGTGTCCTACCCCAGACACAGCTCATAATGGTGTCGTTTTTTCTAGGTGGCTCTTAGTTTAAAGCCTCTCCACCACGTCAAGGTGGCCACCTTTGGAGAGGTTAAGCTTTTTTTATAGTGGAGCTATCACTCTGACCCCAAGAAGAAGAAGTGGGAGAAGAATGTGGTGTAGGAGGGGAATGTAGTGGTGGAGGAAGTAAGAGGAGAACGTGGTGGAGAAGGATGTTCAAGAAGAATGTGGTGGGGGAGGAGGAAGTGGGATGACAATATGGTGGTGGATTAAATGGGAAATGTGGTGGAGGAGAAAGGAGAATGTGGTGGTGGAGGAGGATGTAGGAAGATAATGCGGTGGATGAGGAAGTAGGAGAATGTGGTAAAGGAAATGGGGAGAGGACGTGGAATTGTAAGTAGTGGTGTTGTAGATGGTGGTGGTCTAAAAACTATTTCAGTGGAGGTGGTGGTAGAGGTAGTAGGCATAGGTGGAAGAAGTGGAGTAAGAATAGGGGGAAGAGGTGTTGATAGAGGAGGTGATGTAGGTGGAGTTGCACGATAAGTTGTTACTTATTTATTAGCAGGTAGATGTGTGTGGTCTAGTCGTATGAAAGAACTTCCGTGTAAACCTCGTTGCATGTTTTGCATGAGAGAGGGACACAGAAACGAATATTATTGGGCCGTGTTATACAGGATGCAGCAACGTAGAGCTGACCATGTGTGAACACTGAATCACGGAGGTCAACCCCCACCCGTGCAATACTTTTACCCTGACTTTTGTTGATGGTGATTGCGAATGCAGGACGAATCGGAAATTGGCGGCACTGCCAGTCCAAAGGTAAAGTCCCTTTAGTGGGTGACAGTGTGATTCTGGGCAGCAGTGTGTAGCGCTCAGTTCCCGCTACTCGGACCTGGAACAGACAGCCATTTATAATACAGTCAACAATGAGCCGCGTTCCATTGCACAATCCACCTGCCTGGTTTAGGTTGTGAAGGAGTATCACTGGCATTGAGTGTTTTAGTTGCAGTATATGGGGTGGTAGACCTGCACTGTTTAATTGATTCAGGTACTCAACAGGAATGGCCGATGTGTCACTGTCGTTTTGTTCTACGGAGTCAGCACTGAGCAGTCTGTGCTCTTCACTGGGAAAGGGAGCTATCACCGACTCGTTGATCTCGTCAACGGCTGAGTTGAGTGGTGCCAGAATAGCTCTGTCTGACATCCACTGAGAGTCTGCAGCATTTACTGCAAGGTCAGGAAAGACACAGTCAATCAGAGCAGAAAGAGAGGGAGGAAGGCAGAGTTCATGTGGCAGTACAATCATGTTGTCATTATCACATGACAGCTTCCCACCTCCTAGGTTGAGCAACCACGCACCATAGCATGCAGCTTCTAGTGATTCCCCATTTTGACACAGGCGCATGTTTTCACGTAGATGGAAGATGCGGAGTGGTGCCAGAGCAGAGATTGCTGTACGCATGCAGCAACAATTTGTACATGCAAGGCACGTTTCATGACGGGCAGGATTTGTCGAAAATCGCCACCAAGAACAATCACCTTGCCACTGAATGGAAGGTCGCTATCCATCAAATCATGCAGAGTTCTGTCAAGAGCCTCTAGGAGGTGACAATGGGCCATAGGGGCTTCATCCCAAATGATGAGCTTTGTGTGACGAATAACTTCTGCCAGAGTGCTTTGACCTTTGATGCTGCAGACACTTGTGGCGTCAGGTTGCAATGGTGCCTTGAAGTGGGAGTGAAACATGCGGCCTCCAGTGAGCACAGTAGCAGCAATGCCACTGCTAGCCACTGCGAGTGCAATTTGCCCTTGTGCGCGCACTGCTGCCAAGAGTAAATTGAAGCAAAAGGTTTTACCCATGCCACCTGGGGCGTCAACGAATGCTTGTATTCGGCAGATGAAGTCGTCTCCCATTTGCGGGTTGTGCTGTTCAAACAAAATGGCAGGCTCTGCCGGGTTACAAAACAGTAGCAGAGCAGCAAAGAGTTCGCGCATTTGTTGGCACATGGAAGTGAGAGCTGCATCTTCTAGAACAGTGTTCCACTCAGCATCGTCATGCAATAGACCCAGGTAGCGGCAAGTAGCCTGAAAGGTGTCATACTGGATGCCATTGACTTTGCACACATCTTCCCATGACACTTTGGCCCAGGATTGCTCGTGGTGCAGAAGAATGCGGAAAAAGTACAGTTCACCCGCAGAGGGGTGGACTGAGTGTACTCTACCCAGTGTGGCTTTTTTTGCATTCCTCTACCGAGTTTTCCAGTGTGTGTCACGAGCATCCCACACAAAGTGCTCTGGGATATCACAGTAGAGATAGTGCTGAGTGTCGTTTGGATGTTCTCGGTTGTACTGAAACCAAGCAGTGAGCTGTGTTTTGGGTGGTGGTCCCTCAGCAACTTGCCTCGCTTGACTTTGGCCAAAGTACACCAACTGGCCATCTTCCAGATGCACCGGGAAGGAAATGACGGGAGGCGACAGACTGCTTATGGGAAAATCGAACAACCGCCAGCAGGCTTCACTTGCCCCTATACTTCGGAGGTCTTGGTACTCGCTGATCTCATTGCAAGCTTCCAGAGGGATTTGGTTAGCTGGTGCATTACGAACTATTGCACGGTCGTTACCTTTGTATTTGAAGAGGTATTTGCAGGCTTTGACTGAAGAGCAGGCCTCAACATTAATGTAGCATCTGTACTTCAAGAGGTATAGGTTGTAGGGCACTATCCACCTGTTGTCAACAGTTTGCCCACGTACCACCTCTTGCCTCCCCCCTGTGTCAGGGGTACGTCTACGGTATTTTGGTATCGTTTCATTGTCCTTCCATGAGGTGTACTCAGCAAATGGCTTTGAAAAGTGCTTTGTGCATTTACCATCTTTCTGGCAGGTGAAATTGCACCTGTGCACCATGCAGCGCAACATGATACGCAGTAGCTCTTCATCTGCTGGGATTTCAGCACATACCGTTTGGTTGATGTCGTCAACTGTTCATAGCTTGTTATCGCAGTTCACAATAAGAAGGAGATGAGCGTGTGGCAAGCCACGCTTTTGAAACTCAATGACCTGCATATGGGCTAATGACCTTCCAAAAATGCCGTCGTCCACAATTTCATGTAACAACTTGTTGAGTTGCCCCCTGAACACCCTGGCCACAATATCTGGCCGATCTGCGGCATTCTGACCGGGTAACAGGGCTTCATTGATGTCAGGCCATGCAGGATTGCAAGTGACTGTAATGAAGTAGTCAGGTTTGCCGTACTTCCGCACTGTGGCCATTGCATCTTGGTAGCGGCGGTGCATGTCACGCAGACTGCCTGTGAATGTAGCAGGCAAAATGACCCTTTGACCGATATTTGGTCATGGTCAGAAGCAGCTACTGCGTCTACAATGTTTTGGTACAGGTCGGCACAAATGGCACTTTGATTGGAAGCCAAAAACTTCAGGCGCATGTTTTCTACCTTGGCTAAGGCCATGCACATGTATTCCTGAAAGAGGCGGCATCCCCGCAGCAAAGTGTCCCTCTCAGTGTCACGTTGGTGCAGGTGAAAGCCGTAGAAATCACGTGCAGACATGCGTTGGCCAGTGGATAGTGTCAGGCTCAAGTTTCAACCATCATCTCCATCAGGGAAAAAACAAATAGTGAAGCGCATCGAAGGAGCGGTGGGTGTCATGAATCGATTGTAACCCTCCACCGCACAGTGGAGAGTTACATTGCGCACTCCTGGCTCATCACCCATTAAAATGGCAACCTCGCAGAGTCCCTGCGGACAGTTATATGTACGTTCATGCACACCTGCAGGTTGTGCATCATCATTAATGATCAAATGTCCCTGGTCTACTTGTGTTGCAGGAATTTCAAGAGCTAGTAGGAAATCTTGAATGTATGGATTACAAACCCGTAAGTAACCTTGCAGAGAGCGCAACAGCAGAGCTAACTGGTCTTTTTCCAAATCTGAAGTGCCTGCAGGAAGGCGCTGCCAGTCCAATTGGGCCTGGACTTCCTCCTCTTCATGTTGGGGATCATACACGTAAAACTGTGCAAACCAAGGTGCATCGCTGGCATTTGCACATAGTGCACCAATGCGGTGGTGCAGATGCCCTTGAATTATGACTGTTGGTTTCCACCCATACCCTGGGACAGTTGGTTCAGACACATTTTGAGAAGCCAATGAAACAGCATTGTTACACTGGCGGGAAAACTTTCGCAACAAAGAACCCCTAGCACTATCCTCGGCCCATAAATTTAGAATGTCATACTGTGGTGTACCTGATTCTGGGATTGCCCACAGGACAGGAGAAATATGGCCCTTGCAGCAACACATTGTGGTCCACATAACTTCATGCGACCACAACTGAGTGTGACAAAAGTGACATCGTGCCCTGTTTCCCAGACGCGACTCAGGGACATCATTTAAACCCGCTAAAATATCAGTGCTAAGTATGATGGCTAATCTAGAGTTACCTATCTCAAGCCTTAGCTGAGTGGCTCTATGGCGATGACTGAAAGCGTTGCATTCACGGGAAGTGGTATGCTCTGCCTCACCCAATTGAGCAACTCTAGTATACTCTTGGGCAGCATGGCAGTGGCGGGCAGCCACATGCTCTGCTTCACCTAATTGAGCGCATCTATCACGCTCACGAACAGCATGGTACTCCTGGGCAGCCACATGCTCTGCCTCACACAATTGAGCAACCCTAGTATGCTCTTGGGCAGCATGGCAGTGGCGGGCAGCCACATGCTCTGCTTCACCCAACTGTGAAACTCTAGTATGTTTTAGGGTTGCATGGCGGTGGTGGGCAACCACATGCTCTGCTTCACCCAACTGTGCAACTCTAGTATGCTCTAGGGCTGCATGGCGGTGGCGGGCAGCCACTTGCTGGGTTTGATCTTGTGCCAACCTGTCTCTGTGAGCAACCACAGCTGCAGTATTTCGCTCACGTAAATCACATCAATCTACCTGTCCTAATTGTGCCACCCTGTTACGCTCACCTTCAACACAATGTTCTTGCTCCTGTTGGCGGTGCCTATTTTCTGCTTTCAAGGTCAAGCACTATCGCTTCCTTCGTGGCATCACAAAATGCCTGCCAAGAACAGAGAGGAGAAAGATATGGATGGAACCAAACAAAATGAACACCCTTACTATATTTAAATGAAGTGAATATTTTTTAATGGATGGAAAAATAAATAAAACTAAACCAACTGAAACACCTTATGCAAGCTTTCCCTAAGTGAAGTTTCCTCACTTAGGGGTACTGAACACCTGAGGTTATGCAGAAAATAACTCCCACTAATAGCTAAGAAGAATAGCTTGAGGTACTGCATCTGTTTTAGTTAAGCATCAGCTCACTAAAGAGTCTTCCATTCTCAGCTGACTTATTTTTTGATGGATGGAAAAATAAATGAAACTAAACAAACGGTAACACCTTTTTGTATGTCTTGCTGTGCCACCCACAGGGGAAGGGGGGGGGGGGTTTGATGAATTGGTTCAAGGAAGAAACATAACCAATTGAAGAGAAACACCTTTACTATTTACCTTAAGTGAAATTACCTTAAGGGAAATTCTGCACAAATTCTTTTAATGTTCTCCTCCGCAAGTGAAGTCATGCTCACTGAAACTCCTTTACTGTACGTGAAGTCTCACGAGGTCTGAAATAATCTCAAATCTTGTGGAGTCTCACGAGGTCTGAAGTTTTCTCAAATCTTGTTGTGCTTTTCCAACTGAAATATCTGCAGGCAAGCTAGATTTAATTTTTATTCATAAATTTTTTGGCATTTTTATCAGCCATGGTAAAAATTAAAAAAAGACCGGGAGCGTGGGTGGATACAATGTCGACCTTTACCTACTTTACGAACACAATTTACTTAAAAGGAAGACTTTAGTTTACCTCTAACTTTTTAGTTGGACATTTTAAAGAAATTTGAAGGCCTTCTGCACCCCTAGGACCACGTAGGGAACAGAATGATGTTTAATTGATGTCCCAAGACCCACAGTTCAAAAGTTTTTCTTGCCAGTTACGCAGGCAGGCAGGCACACACGCACGCAGGGAGTTAGTGAAAATAATATATAGGATATATATCCAGCCAAAAGCAATTATGTTTTTTTGGCCATTTAGTGCCTTGATTATTGCAAGTGAAGCTGCAATGTACTTCTGGTAGTTCTTATTAGCAGTATTTTGTATTATCCAAATGCAATAGGTAATTGATAATTCTGCCACTATAAATAACAATTGAATTGACAATTTGGGCATTACTAAAAAAATATAAAAAAATAAATAAAAAATAAATAAATAAAAAAAATAAATAAATAAATAAAAAAATTTTAAAAGGTACTCATCCTACAGATGGGGACAAAAATATCTCACTATAACTGAGTTTTTTTGTTTGTTTTTTTTTTGGTTTGTTCTCTGTAACATACCAGACGATTGGGCCTATAGGAAGTGGTTTTGGAACAGTTTCGCTGTCCTGTGTTTTTTTGCACACTTGTGGTTTTTAGCAAGTGGGATAGTTTATTCAGGCATAGAGTTGTGTCTTCAACCAAAAAAAAAATTGATTAGCTCCACGGACAATATTTTACTCCAATCTTCATCAAACTTCCTTAAAACCACCCCAGGGTTACCCTCACCAAACCCTGAAATTTTGAATTTTGATCCCTCTAGACCCAATCGTTTGGGAGAAGTTATCGAACATTCCGATCTTCACCAAACTACCTTATAACCAACCCAGGCTGACCCCCATCAAACCCAGAAACTTTGAACTCTGTAGGCCCAATTGTCTGGGAGGAGTTACCGAAGAAACAAATTGAGAATTGTAGTTAGATAAGCAAATGAACATGAATGAGGGAAATAGTTTGTGATTTTGGTCTCTTTCTCTCTTTTTTTCATGACCTTCATTGTAATTGTACATTCTAATTGAGTAATAATATTAAAATAATCATCGGTATCAACAGGATACTGAAGAAATCATCCAAGGATAAATGTAGTTTCTTGTGTCTGACACAACTGGAAGTGGTTCATCAACATCTTCCTTCTCTGTTGGTAGAGGAATCCTGATGAATGATCTTCTATAGATGATCTCACACATGTGACAATTTCTTCATTAAATTAGCATTTTATAAGTCAGAACTTGTTATTTACATTGAGTAGTCTCCAATGCAAATATAACTGTTACTTGGCTAAACAGAAGCCTGGACTCCCAACTTGTGTTTTATATTAACAGTATTTATTACAACCAGACACAGTACAGGATTTAATTGTGTTCCAGGATAAACACTTAGGTGTAGGGCATCCCAAAGATCATGCTTGAAATCTTTCCCTTCATCTATTGAAATGACAAACTACCACACAAAAAAAAGTTTTTTATAGTGCAGCTTTAAATTCTGAATAATATCCTGATCACATGGCTAACTTTCTGGTGTTGATTTGGGCGTAAGGATGTAAGAATTTTTCATTCCAGTATTGATTGAATATTGTGGTGGGCAGGGCAGTTATCCACAACCATTGCTATTTTTTGGCTAGTCTTGCTTTATTATTTTTTTTGTGTCTAATTTCATTTGCCACCATGAGAAGGATTCATATATCATCCATGCCTTTTCGTTTGGTTTATATTGAACTGGGATAGTCCTAGCATTCTTGAAACACACTGGCTTTGCAAATGTCCCAATAACAAGCCAATGCAATTTTTCACTACATGAGATATTGGCAAACACTAGAACAGTTATTCAATCTTACTACCTTACCTCCACTACACATTTTACCTTTCAAAGAATGAGTTTAGTTTGGAATGCCTTTCCAGGAAAGCACAGTCTTGGCTGCATAAAAAAATATCATCAGGAGAGATATTTTTTTGTTACTAAATCTGCTATTCATTTGGATTTCCCATTTCACTCATTGACCTTCTCCAGATATTTTATGACAAACCACGTCATGTCTTGATCCTTTGCACCCATCCTGAACTGCAGGCAAATTCTTGATGGACCAATTTAAGAAGCTATTCATTCTCTGACCGTAATTGCTCAAATAGACTGGAATATTCTTATTTCTTGCCTACTTCATCCAAGTGAGGAAAGCTTCTTCAATATCACCACAAACTGCTGTACAAGATCTCTTTATTTCAAATCTAAAAATTCGCTTACTAAACCGTGGCTTTGCTTTATTTTTTTGAATGGGACTCACTGTGCTTTAAAGCACACCAAGGGGGGAAAATATTCAATTTCAGACTTTAATATGGTTCCTGCTTGAACAGCATCTATCATAGCAATATCAATGGATGGGGATGAAAATGATTTCACTATGTGTTTTCCTAAGTCAGTTATTGCTTGTGCTGGTTAAAACTACCATACAAGAGCCAGGAATACAAACAAAAAAAAACTGCACCTGTTTTGTTTTAATTGAGCAAGTTGAAACAACCTTGTATAATTGCTTCTTATTTTTTTTATCTATGGTCAGAGTATCATGCATGAATCAGTCATATTACATATCAAATAGAAGTGCCAATGAATAGTATCACCTAGTTGTGTATTTACAGAAACAGACCTTGTTTGGTAAACCCACCTTTCAAAGGAAGTAGTTGTACTAGTCAATTGTCTTACATATTGAAGGTGTACCTGTTCTAATAGGGGACTTGTATGATTACGTCACACACAACCTGCCACACCTACTTATGGTATCAGTGTTCCTCCAGCACTGTAGAGAATGTATTAGCATTCACTACCTGCAATGATATTTTCAAGAATTGCAATTGCAATGCAAAATAGCCCCTGCTTTCACCATACTGCAGGAATAGAAACGTTATAAAATTTCCAGCATGCTCATAGCATATTCCAGAATATTCAGAGCTGTGGTCATAGATAAAACCCAGCATGAAAGTGAAGAAAGATTAGTCCAATATTGCCAGGAAGTTGTAGGAGCAATAGTGGTGGGTGTCACACAGTTGTCAGACATAGTGTCACAGCGAAAATAGCTGCTAGTGAAAGTGTAGATGTATATTAATTAAATCTAGTAGCTTAATGATTAGATTACCTTAATTTAGCCCTTCCCACACTCCTAATTCATTTAGTGGTCTTTGTGCAGTGTCTACTCAAGTCCTCTGGCTATTTTGTTGCTTTACATGTGGATATCCCTTCCCATATGACTTATTAATCAGTGCTTGCTTTCCTGGTATTTGACGGGTGCTGTAAGTGCACTTATGCCTGCAGGCCTGATATCTACATGTGCTTGATTGATTGCAGTGTTTTGATTGGCTAATACAACTTCTCGCCAATGTGAAGCCACTACTCTTAGTGTCAAAAATTTAAAATCTGTTTCATGAGGAAAATTTTTAAAGACTTTTGTTTCTTTTAATTATAACCATTTATGCAATATTTGCTTAACAACTACAAATCATCTTAATTTTCTCTCTTGTGGTTATGTTTTAATATTTTATGCATTTATTGTGTTATTTGTTTATTTTTGTCTAGTTTTTTTCTCTCCTGTTTCTTGCCCTGTATATGCAACATGGAACATATGCAATGCTCAACATAGGTGAAACAAATTGCACTCCCTTTGATGTTGATAACATGATATTCTTCATCTACAGGTTGCCGCTCCCACAGAGTTGGTGCGGTCTTAGAGGGGATGACCTCAGTCACGAGAGTGGCATAAGTGGGTGTGTTTTTGTCCACAGTAATGGTTTCATTGGTGGCAACCAATCCTATGAAGGAGCTCTAGAAATGGCAGCAAAAACTCTGGCAATGTAAATTTCCTCGATTATCTTCAGGGAATTATAATATTAGTAGTATTAGCAGGATTGTAATGATGACATACATCATGTATTTAAATGTGATCAGTTTATTTGGCAAATAAAAATGGACTCCTATATTCATGTGCTATGGATTTCTCTGTTTCTATACAATAAACACCCAATTGAATCAATGTTGGTGCTGATATATGGGAAATGAAAGCTATCCCATGTAGCCCACATGTTATACGATCCTTACCAATTTTATTGTATATGCCTCATCACTGCTCGATTGGTACTTCTGATTTAAGTTGATAAAGAGGCATTTAAATAGGTGTTCGGGGTGCATGGGACAAGCCTTGCTTTCTTCCTTTTTCACATAAATTTTAGAGACATAAGTTACCCTGTAAGAACTAAATATATGGAGGATCCATGCAAGAACTAAATAATTATTGTTGGTGGTGCAGGTTATTTCATACAGAATTGTGACTACAGTAGACTTGGTGCTGAGAGATTAGAGATGTGGAGTTCTCTCTGTGACCATTAATGCTATTCCCAGAGTAATGCATAGAGGTATGACTGAGCATAAAAATGTTTGTTTTGTTTTTTTATTAGGGCAGGATGAACAAGTAGATGTAAACTATGGGTATTTTATTCTACACCACATTGTTCCCATTACAAATCCATCTATCCTTTATAATCTCTGCAACTATTCTGCTGAGCATTGGACATAACATATTGTCCCTTCATATGCTTCACTTCTAGTTGCTATAATTAGTTTACCTGAATGATACAATTGATTTGGATATTTGTTGGAAAATTTGGATTCTTCTATGGCTGAAACTATTATTCCAGGATTATAAGTGTAGCAGAAAACAGAAGGATATGGATAAAAAAAAATTATATTTTTTTTTTAAATGGTGGCTACTTTGACTTAATTTTTCAGCTGAAGACACTTCATACATGCCATTTCAAAGCACACATCGAGTTTTACATGAGGGCCCCCCCCCCCCCCCCCCCCCCAAAAAAAAAAAAAAAAAAAAAAATTTTTTTTAGGACTTTCTGAGAATTACCTTACTTTAAACTAAGGTATTTCAAGGTTAAGACAACTGCACTCTCAAATTTATTATTTCTTTTCTTGTATGAATAATTTTACTGGAGTATTGAAGGAGAATGACTTGATCACTAAAACCACAAGTTTCCTAATTCCATTACTATCCTATCTAGTCTAAAGTGCACTTCTCAAAAAGACTTGGGTCGTTGACAATACATTTTGGATAGCCTACACTGCAACCAAGTCAACCTGGCAGCTAAAGAGCCCAAGTGGATGAAGGACCTGGCTTCATTAGTGAACCAATTTACTTTGATCTATAATTAGGATTTGGTCATTGAACAATTGTAATCCTGAACAGACCAATGCACTAATTTGCAGTTAAGAAATATGGCTCACTGGTTTAAGCATCATCTGTATACATACCTTAATTGGTTCTAATTTTTTTTTTTTTTTTTTTTTTTTTTCTTTTCTTTTCTTTTCTTCTTAACAGCCTCACTTTTTCCCCTCCCTTTTTTTTCTGCATTCAAAAATAATATACAGTATTTTAAGTTAAGTGGTTGGAATCCTGAATTGGATCTTTAACATTTTTTTTATTATTTCTAATAAATCTTTGGTAATGAAATAGAAAGTTTCAGGTTTTCTGGGGTGGGTTGGTGGTTGTGTATTGGTGACTGGGTTATTACAGGCAGACCAAAATGAACAGCTGTACTGAATGATGGTAAAAAAAAATTTTTTTAATTAAAAAAAAAATTTTTTATTTTTTTTCAGAAATTATCTATTATGGAACTATTTAACTTAATTAACGTGTGTATGTTATGGAGATCCAAAAGAAATCCTCAAAAAAAAAATCTGGGTATTTGGGATAAAAGCTGGTTATAATTTTCAAGTCATCAGATTTTTATGACTCCCTGGGTTGGCAGGTCTGGTACATATCTGTCTGCTGAGAAAATGAGCTCTGAAAAATGAAAACTTGACCTTCTGGGTATACTTATTGTTATTGTTTTCAGTGTGTCTGTCAAGCAGGAAATACATGTGGTCAAGCAGGAAATACATTCCAATTCCTGATAATATTGGTGCCATCCTGGAAACAGGAGCTGTTTCTTGTCCAGTAATATTATTAAATAGTTCTATGATGAGCCACACACACACACACACACACACACACACACACACACACACACACACACACACACACACACACACACTGGATATTAGATGCTGACAGCTGACTTAAGTTTAATATCCCTGCCTTAAGTATCAAATTGGGGATATTCCTCTAAAAACCTGGTAGGTGTAGTGAGGCTGAAAATAATTTTTCGTTTTTAAAAGGTTGTTAACTCTTGTTTAGTGTGGAAGAGTCTAAGTTCTTACAGACATGTTATTTTTCAAGAAAGGTCACTTCTTGCTTAATACTCTCAGAAGATTACACAGAATTGAAACAAGAAGGGAAAAAAATTTTAAATAAGATTGTAACTTTTTTTTTAAATCTATAACTATAATTTATTGCTATGTATAGACATGTATGTGTGGGCATGCTATATGAAAAAAAAATTTTTGATGGTCACACACATTCCTGGCATTATTTTCCCAGGTATAATTTTTCCTGAGAAAAGTATTTTCCCCATCCTTCTTCCCTCCCTCCATCCAGTGATGAAGCCATGCTGTGCAGGAAATGCTGAAGTGGTTCTGTCACCACTACCATGTCCTCTCATCAGGAGCTGCTTCTATGCAGATACTTGACTGCTGCAGAAGGTTCCCCCCCCCCCCCCCCCCCCCGTGGGGTTTGTTGTTGATTTTTTTTGGCCTGTCCCAGTTAACACCACATATGACTGTTTTGGAGAAGGTAGGCAAGTGCCACATTTAATATAGACACATTCTATCATGGAAATTTTGCAGTAAAAAAAGCAACACCACACACCTCTTAATTCTTTTTTCCCCTTATTCTCCTGTTCCCAATTTCCCCCAAAATTACAAAATTTCAAGATCAATATTCTGAGAATTTGTTGACTGCAGTGAATGAAGGTCTTCTGGAAGATTTCATTTCCTCCTTGTGGGAATGGGGATTGAATAATGTAACAGTAAACAATACTAATATTTACTTTAAAAGAGTTCACAGGACTCTTGCTGTGTTGGCAAATTACTTCTAATTCCGGTTTCCCCAAACCAGGCTTCAATTCTGTTATATCAAATGATTCTCTTGGCTGTGGATATAGAACTACTTTGGGTACTATTGTACTACAGTGGTCCCAAATAAAAACAGGTAAGGTAAATAAATAGGTGAAGTATAAAAAATTTTAAAAATTAACTCAAAATAAAATGAATACATTCACGCTATTCTCAAGTCTCACCCCCACGGAATATTTGAAGAAAATTTCTTTAAATCTTGCCATATACATTAGCTAGCCCTGGTGAATAGTATGCATGCACTTAATTGGGCAAGGGTGTTCAGTAGTCCCTGCATTTTTGACAGTAACAATCCCTACCACAAGGGATTACTCTAGTGCAGTAGTGCCACCTACTTTGTTGCATACAGTGATTAAGGTTTAACCAGACAAGAAAAAGGTTTTAATGTGTTACTGTTTACTAGTGTCATGCTAAGCTTCAGACCATGCATACATACATACATAAACAGATAGACAAATAGAAGATGGCAGAGCTCTAATTCAAATTGGTAAAGGATCATCAAACATTTAGACCACATGATAGATACAACTACATGTTGAAATTACTGTTGAGCCTCTGAATAGACTACTCTCCAACATTCCAGGTTTTGCCTCCACAATGTATGATTTTGACATGATTTTCAACAGTGGCACAAATTCTGAAATGTGTAACTGGTGATGCAATTTGTAAAAAATTCTAAGAAAAAGACAACCCGAATAAATAGATAGTCCCAGTGAGAGAAGTTTAAATATTTTTCTAATATACAGTAGCAGTGACCCGAATAAATAGATAGTCCCAGTGAGAGAAGTTTAAATATTTTTCTAATATACAGTAGCAGTGCCTACAAGTAAGACTCTTGCAGACAATACTTTGAGTACATGTGTTCTTCAAGTTGGTATTTCTTGCACACTTTGTTGGCAAGATTGATATGGTTGAACTTGCAGAGCACCTGAATTATGTTCTCCCAGCAGGGATATGGGTTCTGTTTGATGTACTCATTGGCCAGCACAAAATTGGAATATTCATCACTGGACTGTTGAAGAGCATTGCAAGTGGCTTTTCTGATCCTGAGATATGCACACTTTTTCTCTGAGGAGATATCAGACACTTCATCCAAGACAATCTCCAAGTCCCAACTCTCCTCGATTTCTGTGCAAGCTATAGGAATATTGGGGAAAAACGGGGAGGGAAACAACACATGATGAGCATGTATCCTTTTACACTGTGTCACTAAATATGAATATAAATATTTTGCAAGTAGAATTTTATTTTAGTTCATAATAAATGCCTATTCATTTTCCGGCATGTAGTGGATGAATGCACATGGTTTGTACTCGAACAATTTGAGAAGGAATTTTTTTTAATTTTAAAGAATGCTGCATTACAGCAGTATAAACTGATGCTCAAGTAATTTATAAATGACTACACTTACTTCTCTCAGTAATGCTTTCTTGGTTGTCTTGAACTTGCTCTGCATAAGGTGGAATTAAAGATTTGATTTTCATATCTAATAACTTGCAAAAATTGTGAAAAATTCTATCCATGATTTTCTTTAGTAATATAAATTAATAAATATAAGTGCAGCTCATTTATTCACTAAAGTTTCACCAATTTCCTTCTTGAAGCTGCACACCAAGCTTACAACAAGGTAACGCTGATACCTCGATCTTGCTCAACAAAAGTGTAAAATCTTCACTTTAATTCCCCCCCCACCCACCACCCCCCACATTTTTTTTCTTTTCACCCATTAGTTTAACCTCTGATACATATATCTCAAGTGTAGCTATATATACACATCTAACTTGTTAGTTTACAATGGCAGCATGCAGAGCCATATATAAGATGACTTGCCTCTGGTGGTGTTGTAGGGCATATTGGTGACATAAACAGCAGCTCCTATCATCACAATGCCAATAATAACACCAATAGCCACCAAAAGGAAGCTGAACCACTTCGAAGAACCTTAAATTTTAAAAAAGAAAAAAAAATCCAGCACCTAAATTAGTGTGTCCAAGGAATAATTAAGAAGACTATGGAAATTAACACAAAACTGGCTACTTTTATTTTCTTTGCATAGTGTCTTCATGCCATGTTGACATAATTATTACAAATTCAAATATGGAATGAAGTACACAATTATTAGAATTGTTTTCCACCTACCTGTTTTGAGAGTGTGTGGAATTAGTGTTGGTGTTAGTCTGATGAAAGGAACTGCAATAAAATTTTTAAAATGGATGAATGAGAATGTATTAGTAGAAGATAGATTTTCTTGAAACAAGGGCTATACACAGAGAAGGAAAAGGATTACAAGTTGCTTAAAACAAACCTCCAGTAGATGTTCCCGTGGCTTCTGGTGGTTCATTCTGTTCTTTGGGCATGTCCTGATCAAGATGCCCTTGGACAGCACCTGCAATATATGGTGATGAGTACAGCTACCATAACTGCATGGCCTTATGACTTGAAAAATACTCGCTCCTTCACATTTTCATGATGCTTGCTATATACTAGGCGACCTAGATGAAGCACTAGTTTACTATTAGATCAAAACCTTAAGCTTGTTACAAATAGATGAAAAAAATTCTTATATATTTTTAAAATTCATGGCTAGCTATTCTAAAGGAATGATTACTTATATTTGAGTTCTCAATGTGTTGGATATGTGCTAACGGTGCAGTATATTAAACATACCTTTAGCTGGTCTTCTCATTGCTAGCCCTAGGCATACGCCCCCAACCTCTTGCATCACAGGTGGAGTATCCTCTGGCATCACAGGTGGAGTAACCTCTGGTTTCACAGGTGGAGTTAAGTGTGGTTCAGACATTTCTGAGGAGGTGCAATAGAGAAATGAAAGCATCATTGAATGTAGACTTATTGCTTATTGATGCATCAGTAATGTTCATTGTAATGAACAATTATTGTGAACAATCTTTGCAAATAATATTAGCTCATGTAGCATTTTCATGACACTCTCTATCAGTGCTGTATTGTTACAATTGCAATTGTGAGATTTTGTAGCACTCAGCTATTTTGTATGATCCCAGCTTGATGTGATACTTTGAAGCTCCATGGCAGTAGAACATGCAGTCTTTCTTAAACTCCCAATGTTCTGGACTTCTCAGCTACAGGTTTGGTTTCCCCAGGCTGAAGCTCAGTTCAACATTATGGGCATAACTATGGATGAAACCAAGTATATCTACATCCTCTCTGCACTTGATCAAGACACTGAAACATGCCTACTGGACCTCATCAGCCTACCACCACCAGACAGTAGATATGCTGCCTTGAAAGAAAGGCTAAATTAGACGCATTTGGCCTTAGCAAATGGGAGCGGGCGGGCCTCTGAGCTCCTTTACATTTGACCCCTGGCTGACACAACCCTCAGCTCTGATGGATGAGATGTTGGCCATGCTAGGAGATCACCCTCCTTGTTGTTGTTATTTTTTATCAGCTCTTCTTTGAGTGGCTGCCTGAGGATATCAGGGTCCAGTTAGTGGATGCCAAAATGTAGAACTACCAGCAATTGGCAGAAAGAGCTGGTGATGCTTTATCCAGGACATGGGAGTTAATTCCAATGCCCTACAGTGGCACCCACCACAAGGACAGAGGAAGGAAACCACTCCCACCACTCACCCAAACAGCTATGCTACTATCATCACACATTTAAAGATTTAGCCTGTCACTGCTGGGATCCTTGCAAGTGGCAGGAAAGAGAACAGGTAGGTTGTCAATAGCGGCTTTGGAAACCAGCCTTAGTGAGAGCTGCCTATTTTGTATGGGATAAAATTTCTGGTATGCAGTTCCTGGTCGAAACAGGAACAAAAGTTAGTGTTCTATCTACCATTGACCTAGACACATGCACCAGCCAATCAAGGACCTCGCTAATGGCAGTAAATGGCAGCACATATGTGAAGTACATACCATCCCATTACGTTTTGTATCCATGAAATATGAGTGGAGTTTCACTGTTGCAGATGTGTCATCCCTTGCTAGGAGCCTATTTCCTATGTGCAAATTCCCTCCTGGTGGACCTCAAAGGCAGGTGCTTAGTAAATGTGGAGACCTGTCTGTCTCTCCCTTTACAACCTCCAGTTTCTGTCCCTCACTATTATGCTATTTTAACCTCCTGATCAGTACCATATACTGCTCACGGATTTTCAAGATATTACGGTTCCTAAGTTTTTCCAACCCACCACAAAATATAGCATGGAACACTTCATTTCAATTTAAGGTCCACTGGTACATGCACATGCCCGCCATCTGCCTCCTGACAAGTTCTCATTGGCTAAGAAAGAATTTGCTAGTATGGAAGCCATGGGTATTACTCAGCGCCCATCCAGTCTATGGGCATTGCCATTCATATGGTTCCCAAAGCATCTGGCAGATGGTATCCTTGTGGAGACTACAGACACCTCAATTATGCTACTTTACCTGACCACTACCCAGTGCCACACATACAGGATTTTTCAACCCACCTGGCTAGCACACGTCTTCTCCAAAATTCATCTCATAAGGGGTTATCACCAGATCCTGTGAGTTCTATTGATGTGCCCAAAACTGTCATTATTACATTTTTGGGTTCAATGAGTTCCTCCAGATGCCTTTTGGGCTCAAGAATGCCATCCAATCTTTTCAGCGGTAGTGTGTCATGGTTTGAGTCTGATTTTTTGTATATGGATAACATTTTGGTGGCTAGCAAGAATGGCCCAGAGCATAAAGACCACCTCAGACAGCTTTTTAAGTGCCTACAGGATCATGGATTCATCATCATGTTGTCAAATGCCAGTTCAGCCACACCACCATTGATTTTTTAGGTCACCACATCTCGCAATACCCTGCCATGCCTTTGGCTACCAAATAGAAGCCATCACACAGTTCAAGCAAAGACTCACTGTTGAAGGCCTACAAAAATTAGTGGCTATGGAAAACTTTTAGTCTCGATTTATATGCCACTAAGATGATGCTGCCGCTTTATTCAGCACTAGCAGGCAAGCCCAAGACCCTGGAGTGGTGTGAGCTTATGGTAGCAGCATTCCAGGATACCAAAGCTGCACTCTCTAGAGCCATAATGTTCATGCACCCATGTCCCAACACACCAACTTCACTGACTGTAGATGCCTCAGAGCAGGCAGTTGATGCTATCCCCCAGCAGTTGCTAAATGGCATTTGGCAATACTTAGTGTTCTTCAGCTTTAAAAAAATGCATCCCCCTGAGAAGAAGTACAGTGCTTTTGACTGGGAGTTGTTAGCTCTTTATCTTGGGGTGATTCATTTCAGATATTTCTCGAGGGCCGAGAATTCATTGCATATACAGACCACAAACCTCTCACTTTCTCCATGGCCAAAATATCAGATCCATTGTCTAGTTAACAGCAGCAACACCACACCTACATCTCTGAATTTACCACCGATATTCAGCATATCCAGGTTATAGACAACCATGTTGCAGACACACTGTCCAGAGCCACTTTTGCTGCTGTTCAGGATAATTTGGATTATGATATAATGGCCGCTTGCCAAAAGGATGACTCAGAGAATAGAGCTTACTGCACAGCCATTTCAGGGCTCCAGCCTCAAGACATTCCATTTGTGGTTCAGGGTGTTAAAATTCCCTATGTTATTCTACTGGCCAACCCAGACCTGTAGTTCCTGCTAGGTGAAGGAATAAAGTTTTTGATCACATTCATAAGAAAGCTCATGGTGACAAAGTTCATCTGGCATGGTTTACAGAAGAAGACGGGTATCTGGGTTAAAGCCTGCGACCCTTGCCAAACCTCAAAGGTCCAGCGACATATCAAAGCACCACTTGAGACTTCCCATGTCCCTCAGCATCATTTTGACCACATCAATGTTGATTTGGTAGGGCCTCCCCTGCAATCTGCTTGTTACACCCATCTTCTCACTGTAGTTGACCACTTCACCCGATGGCTGGATGCTATTCCTCTCTCTGACACATCTCCCTCTGCTTATGCCCAAGCATTGATTACTTACTGGATAGCTCATTTTAGTGTGCCTATGGACATGTCTTCTGACAGAGGGTCACAGTTCACATTGCATTTGTGAGATTCTATTTCACAACTGTTGGGCACAAAGCTCCACCACACCACTGCCTACCACCCGCAATCCAATGCCCTAGTGGAACGTTTTCACCACCATCTTAAGTTAGCCCTGTGAGCATGCCTGACAGGCCCCAACTGGTTTGCTGAGTTGCTGTGGGGACTTTTAGGAGTACGAACAGAACCAAAGGAGGACTTGATATATTCTTCAGCAGAGTTGGTTTATGGAGCCCTCTCTCACAGTCCCAGCTGATTTTATTGCCAACCATAGCAACCATGAGGATCACAGTTTCTAGTTTCAATGTTTGCGCGACCATGTGCAATCATTTGCCACTGTTCCCACCTCTCAGCATGGAGTGGTTTATTCATGGGTTCCTGCAAACCTGCAACTAGCCAAATTCATTTTAATCCATCGAGATGCCCACCACACCCCCTACAGAGACCTTATGAAGGCCCTTTCAAGGTCATCCAAAATAAGATTTTCAAGGTCGATATTGGTGGGAAATGAGGATCATCATGGCTGCAGGCTGAAACCAGCACACCTGGATGTGGATAGTCCTGTCCTAATAGCACTGCCACCTACTCAAGGCAAGCCTCCATGTATGAACTCTTTTCCATCTTCGTAACCATCCAGTGCAAGACCATCTGATACAAGGTCATCTGATGCACAACCATCCGATGCAAAGCCTCTACAACATTCCAAAATCGGGTCGCAATATCAAGCGGCCCAGATCTCAGTTTTAGTGTGCGTTATGTAGCGACCAATTATTATGACCATACAATTAGTAAAACAATAGTAAAAGAAGTATTTATTCAGTTTAATTTATTCATGCTGTTGGATCCATTCAATTATGAAATGGATTGAGATTACTTTTAGTTGTGTGAGTGATAGAATTCTCCATTGAAGGAACAACGAAAATATATAAAAAAATTGCCTTCTGTAGGTATTCCCATGTTAATCATAACCAAATTAATGTCAGAAATGATCATTTTGATTCCCCATAAAAGTCATGCTGTTCATTTACTTCCTTTTTTCAATGTAAATTATCACCCACATATTTGTGGCCCTGGCAACACCAGGATATGGACAGCTGGTTCATAATAAAGCAGATGTAATATTTTTACTAAGGGGAAGATTTAAGGATAAATGCATCTTGTGACTTAAAGCAATACTTCCATCCATCTAACTAAGTTATTACGTTATCTTTAAAACAAAAACAAAAATTTTAAACAAGTCAAGAATTTCCATTATTTTATAGATTACAGAATTCTTGTGGAGGGTAAATCTATGTAATTTAAATTTGTACTATGCAAATGTGAAGGAAATAAAAAAGATAAACAATAACAACTCCTACCAAAGGGAATCACATTCATGTTAAAAATTTAACTTTTATGCAATGATCACTTGTGCAGTTTGGTTTTACTATCACTGAAAATTGTGTATTCCAGCATCCACATGCACAGATCGCCTCATTGGTCACATTTAAAGTCCTTGTATTATAGCATTTCTATTCTCATTGATATAAAACAATACGTAGAGTTATAAGGTGTTTACCATGAGCTTGGAGATACGCAGTGTATTCCTTGTGTTCCCGTCTCATGCCACGTATGTCAGTGCCAAAGTTAATACCTACAATGTGAAATATAAATTTTAAAAAATCCTTTATAAAAACCCAGTATATATATACACACTTTTATTTATTATTTTGTAAGCTACATGGAAGAAAATATTATACACTGTTTCAACTGATAGGGATTGCTTCCATGAATGCATATAGTTTGAAGCTCGAGTGCAAACAATACAAAAAGGTATATTCAAAGTTATTATTGCGATGCTAACTTTAAATGAATTCATCTCTTTTCAATGTTGTATATGTTGTACCATCATTATTATTGCATGTGTTTATATTTATCATTCACCCGAACCCAGAATGATTTCATCAGACTATTTACATTAATAGAATATAATTTAAACTATTCCATTCGGACCTGTCTGCAAAGTTTTAGTAAATTATCATTATACATTTATGGACATTCACCCTGCTTATATTAGCTTTTATCTTACACCTAACGATATAATGCTGATGTATTTTTAAATATATATTTATTATAGATGGAGAGATTATTCATGTATTCACATCAGTAACAAAAAAAAATGGATGTTTCACTATAAATTATGATTTGCTGTTTAAGATAATAGACATGGATCTCTTAAACTTGATATGTTTCAGTTTGTGTTAATGAAATCAGTCATAGGGGGTACTGTCAGCAATAAAAGAAAATAAAATTTGAACTCCTAGATTCAGACAAGGCCAACTAAATAAAACATTCTCTGAAACATTAAGTGATTCATAAGATGTAGGAGAACAGGTAAAACACTTGATGAACAGTCACAACTATATATTCCCATTCAAAGTGGATGATGCTTTGGGTCACATATTTAACAGTGTTACAGCAGGCATCAGAGGCCATCTACATATGTGCTGAGATATTGGAAACCCCACAATAATTCAAAGAAATGGGCAGTAATAAAAAGCTTTTGAATCATAAAGATAAGGACAAATTTTAAAAATTGGAATCCTGGAAAATACCAACTTTCAGGTTATTATGGACTTTAATTGCACAATTGTAATGAATACACTCATTTACCTATGGAATAAAATAAGCTGGCAAGAGAGCCACTAGCTATGCTCAAGATCACTTTAGATATTTCATGCTCATATCACAAGCTTTTCTGTCTTTAAAAACCAATTCTTCCATACACTTTTTTCTTATTGACTGTGTGCATGTCAGTGAACCTTTGCCTGTATATGTGCGAATATAATTTGGTACACCATATAAAGGTGAGAAAAGAAGTTATGTGTAGATGTACATACTAACTTGCCATGTGGCTGTCTCTGATCTTTTCCAGCACCTTATCACAGCTGTCCCACAGGGAAATGAAAATGACGGGTGGTGTGAGAATATCATCTCTGTTGAACAGCTTATGCAAGGCTGCTTGAAAAAACCGTTTTGTAGTTTCAATATCTTCCAATGGATATAAATCAACATCTTCACAGAAATATCTATAAGCTTTGCGCTTATGAGTAGCCACCACCACCATGCACTCAAAGATGGATTTTCCAAAGTACCTCTCCATGATATTGATGTCCATCTTCACAGTGAGGTCATCTTGGTCCATGACCCCAGTTATTGGCAGAAAGTAGACAATGCGGTTGAACTTAAAATTCATGGCCATTTTGGTATGAAGGATCATTTGTAAGATGCTAACATCCATTTCAGGGATGATTTGTGCACTGTTTTGTATACTATTAACGTCTCCTAATTTTCTCCTGGTAGCAGGATTCATACTCTGGGAAGCAAGGTGGGACGACTCCAGGGAGTAGCTTGCATTAAAGCCTGGCACATCCAGCACTCTTACCTTTGAGGTATTGTTAATAAATAGCTCACACCTTTTGGTGATACATCTTTCCTTCTGCATTCTGTTGATCTCTTCTTGTGGATCTTTCAGAGATCTACAGAATACTAACTTTTTAAGCCTTTGTATCTCTCCCTTTACCTTGACTGGGTTGTTGGAGAACTGCCACATAGAAAGGTCACAGTATTGGGAGAAGGAATAACAGCTGCTGTACGCACCACCTTGCCTAGACACTGCTGCCTTAGTTTGCTGTGAAGTGGAACTTGTGTTCCGCAAGGAATGACTATCCTTTGCTACTTCTGTGCAGGTATTATTAATCTTCTGTATTTCCTCAGGGATGTACCAGCAGTCATTCCATATGGGGGTCGCTATAACTAGCTTCTCTGCAGTTGTAGTTTTTCCCATCCCTGCCTTTCCCAAAAACATGACATCGAAATAATCGAGGTAGCTGTCCATTCCAAATTCCTTATGAGTGGAACCATGTTGGCTATTGCTCTTCATTATTCTTCTAGGCAATGAGCAGCAGGAGTTAATTTAGTTGGCCTTGTGGGTACAAATCCATGGTTTACATGTCCAGTGGATATATTTGCCCTAGAAGATTTTTGTGCATTCAGTATGGCCAACTGGATATGGGAATGAAGTGTAGCAGATTCCTTCTTCTGTTCTTCTGTATGAAGCAGGAGGAGGAGGAGGGGAGGCTGAATGGAAGGAAAAGGGAAAAAAACAACTTAATCAAACTTAAATGAATAAAATATGATACTTCACCTTTTGTGCTTATTTCTGTAGTAAGTTGATATATCATTGCAGTGCAAATATTCTAGATCATGAAATCAATGGGAAACTAATGGAGAACCTTAAGGTGATTAATAGTATGACAACCCTCCATGTGCACATTGTTATGTATGGAGCATTGGTTTGAATAACCAGGATCTGGGTCCTTAAAAAATGTATGGTGATTTGGAGAAGATTACAAGTATCATTTGTAGTGCACGCATTAATTATTTATGTGTCCTGACATAATGTCCTGACAATATTGAATTTGACATGTCAAACCTATTTTTTGTCCTGACAGATTGAAGCTGCTCAAGAGACTGAACTAGCTATGCAGAGGTAACTGTTGTCTGGAAAGGACTTGACAATTAATAAATAATAGGCGTATGAGAATTTCTTCTTGATTTGTTGGCTTTAGCCTGACTATGTGTCAGTTTTCCAGGGCTCACAAGAGGAGGTAGTCAACATGAGCTGGGTGGACTGGTGTGGGAAGATGTTGAAGGGTTTGAACTCACAACCCAGGGGTTATTTGCCCAGGGGTTATTTGCCCAGGGGTTATTTGTCCAAGAGCATAACTACTGAGCCAACACACACAACTAAGCCTAACATTTTAGTCCTCCAATCTTCAACAATCGTATATTCTACTGCTCTTTGAGAGAGACAAACAAGCTTTCACCAGTACCACTGTCAAGGTATCTTGCAGTGAAAACCTTGGTTGGTATATCAACTATACTATTTTTAGAAAAAGCATCAAAATAAATTATTAAAAATAACTCTGAGCTCCACATTTCCAACATCAACACTGGCATTTTCTAGAAGGATAAAAAAAATTGGTTTTTGATAGGAAATTGAGTAAAAAAAAAGTTTTTGTTCTTTGGCTATCAAGCTAACTAAGATAGCACATGCATGATTATTTTTGTTATCCCACTTCTAAATTAATACCATGGCTTTCTTCCAACTCACAGATGGTTTCATCGTAGTAGTAAACGCCAACTTCTTGGCAATCATACAAGATATATCAAACTCTTGATCTTTGCTAGATGGAAACTTCAGCAAAGCATTTAGCAATTGGAGCATAGTGCTAGGGCTAGGACGAGAGCAAAAAAAAATCTCAAATGGTCAGCAATGCCTGCAGCAGTGTGGGGGTGCAGCAATCTATTTGTGGAAATGTTCAACTCTAGTTGAAAGAGACCTCTAGCTACTTCTAGTTATTCCTAACTAGAGGTCTCTTTCTACTAGAGTTAAACATTTTTCGCTATGGTTCAACTTTATCTGGAATCTCTGACTCCTGTTGAAAATTCACTGTGTTTTAAGAGTTTTGGCAATTTCCCAATCTTTGTTTTCCCTCCTTTTTTACTTTCCCCCTTTCCTTTTGTCAGGACATAATGACCAGTTAAATTCGATCTTATACTGGCACTGCTTCATTTTGACCAGTAATTGTCACTGGAATAAATTTCAAGCTCTGATCTATTATTCATAACATTCTAATAATCATGACATTCTAATAATCATGACATTCTAATAATCATGAAATTCTAATAATCATGGCATCATAAGTTAGAAGGGGTAAAATGGAAAAATAAATCACTTTAACCTGCCTCAGTTTGTAGGAAGGAAGGGCTAGACCTGCTCCCACAGTGAAACCTTCTATAAATGAGTACTCTGATATAAATTCTAGTAAGTTTCTGGCAATTGACACACTATTAATGTTATCCATATCACAGGTTCAATTTTATAAATTTTTAAATGGCTTCCTGATTCTATATCATCATAGGAAGTTAGTTACAATGCCCTTGAGGGTAGGCGTTACTGAAAAGAAAGTCACACCGAAGGTGTACATTTCTTCCAGTGAGACAAGCAAGTGAACCAAAAATTTTTGTTACATCTGGTGATACAAGAGAAATGATGGACTTCAACATCAGTTCGAAGGAATACAGTTAACTTAACTTGTAGCTAGCTATGCTACTACTTAAACCAATTATTGGTAGGTACTGAGCTCTATATTAAGCTTATATTTTTTTCCACTGTCACAACACTATGGCTATATGTTTCATAGCAGGGAAAGCCGAAATATTCTAGAAAAGCTTCTGTATCAATTGAAATGTTTTCATAATATGTAAAATTCCTTAGAAACACAGCCTAAATTACCATTACTGATTTGGTACTACATAATTTTAACATATCACACTGTGCTGGACCTCAATAATGCAAAATAGTATCCTTAATGAATATCTACACAACTACCTATGTATAGATCCTTACCTTGTTGTGTAGATTAACTGGATGGATGTGCTGAACTGAAGTCTGTAGTTACAGCAATCCCAAACAAAATTTGGGACACAATTTTCAGTTGAACCTCTCTCTCCTCTTGAGGACTCAATAAACTTGGTCATGTGATCTCCACTTCGACAATTAATTAGAATGTACATAGAAGTCAATCATGATCTGCTTCCTATTCAGGCTTCCTCCCTGGCTTCCACCTCATTCTATGACACATACGATTTAGTTCGCACAAACATGTTCACAAGCCATATAAGGCAGGGTTATATCTGTAACAGGTGATGCCAAACATCTATTCTGTAAAACTTGTGATATAGAGATGGCTGCTACAAAACTTAAATATAGTGATCACATGCTTAAAAAATCATATGTAAGTTATGTGTGTAGCTACATAGATAAAAGTGCTTATTGATATTATTTTAAGTATGAAAGGACAGATAAGTAACCTAAAATGAAGCATTCATTAGATCATAAAAAGGGCTGTGAGTAGAATGATAGTCTAATAAGATGATTAAGATTGAAAAAAATGCTTTATATACATATATTATAATGTACATCTATCTATCTATCTATCTATCTATCTATCTATCTATCTATCTATCTATCTATCTATCTATCTATCTATCATCTATCTATCTATCTATCTATCTAACATTACTGAAGCCACTCAAAACACCATTTCTAGACCTTATGGTTTCATTCAACTATCAGCAGCTCATAAGTAGTAAGTGGGCACACAACCAGCATTGCCCATTCATTCTTAAGAAGGGCCAGAATGTGGTGTATGTATTGTGTAATGTTAACAGGTTGTTTTGGAGGCATAGTGTAATGCTGAAAGGTACATTGCAAACTATCACATTCATAAGTTTAAACCAGAAATAGGAATCCACAGGAAAGGATAAAGTTAGCAAATGCTCTCACTGAGGAAAGATGTCTCACGAATCACCTAACCAACCACGTAACCATTTTCCATAACAGCAGTACAACTTTAGAGTTTGGAGGATTTGAACAGATATTGACAATATGTAATTCATTGACCAAAAAGCAGAGCTTAATAACAGTATCACAGCCACTTTGCACATCTTTACAAAGGTGAATTGTTCACTGCAGGATGGCCTATTCAACCAATTCAAGCTGCTGGTCCTTGTCTCTCCACTCCTTAAATTTTCTGGCTCAGAAGTTGAGTTTGAACCAATCCATGAAAGACATGGGTTCTAATGTCATGTTTTCAAGCTCCAGGAACCAGTGTAGGCAAGCCCATCCAGTGGTTCAGTTCTTCTCCAGGCCACCAGCCTTGTCATGTGTGGCCATCCTTACCATAGTGGTTGTTTTAGGCATGGATCAGGGCAATGGGGTGCCCAGCTGCTTGAGTCACATGATGTTGTGATGCAGCAGTGCCTCCTGTTTGCTGGTCAACTTGACAGCATTGTTCCTAAAGTGTTGGTATTGCTCCTCTGACACATGGTGGCAGCTCAGGTCATGTTTGGCTAACTCAACAAACTCAGCATTGCCAAAGGAGCCATCCTACAGCTTGCCAAGGATCTCATACAACCTGGCCTGTCCCTTGCCCTGTTGCTAATCTATCACCTCCCTGAAGACAATGCACTTATTGAATGAATGACTCTGTACAGGAGCTTGCTGTCTGTTCACCTGGCTAGCATGCTTCTATATCATCCCCACAAAATTTGGGAGCATATTGACCAAAACTCTAGGAAGAGTTCCCATCTGTATTCTACTTTCTTGCTGGCAATATAGTTGTGATATTTTATATCCAGTAGTATTGACACATCAAATCATTATCTACATGAAGGGAAATATCTACTTTCTGTTAGAACTTGATGAAATACAGAGCTAATACTGCTAATAGGATTCTTATTGAGGGAATTATAATGGCTGCAGCCTACATTCAACAGAAGAACTGTTTACCTAATTTTCATAACACAAAGATACTTTCTTTGTGCCACCTTTTTTTCTTTTTCTTTTTTAATTGTGAAGGAATTATGAAAAAAATACCAAATATATACCAAATACCTAAAATATACCAAACCCCTAAAATATATACAAGCCCTTCTGAAATATACCAAATGGCAATACAGAAAGCAGCCGCCTGTGTGCTAGTAAGTAGAATAACAAGAATAAGTTTCATATTTAAATATTTATTGATTCATAAATTTCATTTCATATAATTCATTTAAAACTTTTAAAACAGATTTAAATTGTTTCATTATCTATATTCTTTTCTTTCATTTTTTATTTGTTTTTTTTTTTTTTTATTATCAGCCCACATAAATTACAATTACTTGATTATTTTATAGTCTCTATTACTATTAAAGTAACTAATTGTTTCCTAATTTTAAGTGAAACAAGTTGTTTCAATTAATCCCCATTATCCATAAATCATAGTATTTTAATAAATAAATTTAAGAAATATATTCACTTCAAAATATTGTAGTATTGAAACTATACTCACAAAATGCACTTCCTTGAAGAATTCTACTTGAGCAATAAGCTAGAGACTGTAGTAGGGTGAAAGGTTAAGTGCCCAGGTGTCCGTAGACCCTTTACCTAACCTCTTTCGTCCAGCATTCTGGGATTGTCAGAACAAAACAGCTTATGGCAGTTCCGACCCTTACCAGCGCAGTGATTAGGTAAAGTAAGAGTTAACAAGACATACGCACTGCGCTGGTGGGGGTCCGACCCTTACCTGTATTGCAATAGTTTAAAATCGCACGCGCAACCGCTGGTGTGTTAGACTATTAGAAAATGTGATGTCATGCGCTATTTAACGGCTTCTAAAAGTTGTAAAGAAAATGGCGACAGAAGGCCAACTTTCAAGATTTACCTGGAGGGATGACCTAGTGCGAGAACTCATAGAGCTGTACAGAGCTAAGACATGCTTATATGACACGAAGTCTAAGAAGTACCACAACAGGGATCTCAGGAAGAGATGCTACGAAGAAATAGCTGAACAGTTGGGATCAACAGGTAATTGTGTGCTAAGCTGTAGCGCTCAGACTAAGGCTCTATAAGTCCACTGTGCCAATTGTACCCATCTAATTCAATAATCAAACAGCTGTGGCTGAAATTATTGCTTCTGTGTGCTGAATTTGCCAGCTAATACAAAAAAAGGAACTGCTGGAGAGCAAAAGTGTGTGTATATCTGTATATGTAATGTTAGAATATGTCACTGAAGATGAGAATATAGAGGTGATGATTAGTTTACAGATGTGACTGTTTGCCTAGTTGAAGAGGTGATGAAGAAGGTCAAGTGCATAAGGTCGCAGTACAGCAGGGAGAAGCACAAGGACAGGGTGAGAAGTAGAAGATCTGGTGGCAGAGAAGAGGTGTGCAACTCCAAATGGCTCCATTACGACCGACTCTCATTCCTCGATGAGTTTTTGATAGCTAAGCGGAATATACCCAATGCCATGGTAAATATAGTCAGTCATTCCATTCATTATTAAACCTGTTGTATATCATGGGAGTTAAATAGGTGTGATAGTTTAGTAGCTCTTATTACATTGTGGTTATTGTAAGTTGAAAAGTGTGTGTATGGATTCATGATTTCATGAATGTGGGCTTCAGTTTTTTTCGTTGAGTCTGGAATCACCTGAGTAGTTGTCCTCTTACCTATTTCAGGGTCTATAATTGAGGGTGTGCATGTATACCACTTCTTGTCAACCATCCTTTACTCTCCTCTATACTCTGTGCAACATTTTAGTAATTCCTTTGCACCACAATCAGCTGCTTATTTTCTCTCCCTAGAGGTACTGTTACCAGATTCGTGTGATGGGAGGACAAAAAGTTTTGCAGTGTACAATTGTTATCCTTTACCAAGCTTACTTGAATAGAAAAAATAAAATAAAATCCAGTGTCTGTTACTCTGCACATCCCCGAGTGTTATATTGTGATCCTGACTTGAGGCACACTCAACATGATTCCATGTATTGCAATTTCCTCAGGTTGGAGTAATTTGACGGACGGACGTATAAATGCTAAGATGTAGAGTATGGGCAGGATTTTTCATTGTTTAATCACATGTTTGGTTCAGCATAGTCATGGAATTTCTTCTTGTT
>OZ017791.1:8882129-9069629 GCA_963969325.1 Lycopodina hypogea | reverse complement strand
AGAATTTAAACTCAAACAAAAAAATTTCATTGAAGGCATTTGATAACAGCATGCTTCTAAATAACTCATGAAAAGAAGATTTTAAAGGCTCTGTGCAGGTATGGTGCTTCCTTTTCTTTCTTTTTTTGTAGGGCCCTGCAGAATACTAGCCACTTCTGAAATGAGGTGATCAGCTTCAAGAATAATAACAGTTCTATGGAACATTTTCATAGAAAATACTTTGTAATTTGATCCATTAGACTTCTGTCAGGCAACTTTCACCCCTAAACATGTGTTTTTCAATCAGGATCTTGCACTTCAGTTGTGCTTGTGATCACTTCAGTCCATTCATGGCACAGATTAATTAGTGTGAATTTATATTTACAAGTATAATAATTATTCCTCCCTTCCATTCTCTCTCTCTCTCTTCCCCCCACCCCCCAATGATGACAACAACAACAAAAAAAAAGTCCTATATGAAACCCTGGTCTATATATAAATTTTTTAAAAGTCTCTCTTGTGTCTGTATATTTGGGATGGACAGCCAAATGGATGAATGGAATTGACTAAACTTAAACCTTGGACCTAGAGACCTTAAACCTGGTACACACACACATCATGACACTGGGTGTGACATGGGCTGGGTCCCAGGTGCCAAGCCTCTTTCTCTGGGAGTGTCCGGATAAAAATGCCATAAATGGAACTTGAACAAACACATGGACATTAGCTGGGTCACACTTGGCCACACCACTTTCCTACCAAACCACCATATCCAATATAACCTGCTCTTCAAGATAGACACATCCTACACAATGGATGCTTTTTAGCCAAAAAAAAAATGTATCAACTGTTTACATCTCTTCCTGTGGCCATGTCAGGTCAAAAATGATGTGATCTATTTAAATGGTGGCTTGTGGGTAGTCAAATTCATGGACCTAGAAGCATACATATACAACTTAACTCAGAAGCAAAAAAGGGCTGGATTACATTAAGCCACACCTTATCCTGTGGGGTCATACCCCGGGCAATGTGTCTGCTAGTCAGTCATATTTTCAAATGTAGTGGGTGGAGAGAAGCCATTTTCAAGCAATTTCAGTTCAGAATATTTCAGTTCTTAAACATCCTTGGTCCCAACCTGTTTGGGAAACTGATTGTTCTCCTGTAGTATGGAAATTTATGCAACAACTTGTGTGGCCTTTTTCAATTTGCAGTCAATTTCTCATGTATTCATGTATTCAGGCAAAGCATGTTTTGGACCGCTAAGATGTACGCAGCTATAATAACTTTGTAACACTTATTTTCTATCTTTGTTGTCCTGTATAAGTACTCATTACATTTGCACTCACTCACTCACCCACTCACTCACCCACCCACTCACTCACTCACACGCCCTCCCTCCAGCTAATCATCTGTAAATACTAATTTCAGGGAACACAAATGTCACTAACACTCACCCATGCTCTCATTTCAGCTGTTCATGTGTGCGTCTACCCCAACACAAAACAAACACTATACAGAAGTAGAAGAAGGTAGATAGTGAAATCCAAGTATATACTGGTAGTAGAACACCCTTGGGATGCCCACTTCATCCAGAGAAAATGGGGACTACCTGACCAACACCCTAGGAGTAGTTTGAGGACAAAGGACCAAATAAACAGAGACATTTGCCATAAACACGCGCATGCACACATCAGGAATGACTCCATGAACATATTTCTTCATAAAAATGCACACACATTGTTGACTTCAGAAAAACAAAGCACAAATATATTGACCAGCTGATGTTCATTTAATATTTCATTTATTTTGCTGTTGTTTGAATCTGTCCACCTTGAAAGGTGAAAGGTCGTAGGAGGGCTTCAACCCCAGACAGAGTTCACTCAATATCTTGCCAACAACAGGACCCAGTTTGAACCCATGACCTGCACAGAGCACAATCATTAACAATATTAATTATATCAGATGATAATTGAACAGCATGGCTCCAATTCTTCCATGGAATGGAATCAAGTCAACTACTCATTTAATTATATTTTGTTGGATTTTTTACTTAAACATTAAAATATTATAAGCTAAACACAAAAGTTTCAAATTACAAATTTGGACTCGTTTATCTCATAAATTATTTAACATTCTAGGAGAAATAGTATAGCAAATACTTCATGTAAACAGTCTTGAAACCATTTTCTTCTATAATTAGTGTTATTAAAAAATATATATATTTTAAACTTGCCTGAAAATCCAGCTCCCATGATGATGTTGGAATGGTTAGGGTGTCTGTCTAGCACTGGGTTCTTGTCCGGACTCTCCTAAAACAATGGAGGGTGTAAAACATGATCAAAAAACATGTGGTATGCATGTGCCTTATATTACAGACTTTTCAGCTTTATCTAGGACAAGGTTTGAGATTTAATGCTGAGTTGGAGTGAGAAATGACCTATTTGGAGTAAAATTGGAGATATAAATTGAAATGCATGCTTATTACAACTGTATCTATGTGCAGACTCTATAGCCAGCCAAAACAGTTCGTCTAACTTGGTTGTAACTTTGTATTCAGGGGTAGAGGGTGAAAAGGTTTTGGTGCATGTAGATAGACCTCTGAGATCACTAGGAGCCACTATAGGCCCAAAATTGGTGGCTCCCAGCTGTGTACCACAAGGAAGGGTCCATAATTAGTTTGTGTTGTCAAACATTCCCTGCTATTTGATTCAATTCATCCGTGTTTGGTACAATTGTATTGTGAGTATGACCATATTATTTTGTGCTACCGTATTATATTAATTGAAACTAACATATTACCACAAAAAAAAGGACTTCTTGGATAGTATCATCTGGAGAACAGCTAGCTGGTCAGTGATGGCAGATTTAGAATGCCAACAACTGTCTCTGACTTGTAAATGTTAATAAGGGAGACTGTCATTTCTAAATCTGTGTGTCTTGTTACGTTGGATGACAGAATAAATCATTTAAAACTATTAATTTAATCCAACAACTTACTCCTCATGATATTGTATTTTTATTACCAAATATTTCTGTTCCTGAAAAAAAATTAAAGAATTATTTGATACAGTGCCCACCTGAGTCATTGATGTATATCACACAAGCACAGACTCTTTTTACCCGGGAACATCAACAAGTTCTCAGAGTTTAAATGTTACTTTCTTGGGGATCTTGTTGTTCTTGTCAAACTTTTTCCAACCAGTGCTAAGGTCCCGTTCAACTCCTGGTCATGGTCGAGCTTTTTTTCGCCCCCCCCCCTTTTCCCCCCTTTTTTACCCATGATTAAGTCAAAACATTAAATCATTAGTGAGCGGGGTTTTCGCTGGAAATTTCCAGTCTTGTTTAAGTGTCAATGTAGTTCACATTAATTTTTTTTTAAGCATATCATATAGCTTAACTGCCTAATTGCCTTAATTTTTTTTTGTATTTCCCATAATTTATTGTAATATACCATAGTTTACTACTGTTTGCCATGCATTCTGCTATTGTTCACTGTAGTCTGCAATGTTCTTTCCAAAATTTATTACCATTTGCCACATTTTATTACTTTTGCTACTATATAATCAAGAGCAGGCGTAAATTTGTGAGGAGATAAGAAATTTCAAATTTAGCATGTCAAAATGTGCCCTTTGTGGTAAAGTAAGAAGAGAGAGCAGAGGATGGGGGGAAAAAATAAGGAAAAGGGAAACCACCTACAAGATCTGCTGTCTCCAGGTGGTCACCCATCCAAGTACTGAGCAGGCCTAACAGTGCTTAACTTTAGTAAGTAATTTCAATTGAAAACAGTTTGGAAAAAAAGAGACTTGGATTCTAAATGCATTTTTTTGGGGATATTTGCAAAATGACAGTCAAATTGCACGCGATTTGAATTAACTTACCGAATACATGCATGGCTCCACTATGCTTGTGGTCGTAGCGACACCCTTGAGAAAATTGCTGATAAATTTTGAAGTTAACCCCCTGCTTGTGTATGTGGTGTCAGAGTCACGATGGTCGGGGTCAACCTCTTGCCCCGTGTGGCAGGCCACCTGCAAATGAAAATATATTGGAAAAATGTATTTGGTAAAATAGTAGAAGGTTAAAGTGCGAGTACCCACAGAGCAATTGTTAATCTTCCTCAACCCTGTGTAATGTTGTTCTAGTATGCATCCTTATATAGCTATTGTATGATATTCCAACCTGCCTCAACCGAGTGTGATTTGGTCCAGTTTGTGTCCCCATAGAGCTATTGTCAACATATTTTAACCAGCCTCAACCCAGTGTGACACTGATCCTGTGTGTGCCCTCATAGAGCTATTGTCAACCTACTTCAACCTGCATCAACCCAGTGTGATGTTGGTCCAGTGTGTGTCCCCAAAGAGCTATTGTCAACCTACTTCAACCTGCCTCAACCCAGTGTGATGTTGGTCCAGTGTGTCCCCATAAAGCAATGTCAACCAACTTCAAACTCCTCCAACCCAATCCAATGTGATTTTGATCCAGTATACGTCCCAAGAACACCAATTGACCTACATGTACCTAATTTGCCGTTATGACTATTCCAAAAGAGGTAAAAAATAAAATAAATTCCGTGTAATATCAAGTATGTGTGACATAGAGGACAGAGTGACACAAACTGCTGCTCATTATCAACACAAATGTGAGCTACTCCACTTGTTTGAACAAGGTTGAAGAATGTTTGCTTCCAGCCTTCAAGCAACACTGGTGTACACAAAGTCGGAAGAAACAATACAGCATTTTTAGAACACACGATAATCTACAAACAACTTCATTAGCATTGACATCAAACTTGGCAGCCAAGTCACTAGTGAATAACACACTCTTTAGACTATGCCATTGTTACTGCATGTATGTCTATATCAGGGCTTGCCTCGGGTGTTCAAGCTCAAGAAATAAACTTCTGGAGTATCTACCTGCATCACTAGTGGCAACAGATAGTCCACTGAATGCAACACATAATTGTGTGCAGACTGAAGATATTTATGAGTGAATAGGATAATGTAGCCCAATTGTCTTCTGTGGATACAATTTAAAGATGGACATAGAACTAAGATGGTGATATTTAAATAAAGCATGGTAAGCATGAGTGATGTTGGAGTATCTTGACACAAACAAAATTTTCTGACTTACACAAATTTCTGTTGTACTTCCATGTAACCTTAAGTGAGTATACATTAATGAGACTACACTATTTGTAAGTATATAAATTACCTAGATTTAGATCACATTGCTAATAAGTTACCTTTAATAATCCTGGATACTCGCAAATAGGCATACAGTAGAAGAAGAAAATGCTTTTCTCTTCTTTTTCATGGTAAGAAAATGTGGGGAAGTTGTCTGGTGTAAAATCATCCGGATTATCCACTTTCCAGTACTGAATTTCTGTTTTCAAAATCTATGTAATAGTTTAGTAATATTATCAGCCACACATGCATATCAATATACATTGAAAAGTATGTACATACTCATTTACATAAATATTTTACACTTAATCGATGGTAATAATTATGTCTGGCAGCTTATTCCATTGTTTCTTGCTTGATTATTTTGTCTTTTTGTGTTTGTTCTAAATAAAAAGACCAAGAAGAAAATTGGCATAAATGAAGTCCTTCATATTGCCAATGAAATTTTCTAAAAGTACATTAGCTTAAACACTGAAGGAATATAAATTATTTTATATGCCAGTACACATAACTTTATGATTAGATAACATCTTTAACTTCTGGGGTATTCTGGGATAATATCTTCACGAATTGCCTAGGGGACAAATACAGCTCATCATCAGTTACATCTGGTGATGCCAGAATTATGCAAAATGTCTATCAATTTGGATCAGAATTGTGGCTGCAGAGAACAAACAAATAACACACGCACGCACACTCATTCACACTCAGTGTTTAATAAATCATACACTCATCATTCATGCATTATTTTGGACAGACAAACTCAAATATATTGATATTAACTATGACCACCCCTACCTCAAAAGGTAGCTCCACTCCAATTGTCTTTAGCAGCTTAGGAGCCCACGGCCCAACAGTTATGACCAGTTTCTTTGTCCTGAAGGATCCCTTGGCTGTCCTGACAGTGACCACTTGTCCCGGGACAATCTCAGTCACTTTATGTTCATCAAGCAACTCCCCACCAGCTGCTACAAACAGTTGCTGAGAATTTGGGAAAACAGTAACAAAAAGCAAATAAATGTTCAATAAGGCATTCTCACATTTTCTAAAGTTATTTGTTTCTGACAAACTGAAAAATAAATTGAGTAACTATACTTTACAAGACTACAAACTTGTACAGATGTCAGTGTCTCCAACCTCTGTAGCTTATCTGTGAAAGTACATTTTGTTTACTATTAGAATATGGAAGTTTTTTCTCTCCCGGTACTGACTAACTGTAAAAACACAGTACATGATCTGGCAAAAGAGATAATTTTTCTATCATTTGCATTTAGTAAACTATCACCCTTTCTTTTCCTCTCTCTCTCATAACAGTGCTAGTTGCTTTGTGGTTAGATTATCCTCTTATGAGGATGTATCATTACTCCCTTACAGATAACGACCTAAAATTATCTGATCGATTATATTTGAAGTCAGTAGGCAATTGAATGTCAATGTTCGTGTTTTCCAATGGACTTTGCGATACAAGAAACAATTTAGTACCTCTTTATTTTTTCCCACCCTGGAGAGAGTGGAAAGGGGAAAAAAGGAAGGAAAATGTGGGGGGGGGGGAGAGAAGAAATAAAGGAAGGAAAATATGGAGGGGGGGGGGGGGGAGTGAAGAAATAAAGGAAGGAAAATGTGGGGGGGGGGGGAGTGAAGAAGGGGAGTGAAGAAATAAAGGAAGGAAAATGTGGGGGGGGGGGGAGTGAAGAAACAAAGGAAGGAAAATGTGGGAGGGGGAGTGAAGAAATAAAGGAAGGAAAAAAAGGGAGGAAAGAAGAAACGAAGGAAGGAGAAAAGGAGGGGAAAAAAGAAAAAGGAAAGGAAAAAGGGGGAAAAGAAGAAAAGATGGAAGGGACCAATAGGAGGACAGAATAAAAAAAAAGGAAAAAAAAGGAACGGAGAGGGGGAAGAAAGACGAAAGGATTGAAGGAAGGATAAAATTATATAGAAGCGAAAAAAGATAGAAGCAACAAAAAAAGATTAGGAAAAAAAGATAGAAGGCGGAAAGTTAGAGGGAAAAAATATGAAAGGAAAGGAATATAGGGAAAATTTCTGTGCTAGATTCACCCCTAAACTTTAAAGGTAGAGCAAGTGTGCCTAAATCATATTAGTTATTGATAACTAGCAGAAAACCCGCCCATAGTCGGTTTTTTAAGTCGGCCACCTGCAGTAACAAACATGTTTAGTTTGCGTGTAGGGATTATTAACACTAATATCACTAATCAAACCTGATACAATTAATAAACATGCCAAGTTTCTGTAATAGTTAGTATTCCATATCACCAAACCACACCCATTGACCAAAACCACACTCATAGCCACTCAATCTGAACGAAACTTTCACGAAGACATGCAGTGAAGTGTCTTAATCAATCCCTGAAAATTTTGTGAAGATTGTTTGTTCAGTGGTTTGGGAGGAGTTAGAGTCTGTACATACACAGAGAGCAAATGCAAATTCTCTAGCTGCCGTCAGACTGTCACAAACACCTGACATAGTCAGGGTGCCTGTGCACTAAGCAGGCACTATGAGTCAATGGAAGCAAACTCCTGGAGCCAGGCTAGGAGTTTGCACGAGGACTGAGAGAAGCTCATCGGTGTGGGCACCCGAAGTCCCACCTGTACCCTTAGCTGATTGACAAGCCTTGGCCAGTGAATTTGCACCCCATAAAATTCAAGGTCCCCATCACAGCTGGGTGGACTGATGTGGGAAGAAGACTTTGAAAGACAAGGAAAATTTCCTATGAGTGCTGGGGTTTAAACTCAAAACCCTGGGGGTGTTAGTTCAAGAGCATAACTTATCAGCCACTCAGACAGACAGACAGACACGAAGACAAACAAATGAATTGTGAATCATAGTAATATGACAATAGAATTAATAATTGAAACAGACCCAGAGCAGACTTAATGCAGACAATAATACAGTCTTTCTTGATATTTATCTTCAGAGAATTCCCTGGAGGTTATTTCCATGAAACTTGGAATAGTTTAGAAAACAAAACTATACACACGCATGACAATCATACATTAAAGTCCTGATAAATATAAAACAACAAATTTCTTAACCACAAAGTTGGTTGGCCAGAAAGCTGGATAGAATCCTGTGGCTGTCCCAACCTCAAAAAAATTCTTTCCTTCGCTTGGATGACATTGAAGATTTCATCACCAAAGGTAAATTGGACAAAATACACTACTAAAGTGGAATCTTGTGTCAGATTTGGTCCCCTTACATGCAAACATCCAGATAATATGTGGACAGACATATTGCTTTCTACTAACTTGGTAGGCATGTACGGCCTTCGCAGCTAGTAAGATCCCTCCCTCTTCTTCCAGCACACATGCAAAGTCATCCGGCATCTGCAGCTGCTTCACATACCTGTGGTTGGCCTGAGGAAAAACAACAACAACACAATATAAGTTTACAGAGCTATCACCGCTATTTCAAACCACTGCATTTTATTCCAGTGTACTGTTAATCTTGTGCTGGCTCTGACACTTACTCCTCCCACTTCCACCTTACACATGTGACCACACCCACATACCTCAATCCCTGACATCATCGTATAAGGAATGCTGTTATCCTCCATACTTCTGATGGTATCATTTAATCCTCTTACATCGCGTGGACCAAACATCATATACCCCGTTTTTCTGGAACGCAAGAAACAACACATACACGCATAGGTAAGAACTTGTAAGGAACAGCAGCATTTCAGCACACACGAAGAATAAAAAGAACCTACACAAACAATAGCACAAAAATCATGCACAGCAGAACCTGTTCCTAACTGGTTTAGCACCTTTACATATCCACCACAGAATTGTCCTAACTGGATTAGGTCTTCCACACTATACACTGTAAATATAGCAGTGATTTGTCACGAATATTTAAAACCTCCATTATCTGTAGCCAGGATTCTTAGTGTTTTACTGTTCCATGTTCTATTTAGGAGAGTGCATGCTTGGTTTAGAGGTTAATCCCACTTTAACAGGATATCTTCACAACCCTCCTCTTTTTGAAGCCCGAGATCCATCCCTAAAAAAATCACAGCTGGAGCCGCTCATTCCACTGCTATTCCATGCTCAACACACACAAAAACAAAACAACGGGGAAAAAAACAACAAAAGCAACCCAAAAAGAGTGATGAAAACAAGACCATGAATAATAAATACTTATTCTAACTACTAAACACAGAGCTAGTAATTTGGTTTAAACATGCTTAGCAAGTATGAAACTAAATGTGCACAAATTAGACAGACCTCTTGACAAGTAAACCATAAATTATCTATATTTGTATTGCTACATAGAGAAGCTTTGGAACAACAAAATTCATGTCCACTCACATACATGTATAGTTGGGTCTTGCTCTCTTCTTCCAAGGAACTCCACATCCTGTATGCCTCCTTCACCATGTCCACATAGAAGGAGGAGCTGTATGCACGTCTGGTGATCCTGGAGTTGCCATTGGAACTGCCTCTTGTGTGCTGAGCAGGGAACTAGGGTAAATAACAAGGCAAGTCATACCAGCAATGATTAGTAGAAAAATTTATGCTGCATGAAAGTTTCACTAAATAAAATTAGATTTAACCATAAGATAACTATTTGTTGAATCATTCAAATTTAAAAAACAAACAATTATCTTTGTAGTTCATAATGTTACAATTTCTAGAATTTAAATGACTGAGGATTGAAAGTTAGTAAAAATTTATTTAATATATATGATACCACACATATGAATCTATACTATAAAGTACGAATAGTCTGTCTGTCTGTCTGTCTGTCTGTCTGTCTGTCTGTCTGTCTGTCTGTCTGTCTGTCTGTCTGTCTGTCTGTCTGTCTGTCAGTCTGCATATCTACGATTCACGCTTAAAGTTAGACCACAAACCCTATATATTTAGAACCAGTGTCACCAGGGGAACATGATAATATCTATATGGCCACACTCATTTCTGTATTTTTTTTTAAAAGGAGCCAAAAATGGTATTTTGTCAGAAAAAAGAATGGAGCTACAGGCCTAAAACTTTGGCATGCATATACAACTTGACTCGATGGACATCATGGAGTGAGTCCCATCCAGCCACACCTCTTCTTCTTTGTGTGTAAGGCTAAAAATGTCAAAAATTGTATTTCTAAAAAAAAAAACACTTTGACCTAATAACAGTTTGCTTCTGTTTTGAAAGTCTTCATGTCTTCAAAGCAGACACTTTTTTGGACTACAGCTAATCAAAGGTGGGATGAAACACAACCTGAAGGGAGGATTTTTCTCTAATTATAAGTGACTGTATTTAGTCCCAGATCTTTAAAATGCAACTTCGCTACTGGAAACCAAAACTTACAAGTATCATATCAGTCATCAATGATGTCTACTCTTGGTAACATTTCTATCACAGATGGAACCTGTTGAACAACAGCAACACTAAGTCTGGGATCTTTCATTTTAGTGACATAATAAACCTCAACTTCAGTGAAGGCAGTATTAGGCTTGAATAGATCCTCCCGGTGAAGATGGGAGGTGGTGGGAGGGAATGTATCCTAAAAGTAGAGTATTTTCCTTCCTTCTACATTTTTAGCTTCTTCAGCTGCCTTCTCCACTCTTGTCCAACATATCCTTACACATGCTCTAGTCTACATACAATGCCCCTCAATAGCTTACTGGAAGGACAACACATGGATGCAAGGTGTGAAGGCCATTGAGAAGCTTCATCCTGAAGGGTTGGCACTAGCAGAAGAGTTAGGATAACAGATCAATGGCGACAGATAATCTTCTCCATGACACTGCATGTGCTTGCCTGATAGCTCCAGAATCAGAGAGTGTGATGTGGCTAATGATACTCCCTTATTTCCTCCCTCTCACCTGGTCATGGATGTTGACTTTGGGTACCTCCTTGTACAGGAGGTGATATAATTGCCATCATGTGGAGCTGTGGCAGACTCTTCTGCTATTGTTGAGTTGACTGAGGGACACCACCACCACCCCATGCAGGCATTAACAATATCCTTTAGAGATTTATGCAGCTTCTAAGATTCCATTAATTTATTATCTACCTGGTCTTAACCTTTCAGATGAAAAGTATCCAGATGGCACTAGCTCTGTCCCATAGAAATGCAGGGGAAATCACTGCTCTGGGATGTAACATGCAGGGACATCTTTGCCCATTCATAACTGTAAATGCTACTTAAGATAAGGCAGGGTCTGTACATGACCTAAGACAGAGGAAAGAAAAGTAGCTATGTTTAGGATCCGATAAAGACCAGGTAAATTATCCATATACTTGAGATAAGATTGAAGCTAGTCACTGGGCATTCAATATCCACTAACTTCTTTGAAAGAAAGTCTGCTCTGGATGGAGATTCTACATCAGTGCTTGGCACAATGACCACTCTCAGTTATCCAGTGTTCATTTTATTAATAGCTAGTGCCCCCACCCCAATAAATAAAAAAAAATTTTTAATTGTGGAGGGAGAGGGAGGCTGGAGACTAAAAAAAAAAAAAAAGGAAAATAACAAACAAACAATATAAAAAAAAAAAAGACAAAATTTTCTTTTTTTAATAAACCAAAAAAAGCAAGAACAAAAGAAAGACTGAAAATAAAATTTGCAGTAGTATGATTATTATTATTTGTTGCTGTTGCTGTTGCTGTTGCTGTTGTTATATTAAAAAAAAATAAAATAAAATAAAAATAAAAAAAATATCGCCAATAGTAGCAACAAAAAAAAGAGAAAATTTAGGGGAGGGAGGGTAGCTAAAGATAAAATACAAACCTGAACACCACAATAAATACCTGTTCTAGCAGCAGGACCTTCTCAACCCCAGCCTTCTGTTTGAGGTAGTAGGCGGTAGAGCTACCTTGTATCCCCGCACCCAGCACCACAACATCATAGCATGCTTCAGTACCCTCTACCATTACAAGACTATTTTTGTGGCTTGGTTCAGGTGAGAAGTCCACAACTCTTTAACATCCACTTCCAGATATTTTTCTGGAGCCACACCTTTACATCCTGGACCTTACATATTTAACCATTAAATAGGATTAATATCTGTCCTGCCACAGAACTTTTTGTACAATATTCTTGCACCAAAAAGATTTAAAAAAATATAATAATACTGAGAGGTGAACTAACTCACACAAAGTTCCCTCTTCTTTTAATAAAAGTAGTAATAAAAATAATAATAAAATCAACAAAAAAAATTATAAAAATAATGAAAATAAAAAAGTAAAGAGAAGAATTGGCAGCAAGAAAGTGAATGTTGTTGTTTTTTGTTGCTTTTTTTTTTTTTTTTTCGGTTGTTGTCGGTTCAAACTGACTTGCTAGTTGTGGAGAAGTATACTAATATTATTAATAGTACTGTAATGTTAGCAAAATACTCTCTGTGCTTTCATGAACACACACACCCTAAAACTATCTGGTTAGTAGTTGAAGTGAATATATTTGGAACAGATGAACAATGTAAATTCTTGCAGTCCTGCCACCTGCATCCCCATCAGGTCACTCCTGGGTGAATGTGTAGCTACTTGATCCAGGATGACCAAGAAATTTGTGGCTAGGGCTGGGCAGGGCTGTCTTAAAGGTGTGGAAAATCTGATAAGTGAAGCCATAATGGAAAAATGAAGCATCACTCCAGGGGATTCTGGATTATTCAAGTCCCTAACTTTCAACTGAATTTCAACTGAATTTCAACTGAATTTCAACTGAATTTTACAGTTAAAAAAATAAAAATAATAAAAATAAAAAAAATAAATAAAATAAAATAAAATAAAATTGCAAAACCAAGGATGATTCCCTAATATATATATTTTTTTTTCAACATTCTATTCAAATTTTATGGTACTGTTAATTTTTTAAGTACATCTGCAAATTTTTTTCAACAGATTCATTCCAGCACCTTGTTTGACAATTTTTTATTACTTGATAGATATACGCTTATATAACTGCAATATTTATTTTATGACTTTTTTTTTGGTCATTTTTATGAATTTATATTTTATAGATTTAATAAACCAAACAATACTGGAAATGTCCAGCCATAAACCCACTCACTCATAAACTCAATGGTCACTAAGATCATTTATGTTAATATTATGAATTGCCACCCAATGAAATCAATGAACTTGACTAAACTCAATGAATTTGACATGAGCACTTTATCGATGACATAATATATCCATAATATGATGAAACTATGTTCGTGAGGAAGTTTCCTAAGAAGAACAAGAAGAACAACATGATCAACAACAAAGTGACTCCAGGACACACTACATGAATCGTGGATAAAAAAAATTACATGCTTTAAATATTAATCATACATTTTGAATGTATTAAACATACATTTAATTTAATTTTTCAATGGCATTTTTTTTTTTATTGGTGGTAGTTAGTTATGTTATTATAGACCATCCAGACAAGCCATTGTGAGTTATGGTAGCAATAATATGAAGTAAAATAGGGAAGGTCAATGTTTCTTTTAAGCACTCTGATACTAGAGGGTATAATTTTATGTTCTATTTTAGACTCCCTTTTGAATGCAACTTTCTGATTGCCTGTGCTATTTTTTGTGATGTCCAGATCTTAAGATTATAGAATTATTAATGAAAAAGTGCACAAGTAAATTTTGAAGCATGTATACTGTCATGCTACCACAGGGACATAGCTATTGTAGTCCACCACCCCCACCCCCTCCCCACCTCCTTCCCATGCTTGAATAAAACTTCGTACCAAAATGTCTTTGAAGCTACCAATTGAGTAAAAAAAAACAACATCCATTTTCTTCCACCAGCTACTCTCTTGTGTAATGGTCAATACAGATGTTCCAAAGTTCACATCCACTCTGTCTGTGTCTATTTGGCACCCTTGAGCACATATTTACAGTGAAGGCATTATTCAAATGAAATTGACAAAATTCACCCCACTCTTCTAATAAACTATTTATTAATAAATCAACCATTAGTGTGTATTATTTTTGGTTAACTTATCAGATTTCTGAAGTATTTTATGGCTCAATTATTCTCATGTTTTGTCACCACTGTAATTTCAGAATGTCTTATTAAACTTTTTCCAACTCTTAATTTATGATATTTAACTCCTAAAAACTGACTTTCTTAAAGACTATATGCACTCTCCTCCAATAATTCTCTGAAACAGCTTTATTTTAACCAAAGGCATGCTGAGTAATTAGTTTTTCTCCTATAGGATGAGCTGTTTCTAACATTTCAAATGTCTTATAATATAACCTTATCACTTTCTTTTGAGAAGTTTTCTCTGTTTACCATTTCCATGCCTAGCAGATACAAGATATTAATGAATGACACCATCTCTTCACAGACAACAGCTCCCTTCAAGCTAAACAGAAAATTTTCCTTTGGAAACTTAATACATTCTCACTAGGAAATTGTTCTATTGGACTGCTATATTACTTTTTTTAACCAGTAGTGCATACTTCTTTGCTATGGCCTTATTTCTGACTAAATCCGAAGCAGTAGAAGATTTAATTCTGCTCAATAATAAAGGTATCATATGAGAATCTTGACTGTAATCATTTAGTTGAGAGGAAGGCACTGAATGCCACTCACACTTATCGAACAAATTTATGGATGTAGAGACCTAGAAACATAGAAGCAAACTTTGGCTCTGGTAGGGAAATGGTCAGACTCACGATATGCCACTTGTTTTTGGTGGTAGTAATGTCATGCAATGCCGGGCATGTCTCCTTGGCCCATTGCTATATATAATGAGCGGAATGTTCATCCATGGTTAAAGTGCTATATATAATGAGCGGAATGTTCATCCATGGTTACAGTGCTATCTCATCCAAAACTGGTTCAGCTAAGTACCATTAAGGTCTATCAAATTCATTAAGTTTTATCAAGTTCAATTATGGCAGAAAAAGGTCAAATGAAATCAGATTAAGTCAATTTAAGTCAACATAAGTCAATGTTAAGTCATTTGAAGTCAATACTAAGTCAACATTAGATCAACATACATTATTAAGACATTAAGTCATAAACAAATGGGTTTTTGGATGGTCTTCTTGTTTTTTTGTTTTTTTTTATTATTTAAAAAAAACAAAAAACAACTGGTTTATGCAATAGTCCTTAAATACTTTCTTAAAAATACTTCTGTTCTATTTTAGGATGGGTGAATGAGGGAAGGGAATTTTCTGAGTTTGATATATATATATATGAAATATGAATGATTGTATTTTTAATTGTATATATTTCTTAATATACAATAGATATATATATATATACATATGCACAAAAATAATAACCCAATTGTCTTTATTTAATACTTCATTTATTTTGTTGTTGTTTGAATCTGTCCACCTTGAAAGGTGAAAGGTCGTAGGAGGGCTTCAACCCCAGACAGAGTTCACTCAATATCTTGCCAACAACAGGACCCAGTTTGAACCCATGACCTGCACAGAGCACAATTTTTAACAATATTAATTATTATTATTATTATTATTATTATTATTATTATTATTATTATTATTATTATTATTACTATTATTATTATTATTACTATTATTATTATATTGGATGATAATTGCAAAGCATGGCTCCAATTCTTCCATGGAATAGAATCAGGTCAGCCAATCATTTGATTATGTTGTTAGACTTCTTAATCAATCTTCAAATAATTTGTAAAGTCAACACATATTCAAATCACCAGTTTTTAATATATTTGTTTACATGAACTAAACAACCCTTTGCAGCTTCACTTACATGATTGGAATATTCATCTTAATTGCTTGTGATCATCAGACCGTCTGTTGGTGAGTACTGAAGTGCTATAAGTGCTACTTGGATAGTCAGTTGCAGAGCTACAACCATTGCAGTGATTGTTCAAGTGTTCAGCACTAGTGTACTAGAGTGGTCCCTAATGGTAGGGACCTTCACTGTAAAAAATGCAAAAGCTGCTGAACACCCACTACCAATTAGGTGTATGGGTCGGCATACTATCCCCGCACCCCTTGGGCTGGATCCAGGGTTGGCTAGGGCTATATGGCTATATTTAAAGATATATTCTACAAATATAGCCCTTATACACTCTAGAGGTCGAACTTAAACATAGCTTGCATGTGTTCATTTTTGAGTTAATTTCTTCTCCATACTTTACCCTTTGACTGGTTTTCATTTGGGACCACTGTACTGTACGTGTACCCAAGTATTCTGTGTGATGATACACATTTGATTAAAGACTCATACAACAGTATCAGACAGTGTTAGTCCTAGACTGCCTGGGGACAGGAACCAAAGATCAAAGTGGAACAGGAGTATCCATCAGGGCTTGCTTCCTGTGACACTAGTTAACCATTAATACTATTCTTTTCCCTAGCACCCCCAAAATTATTACATATATGCCAAATATGGCTGTTTCTATATATGGAAGTTTTCCAACTTTTTAAAAAAAAAGGGTCTTATTTGAAGGTTTGGCCACTGACCATGCTAAACAATTCTTACAAGTGATGAAAGCAATGATCTAGGGGGACTAGTGGAACCAATACCTGCATTAGTCACGCACGCATGCACACACAGTAAGAACAAAACAAACAATTCACTGTGCGGCTTGTAAACATTAAGAGAACAAAACACAGAACACACACACACAGAACACACAGAACACACACACACACACACACACACACACACACACACACACACACACACACACACACACACACACACACACACACACACACACACACACACACACACACACACACACACACACACACACACACACACACACACACACACACACACACACACACACAAAAGAAAAGATCATAAAATGTTACAAAAGGACAAATTTGAGTGTATCTATTTACATATCGAAAGCCTTATTTAAAATCTTGCCTGAGAATCCAGCTCCTATGATGATGTTGGAATGGTCAGGGTGTCTGTCTAACACTGGGTTCTCATCCGGACTCTCCTACACAATGGAGGGTGGTAGGGTGGGGTGGTGGGGAGGAGATCGGGGGATGGTGCACTATGATTATCACCAAATATAAAGGAGAATGTAATGTTAAGAATATATTAAGATAAATAAGCACGTTGAAATTTTAAGTGATATGGAAGCCCCAGGGCTACATACGTGGAGATATTGCTATGAAATAAATTGGGTTCACAGAAAACTACGAGAATAAAACACCTCCTTAGGCACTAAGGAACAAACCATGAGGTGTTCTAACTACCAGGATTATTGAAAGATGAAGAAAGGAATATTTTACACCGAATGTCGCTGCAATAATGCACTGATAATAGACAGTATTTATAGGTCCTGTGCCTGTTGTCTCACTATTGCTTCTTCCGGACTACACCCACAATGGTGTCTCTGAGCAGCAGTTTTCTATCCTCATACTAAGTCTTCCTCTCTCTCTCTCTGTCTATGACAGTTCTTTTCTCTGCTCTTACCTGCGTTCTCTCTGAGACAACACGTGCAGAAATACATTCAGCTTTTTTATTGTAGCAAGACAATTGTTTCACTTCACACATGCACACAGCTCATTCATTTCTCCTGTAACTTAGAGAAACCCTTTCAAGGTGGGACATTGAAAATCCAATAGGGGACTTGCATGATTACGTCACACACAACCTGCCACGCCTACTTATGGTATCAGTATTCCTCCAGCACTGTAGAAAATGTATTAGCATTCATGACTTGCAATGATATTTTCGAGAATTGCAATTGCAAATAGCTCGTGCTTTCACCATACTGCAGGAAGAAACTTTATGAAATTTCCTGTGTGCTGGTAGCATATTCCAGAATATTCAGAGCTGTGGTCATAGATAAAACCCAGCGTGAAAGTGAAGAAAGATTAGTCTACAATATTTCAAGGAGCCTGCCCAGCTAGTTGTAGGAACTCATTGGTTGGCGGCAGTTCTGAAAAGTATTTCAGATTCTTCTTGGCCAATATTAACCCTAGCAACCATCTGACGCTGACCACTACTGCCCCTACCTTTGAGTTCAGAAAACTAGCAGCAAACTCGCTGGCCAGTTCTTAACTAATCTTTCTTTCACTTTCATGCACCATATTTTCCCACAACCATAGCTCGGAATATTCTAGAATTTGGTATCAGCACGCTGATAATTTTTCATAAAGTTTCTATTCATATAGTATGGTAAAAGCAGGAGCTATTTTCCAGTTGCAGTTCTCAAAAACATCATTGGTAGTTATGAATCCCAATACATTTTCACTGATACCATAAGTAGGCGTGGCAGGTAGTACCTGACGTAATCATGCAAGTCCCCTATTGGGACCATTGAGGGGGGCAATATTGAGTTAGAACCATGTGCTGAAAGATTGCTGGATGGAAAAAAATAATTTATAATAAAATAATAAATTTAAAAATAATAAAATTTTTTTTAAAAATAAGTGGTTTACTTAAATATTATTAAGACAAATTACACAAATAGGAGGGGGGGAACTTATAAATACATGCTCTGCTTTATCCATGTAATGTTGTTTCCAATCACTTACAGTGTACATACAAGGCTCCACTATGCTGGGAGTTGTGGCCACACCCTTGAAATAACTGCTGATGAAGGTGGAAGTTAATTTCATCTTTGTGACACTGCCACAGTCACGATTGTCTGGGTCCACCTCAGGTCCCACATGAGAACATACCTGCAGATATCCAATAATAACAACACGATGAGCAAGCCATGGTTAGGTCAACGGCTCAATAGAGAAAGAGAAGCTGATACACAGTCTAAACTCAAACCTTTCCATGCCTACCTGCAGAGAGTGAAATAAATATTTCTAAAAAATATCGCTGTTACCCTGTGTGATATGGATCAATGTCTGTACCCATAGTCGTATTGCTACTACAGTTCAACCTGCCTAAACCCAGAGCGATGTTAACCCAATGTGTGTGCGCATTAATGTATTGCCAACCAGATGAATCTAAGCTACTTGCTTCATTAGTGTGATGGAACCTTCATGAACCTGTTGCCTTCACTAATGGAAACATATTTGCTAGTGGCCATAATTCTTCTTTCTAGTAATAGCGTTCCATATTATTACTGGCTGGGAAGTGGTCTGATACATTTCAGTGAAACAAAAAATTACAAATCTATACTGCTTGTTTATCCGTTTGTCTGTGTGCCCGCGATTCACGCTTGAACGGTTGAAGTTAGACACAAATTCATATTTATATATATATATATATATATTTAGAATCAGTGTCACCGGGGGAACGTCATCATATCTATATGGCCACACCCCATTCGGTATTAAAAAAAGCCAAAAATGGAGCTTTTACCAGAAAAAGAATGGAGCTAGACCCAGAAATCAATATATATTTAGAATCAGTGTCACAAGGGGAACGTCAGCATATCTATGTGGCCACACCTTTCTGTATTCAAAAAGGCCAAATATGGTATATTTGCCAAAAAAAAGAATGGAGCTACAAGCCTAAAACTTTGGCATGCAGACACAAATTGATTCTGCTAATAGCATGGGGTGGGCCTCATCTTGCCACACGTGTGTAAGGCTAAAAATGCCTAAATGGTACTTCAAAAAAAAACACTTCGACCTAATCACATACTCACTTTTGTTCTAAAAGTCTACAACATATATCTTCAAAGCTGACATTTTTGAGACTACAGTCCATCAAAGGTGGGTTGAAAAACCGCCCGTAGCCCTAGCCCTAGGGTGGGGTTTTCGCTAGCACATATAAATGTGCAATACAACTCAATAAAAGGGAGAAGTCACCCCAGCGATTTCTTTTGCAAGTTTTTTTTATTTTTTTAATGCGTATTAACTATTTTGGAGTGATCTTGTGTTTACCAAATAAAATTAAGAAGCACACTATGCCTTTTGCACTACCAGTAGCAGTGGTCATTAATTGAAGGGGGGAAATCCTGATGACATAATCCAATTCTCAAGATTTTTAAAACAATTAATGATGCATGGCCTCTCCACTGCACACCTTCCCACTCTATAACCTGAACCTATATTTCAACCTGCCTCAACCCAGTGTGGTGTTGGTCCTGTGTGTGTCCCCATAGAGCTATTGTCAACCTGCCTCAACCCAGTGTGATGTTAGTCCAGTGTGTGTCCCCATAGAGCTATTGTCAACCTACTTCAATCTGCCTCAAGATCTCTGAGATCTCATGCAAAATTTAGTATTGTATTATATCTGAGCACTATTCAAATCTATTCTAAAATATGCCAATCTCCATTTAAGGTATACTCTATTCTATTTCATTTCAAGGCAGTCAATATTATTTTTTTTTTAAATTATTAAATTTGTAGAATATGGGATGTGTCAATGAGTAGGAAGTTGTCCCTTGTTATGATCTCCCTCCAAATGTGAGAAACTGGTCCAGAACAAAAGTGGTCACAGGAACCTGATGCATTGAGTGTTGTCATAAACTTTATAATATATATTCTTTATTTAAATTTTTTTTGATTACTTTAAAAAAAATAAAAAAAAATTTTTTTAAAAATTAAAAAAAAATTTTAAAAAACAGGAAAAAAATATATTTGGCTTAACTTTCAAAATTTACTTAATGAAATGCATTCCATCTTTCCTGTTCACTGCATCCATAGAATCTTATGTGCTGTCTAGTGTGACTGACACCACACTTTATTATATGCTACTCAGAGGTGGGATATTGTGATGAATGAATCTAGCTTTCACCAGACTTACCTTCAATAGGCCTGGGTATTCATTGATAGGAAACCCGTAGAAAAAATGATGTTTCTCATGACCTTTACGAAAAATAAAAGTGGGAAATTTACCCAATACGAAATCTTCAGGATTATCCACTTTCCAGTACTCCACTTCAACACGCATCACCTACAGAACAAGTTAATCACATAAAACATGATGTTTGTACAAACACATGATCATTGTCTCATACGAGGGCTAAGTCCTTAAAAATGTCAATAACAAAATATTAGCTTCAAAATATAGACTGTTTTACTCCACTGGTACACAGGTGGGATACACAACCATGCTTATCTAATTATAACTGAATAGAGAAGAATGAGAAATTCCTCTTCTCTTAGAGAGAAGCTTCTTTTGAGATAGCTCCCATGATCGTCAAAGTATCAAGATTCTGTCAAAAGCAGTCCACCATAACTTGGAATACAAGAGGCAGCAATACCAACCATACCAACCAGATACCCCAGCAATTACATCCTCTGCCTATACAAATTTCATGGAGAATATCAACTGTAACAAAAACGGATATAACATCATGTTCAGTACTTTTATGAACAGCACTGCCCTGAAAATAATCTTCCAATCCAGGCTTCCACCCAGCGTATGCTCAATAATGTGAAGAGCCACCCACTGTGCTGCTTTAGTGATTAATTTCCATTCAAACAACTATGAATACAATTTTGGAAATTTATATATATCCAAAATGATTGTGCAGAAGTGGTATGATGCTCTACATTAAATCTGACACAAGAAGAAATGTCAGACTTTTGTTAAAAGTAACGATAGTACAATCATCCTCTCAACTAAATTGTTATTCTTACACGTCCACTCTCTTTATACTACATTATACTACATATTAATGAGTTGTTGTTGTTTTTAAATAGTGCATATAACATTGCCATGGTTCTGGATGGTATAATTTTACACAAGAAAGACACACCGACACCCTCTGATGTTTCTCCACACATATTCATTATTACTTGAACTCCACAGGAATATGAGTCAAATAGGTCTTACACTGGAAGTCAAACACAGTACGTATTTCCAAGTTCAAAGATATTTATGCTTGCTTTAACATTTACTATAGGCACACTTACCACAAAAGGCAGCTCCACTCCAATTGTCTTTAGTAGCTTAGGAGCCCACGGCCCAACAGTTACGACAAGCTTCTTTGTCCTGAAGGATCCCTTGTCTGTCCTGATAGTGACCTCTGGTCCCGGGACAATCTCAGTCACTTTATGTTCATCAAGAAACTCCCCACCAGCTGCTTTAAACAGTTGCTGAGAATGAAAATAATATTAATATAATTGCAATTTGTCTGTCTGCCTGTCTGTCTGTCCGTCCGTCCGTCCGTCTGTCCGTCCGTCCGTCCGTCTGTCTGTCTGTCTGTCTGTCTGTCTGTCTGTCTGTCTGCCTGCTTGCCTGTATGTATATTCGCTATCTTCTCCCAAATGCCTGGACCAATTGTCCTGAAATTACTACAGGTGCATCATAATATATAATTTAGTAATGGGGCAATGCCTCCCATACCCCCCCCCCCACCCTTCCTCCTATGTATAATGGCTACTTTTCTAAAAAAAAAAAAATTTTCTACTTAAATCAAATCATGAAACTATCAACAAGTGATAAATTTGTTGATAAAATATTAGTGAAAAATATTCGCATTCCAGGAGATTATAATTGACATGATACAAGTCAATAGTATTTGCAAATTAGTGTATAATTATCTGTACAATACAAAACATAATTATTAATGCATGTATATATAAACTAACTTGGTAGGCATGTATAGTCTTTGCTGATAGAAGGAATCCTCCCTCTTCTTCCAGCACACATGCAAAGTCATCTGGCATCTGCAGCTGCTTCGCATACCTGTGGTTGGCCTGAAAAAAAAATTACTGCAATTTTATCTGTACAGGGGAAATATCATCCTTCAGACAAAAACACCACATGTGAAAAGTAATTAGTCAATATTCAAAACATATTCTTTATCTTAACATACCAGTCCCTACATATGACCACACCCACCCAGTCTCTACACTTGACCACACCCACTCAGTCTCTATAAATTACCACACCCGCCAATTCTCTACACATACCCACACTCACCTCACTACCAGAAAATTTTGTATGTGGAATCTTGAACTCCTCTATGCATCTGATCATCTTGTTCAATTTTATTCCATCATGTGGACCAAACAACAGTAAGCCAGTCTTTCTAGAGTGCAACATTATCAGCATGAGTGTGTGTATGTGTGCAAGCAACTTCTGAAAAACAACATTTCAGCACACATAGGGAATAGGAATAGCTGGAAACAAGCTAAAAGTTGCTTGCAAACAGTGCATAAATGTCTGCCACACTGGAGCTTGCTTTACACTTGTTTAGAGTATACATAAATATGCAGAATACGGAATCTGTCCAAACTAGTTTAGAGTCAGTTTATGCTTGGGTAATGTAATAGGGATGAAATCTAGTATGAGCACTTGGGTGGGTGGAGATGGTTTTTACATAAGAAACTTTATATTTGCAGTATTTTCCCACCTATCTATCTATTTTGTCCTATTCATGCATAACCACTGGGCTGGGCTGATTGGGATGAAAGTGGCACGAATGTCAGAGCTAGCTGGTGGGAGATAGCTAAAAAATAAGAAAATTTAGAAGTAAAGTATTTTGTCTATATATCTGTCTTTTTATATTTGTGTGTAACTGCTAGGCTGACTGGAATGAAATTTGACATAAGCATTTGGGGTAGGTAGAGGGTGGTGGTTTTGAGAATGATGAAATGCTAAAATTGCAATCTTTCTAACCTATCTATCGATCTATCTCTTTTTTTAAATCTATTTCTTTATTGTGTGCGCATGTGTTTTTTTTTGTTTTTTTTTGTGGAAAGGTTATCTCATAGGTGCTTGATTCAAATACTGAGTTCAAATCCTTTCTTCAGACTTTTATTAATATTATTTTTTTCTATCTTTATTCCCCCCCCCCCCCCCCCCCATCTCCCTCCTCTTTTTTAACCTTTCTTTCCTTCTTTCCCCCTTCTCTCTTCCACTCCAATGCATGTGGTCAAAGTGAGGAAAAGGAGAGATTTCGCCCCCTGCACCCCCCTTTTCTTCCACCCTCCTTTTTCCTTCCCTTTTCCACTAATACGGGTGGTACCAAAGGGGTCCAATGGGGCCAGATCCAGCATATATTTATGAACTTAGCCTTCCCCCCCTAATCTATCAATAAGTTTTTCCATCATACCTTGGCATCAGTAGGGATCACTTGGACACTTTGCTAGTAACAATGTATAACAATGTATAATAATAATAGCAATCCATGACAATGGCAGTGAAAACAAGCTGACAAACACAAGTCTTTCTTTCCCACAGAAAGAGAAATTCTTTTTTTTTTCTACCAAAATTAAAAAATAAATTAATTAAAAAAAAAATTATTTTAATTTTCATTCTTCTCTTTTTCTGAATAGGGAATACTTAATAATAAACATATTGCAGCAGTTTTTCGACAACCATACATGTATTAGCCACAGTTACATCATTCCCCAGACAATTTTTGTGATGCTGTTAGCATAAATGTACTATTTTCATGAAAAAAAATTAATAATTTTCTTTGGTGAATACATGCACCAGATTTTATAATTTGAATTTTTTTAAATTTTAACATGTGCTCCCTTTAAAGGGAGTTTGAATTCCTTACTGTTATCACAGTTTCAAATATCTTCCCTTACATGGCAGGAGTGTCCCAGCTAATAAACCATACATCACCGTACATACACTGTAACAGGCACTCAGGAAAAGCTTTAGAACAAGGTACATGTTGGCTCACATACATAAGTAGTTGGGTCTTGCTCTCTTCTTCCAAGGAACTCCACATCCTGTATGCCTCCTTCATCATGTCCACATAGAAGGAAGAGCTGTAGGCATGTCTGATGACTCTAGAGTTGCCATTGGAACTGCCTCTTGTGTGCTGAGCAGGGAACTAGGGAAAACAACAGAGGCAAGTCATACCAGCAATATTTCAACTGCTGTGGTCTAAAGGAAAGGCTGTAATATGATTCAATGTAATTTGGTAAATGTTATTTGGATGTTAAATATTATCTCCTGTGTTAGCATTTCCTTTGTAGCAATTGTTTCTGTAATTTTTTTAGGTAGCTGAATAAAAGTATAGATAAAAGTAGTGATTTTGAGTGATTTTAAGATGATTTTTGGCAGAATCCATCTGGTAATACTGGTCTTGAGTCATGAATTTTTCAATAAAAACTTCAGTGAATGAAGAAGCCTGAAATGTATTTGATTGGATACTCACTGCTCGTGTGTATATTCCTATTCACACCTCATGTGTTGTGTGAGGTTAAAAGTCCCTAAAATGGAACTTAGGACAAATCTTGGACCTAGAGACCTAAAAATTGGCATACACACGCATCATGGCATTGGGAATGACATGGGCTGGGTCCCAGGTGCCAAACCACTTCCTCTGGGCACGTCAGGATAAAAATGTCAAAATTGTATTTGAACATAGGCTGGGTTAAGTTGGCCACACCACTTTCCTGTAAAACCACCATAAAACCCTCTCTTTCATAGTAGGCATATCCTAGACAATGGATGCTTTCCAGCCCCCAAAATTGTGACCACACCTCTCTTGCAGGCATGTCAGGTCAAACATGCCAAAATTATTCAATCCACTTATGGTACTTATGAATGGTCAAATTTATGGATATAGAAACCTAGAAGCATGCAAGCATAACTTGGCTCTGGTAGGGAAATGGGCCTGACCACAATAGGCCACACCTCTTTCTGTGGGCATGACAGTACTGCACACCCTGGGCAATGCCTGAGTATGTTTGCTAGTACGAAAACCCCGAAATAAATGGGTGTCATATCAATTGAAGGGATTTTCCCCTAGTGTTGCTATGAACATATTGTCTGATTAAATCTGCTTCAGGTTTAAGACTAAACAGAGTATAATACAATGGCAAACATTGATTCTAGCCTATAATTTAATATCTCAAATAGTGCCACCTGTCTTACTACACTGAACACTTACTGAGGGGAGTGCCTCTGAGGCTCAGGAGAGAGGGAGGATTAAAAGTGTGGGTGCAAGGCTCACAGAAGCAACTTTATCAGATTTGGATTTTGAAATTGAAGACCAAAATAATAACAAAATTTAGCAAAACAACTCAATACCTGTTCTAGCAGCAGGACTTTCTCTACACCTGCCTTCCGCTTGAGATAATAGGCGGTAGAACTACCCTGTATCCCAGCACCCAGCACCACAACATCATAGCACTTCTCCCCAAGATCGCACATCACTTTCTCTATTACTGCTGACTGATTATATTTTTGCTTCAAGTTGAATCTTCCCCCTCCCTTGGTCAAATCTATGACTACCACGCCAGGTCAGCTATTGCTGCGTCATCTGAGGGCAGTAATGGTACGATTTGACTATTCAGGAAGTAGTTAGGTCATAACCATACCCAGGGGATCCATCCAAAAATGCTTCGTCTCCACAGTTATATTTCAGAGTGGAACCGACAGGACTGTTGGTGCCACTTCACAATTTAGTCAACTAAATCAGATTTCTAGTAACATAATCAGTGATATTTTTAGCACTGTAATAATACTTATTCTTTACCCCTTCAGATGAAATGCATCATGGAGTTTATAGTGACAGGAAAATTATAATCAAATGCTAGATGATCAAGAATAAAGCTAATATTTATAGTTTAAATCTCATACCGACAAAAAAAAAAATGTTCCTGGAAGCAGAAGTAATATGGCTTGGTTTGGTGCCATATTACTTCCCCTGCCAACAATGGACACTTCAGCCAGACTAGTAACACAAGCGTAGGTTGTTTTATTTTTCTTATAGGTGTGCTGAAAAAAAAGAATAGTCCTTGTAATTCTCAGAAAGTGAATAGCTAGCTAAATGATAATTACACAATTAATTCTTTAAAAAATAAATTGAAGTGTGCAAAGAAATGAAAACAAAACGAATTTTTTTGTTGCTAGAAATCTATCCTGGGAATAGTAATATGGCAAATGAGAACACTAAGAATGAGATTTCTCTCTCTCTCTCTTCCCCTGAAGTGCAGTGATAACATGTTGGCTTGTTTTGCTACAAATCATTCAGGGAGGAGTAATATGGCAAGTTAGTAGCTAGCACACTGGCCATATAGCTACAAATATATTTCTCAGCATCTTTGTAAACCAAACTCCAATACTATACTAACTGTAACCATCTTTTTTTTTTGTTGTTGTTGTTGCAGAGGTACTCTGTTTCCTTGAATGATGGAGAGATTTAGGGACAGGGTTCCACAACACCATCTTAATAATTAACTTTAAATGATAGTCTTGTTTGTTTGTTTTTTTAAATAAATGAAATTTTAATCATCATTTTAGGTCACCTACTTGTATTATGGGAAAACCACCTGAAAGTTTAGGCTTTCCCAGTTAACCAAAAGTTACACAAAGAATGATGACAATTTATTAATATATAGATTATTTCATATGAAAACATGACATTGATAATTATTCAGCAAAACAACATAATAGATGAATAAAGTCTTGAGCAATTTTAAGGGTCACTGCCACTGTCTGCACAACTGCTACAGGTTGACTCCTCCCAGTCAATGATGACCAATGGTGGGCTTTGTGCATGCACATGTCTCATGGAACCTTCCTCGTACCTTCAGCACTGTGCCACCCTGACGTCACAAACATAGGGCTGCTTTTACAAACACAGGCATGTGGTCTGTGACGACAGTTTTTAGCTCCTTTCTTGATGATTCCCAATATGAGCGACTTGATCGGGGAGTAACTTCATGTTCGATGTTTTGAGTGATCTTACAAGGTGTGGGCTCATCTTGTCTTGCTCTGCTCCAATGTCATGCTTGTGGAGTCAACACCATTGCAGAGGTCGGTTGCAACAGATATATAAAACCCACAGGCATCACCTCCATTCTCTTGCTGCATGTCTGGCTCCTGGATGGTCAACTATTTACCATCAAATTATTCCATCTATGCAATGGTTTTCAGAGTATCCAGTTCTACAGTAAAAATAAATAAATGAATATTTTTAAAATTACATAAATATTTTTAAAAAATGAAATAGAACAAATAAAATGTGTGAATGTACACATGCACATGCATACATATGCATGCGCACACATGCATGATTTTTTCTTCCAGAGGAGAGGCACAAAAGTAGTGTTGTAGGTTGATGGGGAACCAAATCCTCATCAAGTAGGTTGACCAACTTCAACAACTTGTAAAAAAAACTTATACTGACTAGCTACACAGCAGACATGTGTCGATACTGAAAAAGATAGAATACATAATCACACATACTATAGATAAGATAATGAGTCATTGTTTATATTGGATTCACATTATTTTTATTTACATCATTCGAATTTGTATCAGTCCTTCAGTGTAAGATATATATTGTATGTGTGATGTGATTTATTGAACTTGTTGGATGTATTGTATGTTAATATTTCAATTATGGTCTGTTATTTTATTAAGTGGTAGTTCATAGTTTATATATATATATATATATATATATATATAATGACCCAGGAGATCCAAGTCAAAATCCCAACCTCATGACTGGAGATACACTCAATTAAAAAAGCAGAGCTTATTTCACATGTCTTCATGCAGTATTCAAAAAGGTGGCTTCAACCTACCAATGACCCTGCACTTTCCTACATAGTCTTTACAACCGTGGTCGGTGTTGAACTTCAATATGAAAACCGATTTAGTTCTAACACGGTTTCTTATTTTCCCTGACGTTGCGCTTGCGCGGTATAACAAAAAGGAAGTGACATGGCAAGGATGGAATATGGCAGGACACCAACCTAGACTCGGTCCCAGACACCTTTATTAGCAGCACTGGATGTGTGACATGTTTTGGGTGCTGGTGATGCAATACATCCAGTGCTGTGAATAAAGGGGTCTGGGACCGAGACTAACCCCAACCTTCAGAATAGCACTCCGGTACGTCATCGTCCAAAACTCAACGTGAAGAATTATGCCTCGCAACTATACTCCCACTTCTAACTCTAATCAATCTACCAAACTCATGGAATTAAACGAAAGTAGAAATCCTGGGGTGCTATTCTGCAGGTGGAGTGCCCCTTAATACAAAAACAATGCTTACGTTTTGTATACAATTTTGTACATATTCCAACTTAATTTAAGTGAGTAATAGAGGAAGTGATGTGCGATCTTGGGGAGAAGTGCTATGATGTTGTGGTGCTGGGTGCTGGGATACAGGGTAGTTCTACCGCCTATTACCTCCAGCGGAAGGCAGGTGTAGAGAAAGTCCTGCTGCTAGAACAGGTATTGAGTTTTGCTAAATTTTTGTTATTATTTTAGTTTTTCAATTTCCAAATCCAAATCTAATAAAGTTGCCTCTGTGAGCCTTGCACCCACACTTTTAATCCCCCCACCCACACTTTTAATCCTCCCTCTCTCCTGAGCCTCAGAGGCACTCCCCTCAGTAAGTGTTCAGTGTAGTAAGACAGGTGGCACTATTTGAGATATTAAACTATAGGCTAGAATCAATGTTTGCCATTATTTTATGGGCAGATTCAGGATTTCAAAAGGGTAGTTTTGTTTTTTAAACTTACTAACCCAAACCACACCCATTGTGGGAAACCACACCCTTTACAAACTCCCAATTAAAAAGGGGGAGGGAGAAAAACAAATGAACCATAAATTTCTGGAGATGCTCCAGCTTCTTTGCATAATCAAGTCACCTTAACCTACTAATCTTTATTGATGGTTTAAAATCCTAGATCATTATTTTTAATCTGGTAATTCAGGAGCTTTTTGGTAAAGGGTCGTCAATAGCACGCGCGCGCACACACACACACACACACACACACACACACACACACACACATGTATGTATGTATGTATATATATATATATATATATATATATATATCCCCCCCCCCTTCCTTTTTTCTTTTTTTTTCTTTTTTTTTTAATCTTTGATGGGGGGGGGGAAAAAAAGGAGGGGGGGAGGGAACTAACCATGACCAGGAGTTGAACCAGGGACCTCAGCACTGGTGGTTAGAGAAAGTTTCACAAGAACAAGAAGATTCCCCAAGAAAATTCCCCAAGAAAGTAACATTTAAACTCCCCGATTAACAAGTTCATGGATAAAAAAAGTTTTGTGACTTACCACAAGAAGAGTAATGAAAGAATTATGAAGACAACTATTTCACCAGGGAAGAATAATTACCATGGAATAATAATCATGGAATAATTACCTTGGAATAATTACCATAGAATAATTACCGTGGGATAATTACTGTGGGATAATTACCCTGGAATAATTACCGTGGGATAATTACCCTGGAATAATTACCGTGGGATAATTACCCTGGAATAATTACCGTGGGATAATTACCTTAAAATAGTTGGATCATTACTGTAGAATAATTACAATGGTGGATCCAGAAAGTAGCAGAGGGGTGTTATGAACAAATTTTAGGGCGCCTGGGGTGAGCTGGCACCTGTAGCTTGATATGTTCTGCTGAACAATGTAGTTTTCAAAGAGTTGGCATTGAATTCTGTGTGTGTATGTGTGTGTGTGTGTGTGTGTGTGTGTGTGTGTGTGTGTGTGTGTGTGTGTGTGTACTTTTTTTCTTTCTTTTTTTTTTCCAAATCAATCAACTCTGTGTAACCAGTTCTCTCTCTTCTTTAGATTGCTGAGGTTTCCTCCTCTTGAAAATGCTTTTTTTTTCCACCTCTCCCCATCAGTTATTTGTGAGAATCAACTGCACAAGAAAAGTTGACTATTTGATTAGTAGTGATGATAGTAATTGCTGCATGTGTGGAATTTCTCGACTATTTCGGTGCTTTTTTTATTTTGATTTAAAGGTGGGGGTAGCACCTGCCCATTGCCCTCCTCCTCCCCCCATGGATCCATCACTGATGGAGTATTTTGTAAAGTTGTATGTTTGGTTAGGTGGTAGGAACTGCTGTGGTTATGGAATTTTTTTTCCCTGCTTTAGTGCTTTCTGGAAATTGCTTGTTTATCTTCGGGAGAAAGGTGGAGGGAGCACCTGCCTGAACTCCTGCTCCCTCATGAGCCAGAAAAGCAGTACACATTGGCCTTTTTTGGTGACGACTTTCCTCAATATTTGAGTTGTTTTTTTTTATTTCATCAAAAAATAATTTCCTATCACAATGACACAAATACAATTTAATAGAATTGACCTGACCTGATCATAGTGAGTGTAGTGATGATTAAACCTGAGTCATCATTGACAATAATGTCCTGTTATTATTTTTAGTAGCACAGATAATAATATAGACTTGTAAAATGATCCAGTTAGCAAGTTAGCTTATGAAAAGTTGCAGGAGCGGAGCACTATGGTACTGCTTTTTTAATCACCTCCAAATCTCCAGTGTCTTGCCATCCTGCCATAAATGTTTGTTCTTGCTGAGCCAACCATTCAATGTTTGTTTCAGCCACTGAAAGTGGATAGACTTTGTTGCTTGTGTCTGCATATACACTTTGACAGATGATTGAGAATACCAAGACCTAAATAATTCCTTTAAATGATTCTTGAATCATTCATTAACTGATACATCCAAGGGGCTGGAGCAGACTGGTACATCCCCTGCTATTACTAAGACTTTTTGCATGTTGTTTGCTTCATGGCCCTCCATGATCTTTAAGCAAAGTACAAGCTTTTTATGACACTATACCTTTGGCAGCAGCTAGAACAATACCAGAGCTTACAGGTGATCCACACAGTCTCAGGTTTTTGATGAATTTCTTAAACAAGTTTATCATCTATCTCCTCTGGCATTTGTCCTTGTTGGTAGGCATTAGCCATAGTCTCAGAGAATCTCACATAGCTGCTCCAGAATATCTGAAAAATGATTGAAAGCACAGTGCATACACAGATTGGTAGGAATTTTATATTTATAACCGAGTAGGCCCAGATTATTATATTCATTAGATTAAAATTGCTGTTAACTTTCTGGATTTACAGTATATGAAAGAATATCTGCCTGAGAACTAACTTTGTCCTTTTAGAATTACACTGTAATTAAGTGAGAGACATAATTCCTTTTTTCTGTTCTAATATTCCATTAGGTGTTCCCTGAGCACAAGAACTGGTAAACATTATGAAGCACTGGCCTCACCTGTGATGTGGTAAAGGGTTATTTTAGTATTAGTCTGAGAATTATCACTTGCCCAGCATGTAGGAGGACAATGTTTTGCAGCACAATAGCTCCTGTTGAAACTATCAAACACTCCACCCAAATTTTTTCTTTGACTATATCAGTGATCAATCTACTGATTATGCTCCATGAGGCATACCTCATGTTCATAATACTTCATCTTTCTATGTTTGATACAATAATATCTAAGACAACTGGTTTGCCAAAACTAAGCTTATAGAAAACCCTAAATACCTGGATAGAGTTTGCATGCAAGTTCACAAAAAACATAGAATGTAAATTTGGCCACTAAGGTTGGTTGACCTATTTGATATGGAGGTTTGACACATGTACCTAAGAACAGCCTAGTGACGTATAACACATAACACCTAGTGACATATAACACATATAACACCTAGTGACATATAACATCTAGTGACATATAACACCTAGTGACATATAACACCTAGTGACATATAACACATGCTTTATAATCATTAGTTATATTTAAAATTAAAAATTAAAACTTCATTGAGTCAAACGAGGGCTCTCTGTAATCTGAGGCTACAAATTCCTTGCTGAGTTCCAGAGATAGACTCTAGCCCCTTAGGTTGCCTAACTTTTTACCCTTTTCTAGCTGTTTTATTGAGTAATGTGTTAGTCTCTCACATTTGTGAATTATTACCCCCACATGCTCAACTCTGTATATAAACCTGTATCCATTTATTATTGCAGCTAAATGTTTTATGTAATCCTTTATTGTTGTGTGATGCAGCATGAAGATTACCTAATTTAATGTTTAGCTGAAAACATATTAGTTTTCTAATCAACTTCGTTTTATTTTGTTGAAGAGGAGTTTACTTTGCCTTGTAATGGGTTCTATAACTTATGAAGAATCCAGCAGTTGAAATATTGCTGGTATGACTTGCCTCTGTTGTTTTCCCTAGTTCCCTGCTCAGCACACAAGAGGCAGTTCCAATGGCAACTCTAGAGTCATCAGACATGCCTACAGCTCCTCCTTCTATGTGGACATGATGAAGGAGGCATACAGGATGTGGAGTTCCTTGGAAGAAGAGAGCAAGACCCAACTATACATGTATGTGAGTGGACATGCACTTTGTTATTCTAAAACTTCTCCTGAGTACCTGTTACAGTGTATGTAAGGTGTACTCCCGCCATGTGAGGGAAGATATTTGAAACTGTGAAACATTAAGGAATTCAAACTCCCTTTAAAGGGAGCACATGTTAAGATTAAAAGAATTAAAATTATAAGATCTGGTGCATGTATTCACCAAAGAAATTATTGGTTTCAAGAAAATAGTATGTATATGCTTAACTGTGTCATAAAAATTGCCTGGGGAATGATGAAACTGTACCACTCTTCATCCCAATCAGCCTGATGGTTACACACCAATAGGAAAAGATAGAGAGAGAGGGGAAGAAATACTGCAATTGTAAAGTTTCTTATGTAAAAACCATTTCCCACCCACCCAAGTGCTCATACCAGATTTCATCCCTATTACATTACCCAAGCATAAACTGACTCTAAACTAGTTTGGAAGGTTCCGTATGCGGCATATTTATGTATACTCTAAACAAGTGTAAAGCAAGCTCCAGTGTGGCAGACATTTATGCACTGTTTGCAAGCAACTGTTAGCTTGTCTCCAGCTATTCCAATTCTCTATGTGTGCAGAAATGTTATTCTTCACAAGTTACTTGCACACATACACACACACACACTCATGCTGATAATGTTGCACTCTAGAAAGACTGGCTTACTTGTGTTTGGTCCACATGATGGAATAACATTTAGCAAGATGATCAGATGCCTAGAGGAGTTCAAGATTCCACATACAAAATTTTCTGGTAGTGAGGTGAGTGTGGGTATGTGTAGAGAATTGGTAGGTGTGGTAACTTATAGAGTCCGAGTGGGTGTGGTCAAATGTAGAGAATGGGTGGGTGTGGTCATATGTAGGGACTGGTATGTTAAGATAAAGAATTAATTTTGAATGTTGACTAATTCCTTTTCACATGTGTTTTTGTCTGAAGGATGATATTTCCCCTGTGTAGATAAAATTGCAGTAGTTTTTTCCTCAGGCCAACCAAAGGTATGCGAAGCAGCTGCAGATGCCAGATGACTTTGCATGTGTGCTGGAAGAAGCTGGAGGATTCCTTCTATCAGCAAAGGCTATACATGCCTACCAAGTTAGTTTATATATACATGCATTAATATATTATGTTGTGTTTTGTACAGATAATTAGACACTAATTTGCAAACACTATTGTATCACGTCAATTTTAATCTCCTGGAATTCAAATCTTTTTCATTAATCATTTGTCAACAAACTTTATCACTTGTGATAGTTCCATGATTTGATTTAACTAGAAAAGTAGCCATTATACATAGGAGGAATGGGGGGGGGGGGGGGGGGGGGGGTAGAGGTAAGACTCACTCGGTAAGACTCACTCACTCACTCACTCACTCACTCACTCACTCACTCACTCACTCACTCACTCACTCACTCACTCACTCACTCACTCACTCACTCACTCACTCACTCACTCACTCACTCACTCACTCACTCACTCACTCACTCACTCACTCACTCACTCACTGACTGACTGACTGACTGACTGACTGACTGACTGACTGACTGACTGACAGTCAAATTACAAATTATAGTAGGATTATTTTCATTCTCAGCAACTGTTTGTAGCAGCTGGTGGGGAGTTTCTTGATGAACATAAAGTGACTGAGATTGTCTCGGGAGAAGTGGTCACTGTCAGGACAGACAAGGGATCCTTCAGGACAAAGAAACTGGTCATAACTGTTGGGCCATGGGCTCCTAAGCTGCTAAAGACAATTGGAGTGGAGTTACCTTTTGTGGTAAGTGTGCCTATAATAAATGTTAAAGCAAGCATAAATATCTTTGAACTTGGAAATACGTACTGTGTTTGACTTCCAGTGTAAGACCTATTTGACTCATATTCCTGTGGAGTGCAAGTAATAATGAATATGTGTGGAGAAACATCAGAGGGTGTCGGTGTGTCTTTCTTGTGTAAAATTATACCATCCAGAACCATGGCAATGTTATATGCACTATTTAAAAAAAAACACAAAAAAAAAACACTCATCAATATGCAATGTAAAGAGAGTGGACATGTAGGAATAACAATTTAGTTGAGGGGATGAATGTAATCTTCACTTTTAACAATAAGTCCGACAATTTTTCTTGTATCAGATTTAATGTGGAGCATTGTACCACTTATGCACAATCATTTTGGATATACATGAATTTCCAAAATTATTCATAGTTGTTTGAATGGGAATCAGTCACTAAAGAACCATAGTGGGTTGCTCTTCACATTATTGAGCATACGCTGGATGGAAGCCTGGATTGAAGATTATTTTCAGGGCAGTGCAGTTTGCAAGCGTATTGAACATATCAGTTTTATTACAGTTGATGTTCTCCATGGAAGTTGTATAGGCAGAGGATGTAATTGCTGGGGTATCTGGTGGGTATGGTTGGTATTGCTGCCTCTTGTATTCCAAGTTATGGTGGACTGCTTTAGACCGAACCTGATACTTTGATGATCATGGGAGCCATCTCAAAAGAAACTTATCTCTAAGAGAAGAGAAATTTTTCATCATTCTCTATTCAATGATAATTAACTAAGCGCGGTTGTGTGTCCCTGTGTACCAGTGGGGTAAAGTGGTCTATATTTTGAAGCTAATATTTTGTGGTTGAATTTTGAAGGACTTAGCCCACATACGAGACAATGAGCATGTGTTTGTACAAACACGTTTGATGTAATTAACTTGTTCTGTAGGTAAGGCGTGTTGAAGTGGAGTACTGGAAAGTAGATAATCCTGAAGATTTCGTATTGGATAAATTTCCCACTTTTATTTTCCGTAGCGGTTATGAAAAACATCATTGTTTCTATGGGTTTCCTGTCTATGAATACCCAGGCCTATTGAAGGTAAGTCTGTCGAAAGCTAGATTCATCGCAATATTCCACCTCTGAGTAGGATATAATAAAGTGTGGTGTCAGTCACACTAGACATCACATAAGATCTCATAGATGCAGTGAACAGGAAAGAAGGAATGCATTTCATCAGTTGTTATTTTTCTCCCATAATTTGTAAGTAAATTTTGAAAGTTAGGCCAAATGTTTTGTTGTTTTGTTGTTTTTTGATTTTGTTTGTTGTTTTCTAAAGTTTTTTTTTTTTTTTAATAATTTTAAAAAAAGAAAGAATATATATTGTGAAGTTTATGACAACACTCAATCCATCAGGTTCCTGTGACCACTTTTGTTCTGGACCAGTTTCTCACATTTGGAGGGAAATCATAACAAGGGACAACTTCCTACTCATTGACACATCCCATATTCTATAAATTTAACAATTTAAAAAAAATTAATATTGACTGTCTTGATATGAAATAGAATAGAGTATACCTTAAATGGAAATTAGCATATTTTAGAATGGATGATGCACTTCAAAATTGAATCGTGTTTAAATTTAATACAGCACTAAATTTTGCATGAGATCTCAGGGATCTTGAGGTAGGTTGAAGTAGATTGACATTAGCTCTATGGAGACACACACTGGACCAACATCACTATAGGTTGAGGCAAGTTGAAGTAGGTCGACAATAGCTTTTTGGGGACACACACTGGATCAACATCATACTGGGTTGAGGCAGGTTGAAATACATTCTCAGGTTATAGGGTGGGAAGGTGTACATTGGAGAGGCCACACAAATCAGTCATTATTTCACGAATCTTGATAATCCAATTATGTCATCAGGATTTCCCCCCTTCAATTAGTGACCACTGCTACTTGTAGTGTAAAGGGCATAGTGTGCTTCTTAATTCTATTTGGTAAACACAAGATCACTCCTAAATAGTTTCTACGCATTCAAAAAAAAAAAAAAAACTTGCAAAAACAAATCTCTAATTTTTAATGAGTTCTATTGCACATTGATATGTATTTGTAATTTTTTGTTTCACTGAAATTTATCAGACCACTTCCCAGTTAGTAACAATGTGGAACGATATTACTAGAAAGAAAAATTATAGCCACTAGCAAATATATTTGCATTAGTGAAAGCAACAGGTTTATGAATGAAGCAAGTAGCTTTGGTGATATGATAGCAACAAAAAAAAATTGGAAAATCTGGTTTTTATTCATCTGGTTAGCAATGGTTAACTTTACTCTGGGTTTAGGCAGGTTGAACTGTAGTAGCAATACGACTATGGGTACAGACATTGATCTGTATCACACAGGGTAGCAATGTTGTTTTTTTTTGGAAATATTAGTTATTTCACTCTTTGCAGGTAGGCATGGAAAGGTTTGAATTTAGACTACATCAGTTTCTCTTTCTCTATTGAGCCGTTGACCTAACCATGGCTTGCTCATCGTGTTGTTATTATTGGATATCTGCAGGTATGTTCTCATGTGGGACCTGAGGTGGACCCAGACAATCGTGACTGTGGCAGTGTCACAGAAATGAAATTTACTTCCACCCTTATCAGCAGTTATTTAAAGGGTGTGGCCACAACTCCCAGCATAGTGGAGCCTTGTATGTTCCACTGTAAGTGATTGGAAACAACATTACATGGATAAAGCAGAGCATATATTTATAAGTCCCCCCTCCTGCAAACCCAATTTATTTCATAGCAATAACTCCACTTATGTAGCCCTGGGGCTTCCATATCACTTAAAATTTCAACATGCTTATTTATTTTAATATATTCTTAACATCACTTTCTCCTTTATATTTGGTGATAATCATAGTGCACCATTCCCCCATCTCCTCCCCACCACCCCACCCTACCACCCTCCATTGTGTAGGAGAGTCCGGACGAGAACCCAGTGTTAGACAGACACCCTGACCATTCCAACATCATCATAGGAGCTGGATTCTCAGGCAAGATTTTAAATAAGGCTTTCGATATGTAAATAGATACACTCAAACTTGTCCTTTTATAACAGTTGTTTATCATCTTTTTTTCTCTATGTGTGTACGTAAATTAGCATATGTATGTATGTACGTATGTATGTATTTATGTGTGTGTGTTTGTGTATGCAGCTAAATGCAGGTGTTGGTTCCACTAGTCCCCCTAGATCATTGCTTTCATCAGTTGTAAGAATTGTTTAGCATGCTCATTGGCCGAACCTTGAAATATTAACCCCTTTTTATAGTTTAAAAACTTCCATACATAGAAATAGCCATATTTGGCACATTTGTCATACTTTTAGGGGTGCTAGGGAAAAGAAGAGTATTAATAGTGAACTAGTAGCTGTGGTTTCTGTACACAATTATTTTCCCTCACAGCATCTGCATATCTCTGCTAGTATCTTAAGCAGCACTATTCTCAATGTGGTTTGACAATGATTGGAAATTGGTGGCTGTTATAAAGTACAGATGGGCTGTGTATAATGCTCCTGAGCTCCATAGCATCTGTACTTTCTGAACGTAGAGACAAAGAAAGAAAAGATAGGTTGACTGTATTATTGTCAACAAACCAGAGTCTGCGTGTGGTTGCATGGGGTGAAGTGAAGAACTGTCTCTCACTTGTCATGAGCTGGGCATGATAATAGCAAGGTCCACATGGTGTGATATATGTTTCGATAATCTACAATCTGTTATGCAAATATGCTTATTTACTTTTTTTTCAGTCATAGTTCATGCTGGAGTTCGTAAGAAGTTCAGTTAGCTCTTATCCAGCTGGGATGGTGAAGCATATGTAATTTTAATTCCTTCATTTATAAGTTCCACAGTACATGTATCACACACACACACACACACACACACGCGCGCGCGCACACACACACACACACACACACACACACACACACACACACACACACACACACACACACACACACACACACACACACACAACTTTGTATACAATTAATAAAGATAGAATGGTTACAAGCAACAATGATCTTTCTATAATTTATAATTTGTCTGTCTGTGGATATATTCACTATCTTCTTCCGAAATTCCTGGACCAATCATCCTGAAATTTTCAGGGATTACTCCCAGGACCACTGGCCCCATTTAGGGATATTGTGATTAGGGTAAACTTTCTTATTCATGAGTAACTACCCATTTAGTAGTAATAATACATTTTTGTGTTTCCATACGGTAAACAATTTGTTAAAAATCCATTCTTGACAAAAAAATATATGGGGATGTATCCAACCCTCCCCCCCCACTATTCCAAGTATTCTTAGACATGTGTGCCACAGGTAATTATTATGTGATAGTTCATGTGTAAATATGATCCCATTCAAAAGGACATTTTTAGAGTGAAATATAAACTTACCCATAAAATACAATGGGTTGTTTAGTTCATGTAAATATATTTATTTAAAATTTGTGATTTGAATACGCGTTGGCTTTACAAAATATTTGAAGATAGACTAAGAAATTCAACAACACATAATCAAATGATTAGCCAACCTTATTTGATTCCATGGAAGAATTGGAGCCATGCTTTGAAATTATCATCTGATAAAATAATAATTAACATTGCTAATGATTGTGCTCTGTGCAGGTTATGGGTTCAAACTGGGTCCTGTTGTTGGCAAGATATTGAGTGAACTCTGTCTGGGGTTGAAGCCCTCCTACGACCTTTCACCTTTCAAGGTGGACAGATTCAAACAACAATAAAATAAATGAAATATTAAATGAAGACAATTAGGTTGTTTTTTTTTTCATATATATATATACACATATGTATGCACACATGTATATATACATACTATAAATTGTAAATAGTTTGTCTGTCTGTCTGTGTATCTGATTCATGCTTGAACGGTTGAAGTTAGACCCACAAACCCATATGTATTTAGAATCAGTGTTACCAGGGGAATGTCATAAGCATATCTATATGGCTACACCCCTTTCTGTATTCAAAAAAAGTCAAAAATGGTACCTTTGCCAGAAAAGAGAATGAAGCTACAGGCCTAAAACTTTGGCATGCAGACACAACTTGACTCTACGAATAATATGAGGTGGGTCCCATCTGACTATTGTACAGCAGGACATGTCTTACTGGAGGATATGTCTTAATGGTGTATATGTCATATGGGAGGACATGTTATGGGGAAACTTATCTTACGGAACCCATATCCTATGGGAGCCCACATCTTACAGGAGGATATGTCTTATGGGAGTAATATGTCTCTTATGGGAGGACATGTCTTATAGGATTACTTTTCTTTCGGGAACACATGTCCAATATGAGGTCATGTCTTGTGGGAGGACTGTCTTACAGGAGGACTTATAGACATTTAATTGGAGGACATGTTACAAGGATATGTATTACATGAGGACATCTTATAATATGACATTTCTTACAGGAGGACATGTCTTATAGGATTGCATTCCTACAGGTGGACATGTCATACAGGATGACATGTCTTATGGGAGAACACGTCTTATGGGTACATATGTCCTACAGGAGGACATGACTTTCAGGACTACATGTTTAAAGGTGGATATTTTTTACAGGTAGACATGTCTTACAGGAATACAAATTTATAGGTGGACATGTTATATGGGAGATCATGTCTTACAGGAGGAAATGTCTTGCAGGGTGGCATGTCTAACTGGAGGACATCTTACATGATTTAAATATAAGCTTAAAGGTTGCTTTTTTTTATCATGTAGCTTCATATTTCTCTGTTTTATTTGTGTAAATGTCTATGCATATATTATGTATATTATCTGATAATCTATATATATTTTTTTTTAATTAGGTAACAGTGATCCTACTGCAGTGTATGTTTTGTTGTTTCTTTATAATTTAATGTTAAATTTTGATTAGAAAGGATTATAATATTGACACCTTGTTTTTTTGTTTTATTAATTTAAAATTTACACTATTAACTTTCTGCAATTGTTTGTCATTTGTTTGTAGGTAAGATAGTTTTTTGTTGGATTGTTTGTTTGGTTGGTTGTTTTGTTTGATAACTCCTCCCAGATGATTACACCTGTATGGCTCAATTTTTCTGGGTTTGATGGGGGTTGTCATAAAGTTTGGTGAAGATTATTTGTACAACCCTCTGCCATTGGACTTTTTTTTTCTTTAAAATTTCCTGGTTGGGGTCTCAACTCTATGCCTGAGTTATCCACCCCATTTACTGCAAACCAAAATTGTGTAGACACATTTAGGTTAACAAAACTATTGCCCAAACCACTTTTTTCTTCTTTTTTTTCACCTTATTTTTTACAACTATAGGCAATTGCATCTAGAATAAGTAGTGAAAAACATATCTAGAATTGTATTAATAAGTCTAGGTTATCTCGGTCCATAGGATGGGTACTATGTTCAAATATCCTTCAAAGGAGGAGAGGGGGGGGGGGGGGGGGGGGGGGGGTATCTTGATTAAACTAAACTGATGCACTACCCTGTGTATTATTTTTACTGGTGGCACACATGTCCAGGAACACTTGGAATGGTTCCCATTTTTATATAGTTAGATAGACCTGAAACAGAAAAGGAGAGGGGGAAAAAGTGGGAATGAAGAAAAGAAGGAAGGTGAAAACGGAAAAAAAAAGAAGGAAATGATGAAGAAAGATGAAGTGTGGAGGGAGAAGAAAAGAAGCAAGAAAAAAAGAGAAAGAAGTAAGGGTAGTAAAGAGGGTGGAACAAAGTAAAGAGGGTGGAACAAAGAAAAGAGGGAATAGAAACATATTGGGTGTGGTGGAGGAAAGAAGGAAGGGGGAAAAAAAGAGGGAAAGGAAGTAGAGAAGTGTGTTAATAATGGGGGAGGGGAAGAAGGAAGTAAAGAATGGAAAGAAAAAGGAGGGGAGGGGAAAGTGAAAAGGTGTCCTTTCATGCTCCAGGCTCAAGTATCCCTGTGTGTGGTCCTGATAACTGCTGGTGTGTGCAATTGTGATCAAGTAGCTAATGGATAAGTGACCCATTATGCTACTTGGACGCAGGGATAATGGGTGCATAAATTTGGGTTGTATATGCATGAGTAAATAGCAATCTGGGTGAATTTGATTTTGTTAAAATAAAATTGAGGTAAATTGTTCATGTGTGGTGTGTGCCAGCATGTAGAAGATAACTCAAACTTTGTTAACTACAGACCTTTAGGGAAATTTAGTTTTGGAAAACTAAAATGAGACTGCTATCACATATTCATTCAGTTTGCTCCAATTCTGGCTGTAGGAAGTCAGATATTATGTATGATCCTTAGAGTGATGAGGAATGCCTAGTGATTGATGCTTCATTTCTCAGCAAGAAACTGGGTAAGATTTTAAAATAAGCTTCTTCTCTGAAGTGTCTGGAGATGCTGCTGAACACTGGCACCTGCAATGGGAGTGCTTTCAGATGAAGATATCGGTGGGTAGGTGGGGCAGTGTAAAGGGTTGAGGCTAATGCAGTGGAAAGAATTGGGAGGAAGAGGAAAACCCACTCTAAGGAAAGATTTTAATCTTGTTAAAATTATTACTTTATTCAAGGTTTTAACTAATGCTGAAGAGAATAAGTATTTACTTCTCATTGAACTCAGTGATGGTTAAATGTATAAGAATTTCTCTGAATATAGCAGTTCCTATACTGATGCTTAGTTTTCCCCTGTAACTTCTCTCTCTTTCACCCTTACTCCTCCAACCCACACCCCACTCCACACCCCCACTCCACACCTCTATAACTTCTTCACTTATCCATTGTCATATTGCATTCTGAAAAAATCTTAAATAAAATTAAAATTATCCTGTTTTAATTCTCTTCTCTAGGTGCTCTTGTGACTTTAGAATGAAGTACATTTTGTTTTTGTTTATGGATATTGGACAGTTAAATTTTTATAACAAATTATTAATTTGATTTCAAACGGGCTTGGAGGGTTATGGAGTGTATTACACTCCTATTTAAATAGAAATTGATTTCAATGGGGGCTTTTCATATAATGCTAGAGAGAACCCATCCTGTTTCCATCAGCCTTTAGCCTCCTGTAGTAACAAACCTGTTCAGTTTGTGCAACAAATTATGGAGATATTATTGTGAGGCTTTTGCCCAAATTCGGTAAAATGAGCATTGGAAGGGTTTCAAGTTGGTTCCTTAGCCCAAATATTAATAACTTATATACATCCAAGCTCCTATGGTAAGAATCACATTACAGTTTCGTTGGACAACAATTTTTACACTGCACTATCAGTGTAGGATCATTCATAAGTTCATTTTTACTGTTTGATATATAATTTTCTGTGCTTCTGTCATCAAGGAGCCTTAACAATTATTTTAGAGAGGGGTGGGCCTCCCTGGCCTGACTCACCCAAACTCCTTCAATATGGAAAGTGAGCTACTCTTCTGGCCATTTGGTTTACAAATAGGGTAAAATGCTGATCAAAGCATCTTCGAAGCTGCTTGATATAACCCAGTGGTTTTCCTTGTGCTACTAGTGACCATGACAAGTAGTTAGTGGCTAACACTTACATAGTGTGAGGCCACTAATTAATATTGTTCAACATAAAACTATCAACACAACTTTCATTAAGTGGGGAGCACGTTTTTTTGGGGGTTATTTTTTTTTGCTCCTACATCACCACAAAAAAATAAAGGTTGAACATTAGATAGTTTGTTGGTGGATATCCAGCTGGAGAGAGGACTACTTACAACCCTTAGGGTATTGCTTTAAACCTAAGCAAGCACTCTAAAGTGTAAGAAGAACTGGTTAAACAAGAGTTGCTTGCAATGGACGATTTGGAAAAAGATTTATCTTATATATTAATGTGCTTGTCCTCCATCTGTCACCGTTGCTGGCTAAATTCAAAATTGATTTTAGGTGTCCCCTACTGTTCTTGTGAGCAGCTGAACTTCACAAAAAAAAATTCAGGAAGGTTATATTAAGAACAAAGATATATATGGAGAGGAAGAACTGAGAAGCAGCAAGGTCTACCCTATCCAGGAGGAAGTTAGTCTTTTGTGGAGACCCCTTACCATACCCCTAATTTTAACTACTTTGACTAAAGACAATTTGTCTCTGTAGGTGACACTTACCTACACTACCAAAATCCTTTACAATGGTATTTATTATATTGGAGACTGAAAGAGCAGCAATGGAGTCTGAGGCAAAAAAGAAAAGCTGCAGCAATTGAAATTATGTAGTGGCAAGGGAAACTATATGGAAAGTTGGGGGTGAAGAAATTTTTTCAGGAAACAAATGGAGAGCTAAAAAACAGTAGTAGGTATTGGCTAAACTTATTAATCAATGTGATTTTAACCACATTGGCTGCAGAGAGTAGAATGATAAAAAAAAATAATAAAAAAAAAGAAAAAGAAAAAGAAAAAAGAGCAATACCCTAAGGGCAATAAGTGGGTCCCTCTGCAGCTGGTTATCCCACCAACAAATTAATTATATAATGTTTAACTTTTTTTTCATCTTTATCCCATTCTTTATTTATAGGCTAATATTCTATTATTGTGTATTCAATCACTATCAGTCAACACTCTGAACAACTTTGAAAATTTTAAAGTAGCTACATATCAAAATAGCAACAACTGGGATCCACAACATTCACTTCTCCTTTTCTACATAAAATTAAAAATTAAGGCCACTCTCCATATTGAAGAGGAGGTGGGGGGAGTGCAAGGAGGCCAACCCCTCTGAATCATTGTTAAGGCTCTTTTATGACAGAAGCACAGAAAATTATATATCAAGCAGTAAAAATGAATGTATGAATGATCCTACACTGATAGTGTAGTGTAAAAATTATGTTGTATATTTGGGCTAAGGAACCAACTTGAAACCTGTTCAATGCTCATTGTACTGAAGTGGAGAAAAGCCTCACAATAACCTCTACATAATAATACATTACACAAACTGAACACGTTTGTTAGTAAAGGAGGCTAAAGGCTAAGGGAAAATCACCCATAGGACGGGTTCTCACTAGTGTATATAATTCTACACTAAACTTTCGAAAACTTCAATGTTCAGCAGAATATATCAAGCTTGGTGCTAGCTCATCCCAAACTCCCTGAAATTTGTTCAAAGCTATCCCTTCTGCTACTTTGTGGAACCACCACTAATTATTCTACAGTAATTATTCAACTGTAACTATTTTAAAATAATTATTCTATGGTAATTATTCCATGGTAATTACTCTTCCCTGGTGAAATAGTTGTCTTCATTAGTTCCTCCATAACTCTTCTTGGTGGTAAGTCACAAAACCTTTTTTTTTCTTTTCTATTCGCCATTTTTAAAACAGGACGGACGGACATAGAAATACAAGTGTAAAAATAATGATCAGGTATTTTAAACCTGAGTCAATATTATACTGTTATGGATTCAAGCTTCGAGTTTTGAGGCCATGTTATGACCACTCACCTTTCAAGGTTAAAAGGCTTGTGTAAAAGCAGATAAATATGTTCACACTACAGTATTACATAACCATTAGATATTAGATAGTGAATACTGTTTATGAATCACATGACTATAAGTTAAGTTCACAGAAGTTTTTTTTTTCAATTTAATTAGTCAATCAAGTATCTTAATTATGTCTTTTACCCAAGAGGGGTGGGTGAGGACATATAATATCAGTACAATCTTTAGATGTATATATATTTTTTGTATGATTTCTGTTTTTATGTTATTCTCGGTATTGTCCTGGTCAGCTACTTCTTTAAATTTAAATGTTCCCATCACAATAATGGCTCCCATTTTAGGTGTACTTTGAGTTTCCAATTATCAAGGAACACATACACTGGAGTAGTAAGAAATTTAAAATTTCTGAAACTTCTCATGGAATAGTGAACAACTTATATACAAGAAACTGGTAAGTTGGTTAGAGAATATACGCAGTACACCACAAAATGCTCATGTTAATTCATTCAAATATAGCCTCACAGCTGGTGCTTATCAATAAAACAATGCAACACTACAGCTCATTATAGAGCTGGTATTTCAGTATTTCCATTTCGTTTCCTCAACAATACTCATAATCAACTTTTGGTACAGACAACTGTTACAATTATATCATTACTTTATTAATTGAACACTAACTTTAAAATTTCAATGTGCATTTCAGAGTTATTCACATGACATAATTGAGTAGGGCCTTGACAAGTGCTGAAAAATGGTAAAAGTACTTTGGTACAACTCAGGGGAAGACTAGACAGTTGCCTCTAAATGCAGTCGCAACCTCCTATCATTTTTATAACCATAAAATATCATGACTATATTGGCTCCCATCATTGAATTGAGGTGTGGATATAGGCAATTCACATTAATTCAGTTTATTTTGTGTTCTGAATTGATAAATGATAGCCATAAAAACAAATAGGCAATTTTGAGATGGTAGAACTTATTCATATACTGTATTAATGCCATCTTCACTTATACATAAATTTCATACTTTGAAGATGTAGTTACAGGGTATAATAATATATACTATAGAGTGTAATAGCGTACATTATCCAGTATAATAGCTTGTATACTTTAGTTTTCTACAAAGTCTTCCAAGACACTCATATGTGACTTTAGTGTGCTTTGCAAGCATTCACAGCCTCTGGCTGCCATTGTGTGCTTAGAATAACAATCTGTGCCTTTGATTTGTTTTACTGTACACACGAGTGACACTCCTGACCTCCCCTGACACTCCTGATCACTCCTGATCACTCCTTAATGTTTATTTACTTTCCTGCATAATCAATGAAATCATGCATGTACAACGTTTTATCTAAGATAATTTTTTGAAACGGGGGTGGATACAGACACACATTCTCAAAATCATACCTGTGCTAGTGTTACAGCATAAATTCTAGAGGCAATATATTAAAATTGAATTTTGGTGACCTTCATAATTTTTAGTACCTTATTTTCGAAGTATTGAAAGGAACCGTAATTCACCTTTGGTGCACACAACTTCCCTTTGATATTTAAGCCCATTTCTCACACACAGAACAAAACACATGTTCTATACCGGACCACTCATCATACCTAACCCATCAGCGAGCTTCTTATATTCTTTATCTATAAGACAACTTCTGTTTATACAAATTAGGTCTATGTTGTTTATTGTTGACCGAAGTTGATGCTCGCTTGCTAAATCTGATGTCAAGCATTCTGAAAAACAGTGCAATTCCAGGAGCTTTCTCAGATCCACGAGTTAACTATCAAATATATACTCACCATACCTCAGCTTGCACATTCATATTCCTAAAAAAAAAACATTATGTTGGCTTGCTCTCTCTCTCTGTGTACAAATCAATATAAAGTTCAAAGTTTTCTGGGCCTCAAGGCATTACTTATCCTGCTAAGAGACTGACTCATCATTGGTAGCTCATGGAGACTTAGTGTGTGACCACGTAATTCTAATGTTCAGTAACTTTTTATTTCATTTTAATGTCATTAATATTCATGGCACTCGCATTACATTTGTTAATTGACTGTTGACATTACTGCATACCAAGTGCTGTGGAGAATATACATGGGAAAAGCTCTTGCAAAAAAAAAAAAAATTATAATTGTGTTGGAATTCAGAACAGTGACAGCATACAGTCACAGAGAGAGAGAGAGAAGAGATATTAAGAAGGTGGGCTATCTGTGTATATGCACAAGAATGCAAAATAAGCGATTCAGTGATCATGTGACTAGTTCTGTATAATAATCATTAAAGCAAGTACATTGTATGAACTGTGTGTGTAAAGGGCGATGTGCGTGCCTCCAATCTTAGAGTCCAAAGTTCATTATTTGCCCTTATCTCTGCAAAAAAAAGAAAAAAAAAGAAAAAAAATTGTTCACCACCGATAATATTGAATAAGATGTCAATGGTACGTATAATGGTTTATAATAATGATATCTTACAAATGTTTCTATAGTGACGTAATAAAAACACACTTAATATATTGACAAAAATGATCCTATTGATCCAATGGTTCTATTCAAGAAGACTTTCAACTTGCTGAAGTTCCGTACCGACCAGTTCAAGAAGATCTACACATCTCACAATTTATTAACTCCTAATTCGTCATCCTCCCAACTATCCTGAATGGTATATGGTATGTGTCAACATATCTCTACCTAGCACAAGGAAAGATTCTTTGCTCACCTAACTCAAGCCATGCCTAACACAGTGTTACATAACATCATCACACATGCAAAGAAGATCATGCTTAATTAATGGAATGCTCAACCATAACTCAAATTACCTTGGTTCTCGCTGTAACGAGACATCGTAGAGTATGTCTGTGTCCAGAAAGTGAAACTTTGTGATGCTTTCATGCAGGGAGGGCACTTCCTCAAAGTTGTACGGCTTATCCTAATGAACAGACACAGTGAAGGAAGAGAAAGGAATATAAGTACCACTCCACAACTAAACAGCGATACAACTTGATGTTGGGTGTCAACTAGATAAACACTCAGTTTCATATAGGACATAAATGGAATATACACACCACGTGTTGTGTTGCAACATTTTGCAAGAGTTGCAACACAAGACCACAATGTACTGTAATGCTCGAATAAAAACAGTTTCTTTGCCACCACCCAAACCTAATATGGTCATTTAAAAAAAAAAAAAATCTATTGTGTACTGATTGTAAGGACATGGAGAAGCAACTTCTATTCACAAATATGGACTTAAAGTGACTACTTAGTTCCCCGGAAACATACAATCCTGCATCAGGATAAGGGACAACAGTTTCCGAATACTTGGAGACCACAACCAACAATTTTAACAGCTGTATTTTAATTACACCCATTAGCAAAGGCTCTGTACTATGCATACACACACAAACATACAAAGTGGAAATTACAATTATTATGTAGATATCTACTAGTCTGAGGATGAGCTATAATATACACACATTATACAAAGTGTAAGTTACAATTGCTTATACAAGAATTTACCTGTCTGAGGATGAGATCTCTGATCTGGTTGTAGATGAGTCTGCACTTGGAGAAGTTGATGAGCCCATCAGCATGGAAGTTTGGGTTACCATTGTCTGTGAATGTCAAGTCGGACATGTACAGGCCACTAAGCAGAGGAAGTTTGAGTGAGATAGGAAGGGGGGAAGGAAGGCCAGGGTGGAAGGAGGGAGGGAGGGGGTGGAAGAAGTATGAGATGAGAATGTGGAATATGTAATGCCTCAAGGCAAAGGAGCAACACACAACATTGTTTTTCTTAATTGACTCAGCACACAACATGTAACATCGTGAGATCATCAGCAAAAATTCTGGATGCCCGATATCTATAATGTTGCACTTACAGGTAAGGAATGCAGGGGTTACTGGCTCTCTTCAGTTCTTCTCGGAGCAGTTTGAAGTTATCTCCTGGTCTGGCCAGAGTCTGCAGTGTCTCCAGGCGCTTCACGGTGGTCTTGTCGAGTTTAGCAAAGCTCTTCTTGAGTCGAGTGATAGAGGGATGGGCTAGGCCATTCAACAAGGACATGAGTGTGCAGAGATTATGCATCTCTAATAAATGCTGGAGAGGGGGAGGGAAGGGAGGGAGACAGAAAGGAGAAATAGGAATGATAAAGTTTCACTCCACATACCTATACATACTTAAACAGTTAAAAGAGAGAATGTGTTTCAGTCATTCAAGAGAATGTGTTTCAGTCATTCAAGAGAATGCATGTTACAAATTTTCATTCATTCAAGGTACCCTCATGATGTGATTCAACCAGAGCCTATTTCCATAGCAACCGTTACACAGAATTATTTGAGCATATTCAATACATAACTGATTTTGCTGGAAATTAACAGTGATTTTTCAATTGCAATAGAACTATTAATTAATAATAAAAATCACAAGAACTCCCCACCTATTTGAAAATATGCTACACTAATAGAGTTACTCTGTGTAACCATTCTAACAATAATCCAACAACTACCTCCAAACAGCACACAAACACTAGTTTTGTGGTAACACTAATTTAATCCGTACACAGATATTGAAAAGGCCTTAGTGGCTGGGCATTAAATATATTGGTAATAGATATCTGTCTGAGAGCAGTGGTTGATAATATGACCACAGTGTTAATAGGTTTATACATTTCCCACAGCTAATGATTTATATACCGCCCACACCTAATGTTTTACAAATACACTGCTCCAGTCAGTGCAGCACAGCTTTGTGGACACAGTGATAAAGTGATAATGTAGAACTTACTTGAGATATGGTCACAAAGTCAGCTATCCTCTTGGCTCTGCTCTGAATATCCTGCACAGGGGGGGGGGGGAAGAGAACAGAAACAATGGCACGTGCCACAACTGGTGGGTGTGGGTGATGATATCTGTCCTACTTCTTAGACAGCACTTAAGCTACAATAGTTTCCAGATAAGGAGTGCCCCACTCTTAGCATTTTGGCAATATACTAACTCAGCTATTACCACCCGCTAACAGGTGTGATGAAACCATCCCTACTATACCCACCTGGCCAGACACAACAAGCCCAGAGAGATGCCTAGACTTGGGGACATCAATACTCTATTGTTTAGGTCATTATCTCACACCACCATACCATAGTTGGGCAACAGTACAGTCCCCATGAGCACGGGACAAGCATTCCATCATCACCAGAATAGACACAACATTGATCCAGAAGAGCATTAAGTTAATAGTAAATTTAAATGTCCAACTAAACGAAAATTGGTCAAATATTTCTTTTTTATTGCACACCTTCACATATATGGTATGCACAAACTCTGACCCAGAACATGTTACAATTACATTGCTGTCACTATAGTAACAGCATAAAAAAAGTCTGGGGGTACTCATACAGAACTGTGTTAGGATATTTTATTAGCGCCTTGTTCTATTCTAAATGAAGCCCACTACATTGATGTTTGCTAAAACACTGGTTCACAGGATTATTGTAGAGCTTACCTTCTGTGAGAGTATTGTAGTGGCGACCCAGAGTGTGAGGTTGTTCATACGATCCACAAGCCGCAGAATGTTCACTGCTCGATGTTTATATTTGGGCTTTTGCCATGCCTATAAAAACACAGATATCATGCAATGCCCAACTGTGGGAGGTGGGTGGAGTTTAGGAGCACACACAAACATACCTGGTTAAGGAGTTCCGAAGGTTTAATCTTGGAGAAGAGCAGGAAGTCAATGATGGTCATCTGTCGAGCCACCTCCTCAGGATCGAAGTCAAATATGGTGAAGAGCTGAGTGATATTGGTTGGAATCTGGACAATGAAGGTTCAGGAAGAGGAACAGAGAAGGAGAGAGAAGAGTAATTAGTCGTTTACATGTAATCAAGTTGGAAGTCTTGTGTTTGTTGCAATCTAACATGGTAGGCCACTCACTGGCCATGACTGAATGTGTGTGGTAGGTGTGGCCATTCATTGACCTTACACACTGGGGAAGTAACCACCCCATTCAACGCACAAGACCCATCCTATTACTGCCAAAGAGAATTGCCTATATATGCACTGCATTCGACTCACTAATGCACATGGTCTTGTATCAATCTATTAATTAGAACCAATAAATGTTCAAGGAGCAGCTGTAATTGGCTCATCAATGAGTCAGTTAGCTCTGTGAAGTGAAATGGTATGGCAACCCCTGGGAGGACTGGGAACCATTCGCAATGCAACCACACCTGACTTAAGCTTGATATCACCCAAAAGATGATTTCAAACCAGTTTTCAAGCCAGTTCCAAGCTAGTTTCAATGTCATACCTATACACCATGCAACAGTTTTTGTAGCATTGTTCAATAGCTAATTACTATGAATTGCTATACCTTGGAATAATTCCTAGGTACCTGATTCTGTTTATATGTAACATTCTCATGACTACCCCCTAGAATAAATGTTAACCATAATATGTGATTTCCCTTTTTAGTGTGTCTGGCACAATGTTCACTCATTAGTACACATGTGGTATACCACTTATCTAGTGTGGCAGTATTGAATAGTGGTGGTTTATGATAAAGTATGTAGTGGATTTATGGGATGTCACACCTTAACTGGAGGTGGTGGGTCTCTGAACATCTTCAGGTTCTTCTTGTGAATAACTCCCTATAGGAAACAAGGACAGGATATGGTAACGAGGCGATAGCAAAAAAGAAGAAGAGAATTTTAAATCAAAATATTATTACCAGATAGAGTGAGAGGAATCATATTGACTATGTCAGCTTCCTGAATTAGAGTAAACTGTGGCCTATACACATGGGAATGTCACTGCATTATGAATGTCACTTCACCACAAAAACTTGATACTTTTCTCAATTAATATGACTGGAGAGGTCTCTCTGGTGCCAGTCTGCCTCCAAAATTCAAGGAATTCAAGATCATTCCTAGATATCTGACTATTAAGCTAAAGACACCTGCAAGTCTATTACCTCAAGAGAAACCTCATTCAAGAAGATATTTGGCTTTAGATTACAACAACAGATGATCTCATCTCTCCCAGCCACTGATCTATCACACCCACTCTTTTGCTGTACCCTATGATGACACTTTACCTTGATAATGAGGATGTTAGTCCTAATGGGTTTGCACAGTCGAGGGTAGTCCAGGACCAAGACAGTGTTCATGAAATGTAATACGCTGTTCCATAGAGAAGGATTGTCTGGTGGAAAAATGTGGTACACAATGAAATCAAAAAGGTTTGACTGCACCTGCAATATGGTTTATTTAAAGCTCCATGTATTAGGTAAAAGTAAGTCAGTGAAGTAAAACCAAAAAGTGTAAAAATACATGCTCTGTTAATTAAAACCTTCAATTTATATAAGTTACACATGTTCTATTGTTTAGCACATACATGAAAACATAAAATAGAATTAGGAGTGGAGGTAAAATTTTAATTAAACATTTAGTCTTAACTAATGTCTCACAGGTTCTATTTTACAAATGGATACATATTAAAATGATATTGCATTTCAGTAAATCTATGAGGTCTCTGGAGTACACTTGTCCTTTTATCCTTATTTTCATGCCACATGCCTCCCCAGTAGGACCACTGGAGGCATACCTTTGAAGTCGACTCCAAGATCAACCCAGAGCTTGAGGGCGTTGATGACCCGAGCTTGGATAGTTTTCTTCATGACTGAGAACCATTTTAAGCTCATGCCAGTAGGCCGGACCACGTTGTAGCGTTCCACCAGCTTCATCAAAAGTCTCTCGGGAGTAGCAAAGGATTGGTACGTGTAGAGAAACGTTTTTACAAACTCAAGATCTGAAGGCATTGTATGAAAATTGGAGAGATATCCGTGAATTAATATAGATCCATTTCCTCTCTCTCACCACACAAAGACGCTCTGTCACTCACCAAGGTCTTTTTCGGAGGTGATTTTCTCTACCAGTTTGTTGAATGTTGCAGCTACGACACCCTTCTTGGGTTCTATGCGAATATTAGTGTCACAGTCAGGACCAACATCCCAGACGTTGTCATCATTCTCTGCAGACAAACACAGAACAATATTCCCATAGTTAGCAAGCCAGCGTGAAATATAATAGATGCCACTATTGTAGCTAACTCTATTGAACTTAAAACTCTATGCCAAACTAGAACAAACAAGAAATGACAATCTTGGCCGGGGCTGGGGAAAACAATCTTGGCTGGATTGAGCATAAGGGATGTTTCATCTTTCAGAAGCTGTGAGCAATTATTGGAGCTTATTACATTTCGAGTTGATTAAGGAAAACAATATTGAGTTAAGAATATGATGTACACACACACACAAGAGATGACCTCTGTCCTAATATCCCTTACCTGGTGCCATTGACAATCTTCGCATGTCAATCTCCTACAACAATAACAAAGAAATATAATAAATTAAACATGACCACAGTCGAATGACATTACACAGTGTAACCAACTGTCATGCTTTGTGTATAGTCCTAATCTAAGAAAATATACCCATATATTAAGGGGCACACTTAAGGTATAAGATAAAACATAATGTCAGACCCACCAACAAAACAAGTGCCCACGACAAAGAACAATGCATATTTATCATAATTATTCAAAATATAAGTTTTGAATTAACACTCAGCTCATCATGGGAAAATTTTGGTAGTGGTTATACCAACAGAAAACACTCTAATTTGACACTAATGCTCAAAGGATAAATCTCCTTCTGAGACTAACTCTATAGAGGAATGTCCCAGGGGCTGGCTCTTTTATCTTAACAATTCACATGTACATTCCCATCACCAACACCTTCTGCAACAACCACATGTTCACTATTGATCATACATAACCTCCTCGGTCTACCTCCAGAACCAGGAAACACTGAGAATCGAGGTGGTCAACTCTACTTAGTATCACATACCTCAGAGCTGATGACAGATTCACTCCGGGTGATGGCACCAGCTGTCTTTGTGTGGTCAGCGAGTTCCACAACAACATCGCCCTCGGCTGGGGGGTCATGGACCAGCAGCACGTGCTGATTTTCCAGGATGCCTTGGTTGTGCAGAGATTTGTTCAGATCTAGAACAATACCTGCAGAAGGAACAACAGAGGAACATGATTGCTCAGCCAGTGAACTTAATTGTGGGAAGATTTTAGCTCATCACAGAAATGTAAGGATATTTTGTCCTACAAGTGTTTCTTTATGTAATTACATGCCTATATATCTAATTAAGATGATGGTAATTACATGCCTATATATCTAATTAAGATGACGGCAAACAGGACACAGGATATTTAGTGAGACCACACACTGAAGACGCTGGGTTGTAAGTACGTCCTGTAAGTCAAACATAAACATGAGCCACACTGTGTAAATGAGACTGACCCATTAATGGGAAATGTAATTAATCCGATGAAACATAATCTGCATGTCACTTGGGGGAGGGTGGGAAATGCTTGTGTCCATTAACAGAAGTTACCTGACTCCATGGCTACATGCATGTAACTGAATGTGCATTATGTAGTGCCATACAGGCACATGCAGTAAATTACATGATATACTAATTTACCGTTAACACACACTAATGCATTGTGGTGTGACATTGCATTAAGGACATACCAAGTAAGGTGTTTCCTCATATGTCAGATTGAATATATGGATTGTGTGTTTGCTGGTGTGAAAAGCCCTCTGATTCAAAGTGGTTTGTTTATAGGAAGGGTACAAAAGGTCACATTTACAAAGGCTCTTATCCTCTTCACAACACCTAGCAACAGCCTCGCCCTTTGAAAACATCATGCCACAACTTTGCTTTATCAAGAACCTGCAATCTGAAGAACATGTGGTGCTAATTGCAAGCTATTTGTCGGATTATTTAGTGGAACAATAAACTCGTTGGCCTATTAATTCATCTGTAAAACAATCGTAGGCTGACAGTGACGTTCTTGAGAACGGTCTGAATGTGTGGATCACAATCTATATGTGAAATTAGCGTATTATTTAGTAAACATCATGTCCAGAAAGTTCAAGCGTTTAAATGCATGCTCTGACTTGAAACATCTCACCTCCCACACGTTATTATTGGAGTAATTGCACTAAAACTGCCTGTAGGTAAATTACTGTCTCTCTCTGTGTTCTATAATTACCTGTGTTCTATAATTACCTGTGTTCTGATACTGCAGCACGTAGTGGGAGTGATAGCGGACGCCATAATGCCTACACATGATGCCATGCAGAAACCTGGACGGCAGGCTGAAGTCAATGTTGTGAGTTTCGAAACTACAGGCAAGAGGAGAATCATGACATGTAATATCATCATCACCCGCAACAACAATATAGTAACAAATATATGTAAACAACTTTATACAGTTTTCACTGAGTATTTTGATTACCTCTCGTCTTCTTCTTTGAAGGAGGTTCTGATTGGTTTGTGGAGAATATGTAGCACTAGGCTGTCCTGGTAGCCTCCACTATAGATGTCATCAAGGTGGTCCCACATGGACGCTTCCATGGGCAGCTGGATATCGTCATGGAAGAACAGTCCATAGAAACTTGGACCATATTCCAGAGACCTAGAGAGTGAGGTGGGTATTTTATGGATGATATTATACAATACTATTTGCTGTTGGTGACTAATTTAAAGTGAAAATGTAACAAATAGCGATAATTTATATCACCGGTTCACACAGTTTACACAACATTGGATCAATGTTTATACCATAAACTTTAGCTTAAGCTAATGCCAATTTCACAAATAGTATTTCACACAGAATATAAACAAACACTCAGAACACATTAAATAAGCCTGAAACTCACAGTAATTATACTAAGTGGTTTCGATAACTATTCAAGTTAGTATACATCCAGTGTGTGACACAGACTTACGCAGAGTTACAGAGCAGCTGGATGACCTCAGCGATGCTGGTATCCTGCGCAACCAGAAGTTCTGTGGTTACAAATTGCTCGTCAGCGTCAGGATAATGGTTCTGTGAGTACACTCGGAGTTCAAACAGCATGGAACGGTACTTCGGACGAAAGTCGATCACATCCTGTGGCAAGTATAAGAAAAGAAAGAGAACACACACAATGAGTTTTGCATGTAATAAAGCATCGAAAAAGATGCATGAAATTACCAATTACAGGCATTCTGGAATGCTGAGTATGGAAAAAGTATGAATTAATTATCTTGTTTCTTAACATCCAATTAAATTCATGTCTCCCTTCCATAAACTAATTCACAGAAGGTTATTTACCGATGACTTTAGTTTGTACGCTGCTAGAAACTTGTAGTCTTCCATCCAGATTCCAGGAGCTGTAACACTGCCAGGGTGGAGTAGAAGTGCCATGTGACTCCAAGTTGGGTTTTCAGGATCGGGCACGCGTCTCATCAACGTACTGGCAATGGTGGTGGGAGGGAGAGGGGGAGGAGGAGAGAGAAATGAAGAGGAGGGGAAGGAGTATATCAGGGAAGAAGGGAGGGAGAAAGAGAGAGATTTTGAAGTGTCAGTTGACAATGTAGATGAACTTGAGGGAAATGAATTACACCTCTGCATAGTTGTAATTTGTTCTCTGAAAGGCAATAATTTAAGTTTCTCTTTTAGTTTAGTTTCCAGAGTGGCATAATACTAAACATCTCAACACTATTGAATCCAATCTTAAAGGTTGTGATTTAATTAAAATATTCATCGTTATGGATACCAAGGACACAATGGCAGCTTGATTGATGTGTGGAAGGACTAGGCAAGCATCCCTTTAGAGCGTGTGTGGCTGTGTGTGTGTATTGGCAAAGAGTTGCTGTCAGTATATTCCCCTTTAACAGTAACAATATGCCTGTGTTCAGCACAGAAGATCCATTCAACCGTAGCACCTTTTACCCTCAAGATTGAATCCAAGAGAGTTGTTTCATGTGGTACCTTGTTCCGCTATTCATGAGGTCTTGTAAGAGCATTTTATCTTGGTGATAATTAATTAATGAACAACACAGACAATTACTCTTAACAAGACACTACACTTCCTCTCTATTATCCTAAGGATGGCACACCCACCCATGCCTTGTGCTTCTCAATGATACATTGCTGTAGGCCAGAGTCACACACAATTCAGGCTGAAGATGGCACCTTTAAAACCTTGAAAACTCAACTGAAGGCAGGAAATACATGTACCTCTGGCTACAATTAGGAGGGGTTTATGTGTGTGCAAACCTATCTGAAAACTATAAACCAAATCCAATATCAACTTCACCAAAGCCTATCAAGAAACTATTACACATTTCAGATTGTGAAATGACCTCCAGATATTGAGATCAAGGTAGATTTAAAGGTAGACTTTACACTAGGAATGAGTGTCTGGACCTACACTTGTGTTGTAGGTGAGGTCACATGATCAATAGAAGTCTGTGTACACCAAGTGAACCTATTGTGAGCTATCTTAACTTTCAAGAACTACAAGTATGGCAGCAGGGTCTTCTCTGCATGATGAATGGGCATGGCACAGTCAGGAGTGCAGTTATGGACAGAAGACTTACAAAAATAGGATATACTGGTACACAGCACAGCTTTAGGCTTGAGCAAGCTTCCTTGGACAAAGGCAAGCAATACATTAGCTTGGGCATGCAGAGTTCTACATGTATGCATGCATTAGTCTAAGGCAGGATTGCATATATGCAGCTACTTACTTGATAAGTTCTCCTACAGTTTCGTCCAGAGACACTTTGACCTTTCTGCAGCTTTGAATATTAGGTATCTTGATCATAAGAATCACAGAATGGAGTCTGTCTACAGAGAGCTGGGAGGAGAAGGTAAATAGGGAAAGAGTCAGAGAATAAGCAAAGAGTGGGGGAAATGAAAAAGACAAACAAAGGGAACTCTCACAGTAGTAACAGACCAATGACAATAATAATAGCATGCATAGCTACTTAAAACACTATTGGTATAAACAGTAAACCAATCTACCAGCTAAGTGTTATTACTAGGATATAAACAGTAAACTACTTACCACCAGCTACCAGCCAAAGTAGGTTGCACCAAAAGATCTAGTATATATCCAGACTACAGGCTTAGTTATAGTTTTGGCAAAGCAGCTGCAAAACAAGCTTCTTAACTAGCTACTAACAGCTGCTGAACACTGCTCTGTAAATAACAGTTGTGACTTCTTGCAATCCTTTTATATGCACCTGCCACCACACCCACCTATGAATACACCCACACAGTCTCAATTATCTAATTAGCAACAAGTAAAAATGACCAAATCAAAGGCTTCCTGTTGAGCTAATTATCAGTGAGGTCAGAAAGCAAGGAAAAGCTGACCCAACCATTTTATATAATTTCCCTTTCTAGAGTATGGGAGACACAAGAACTACAGTTTTGGTTTCCACACACAGTAGCTGCCCCTCAACAGCCCAGGGGCACTTCAATGCTATATATGCAGCTTTCAGTTAAGTATATTGCAGCTCTAGTAATAGATAAATACAGTCTTACCCTACATTCCAGGACATCAGTGGGCACTATCTCATAGTACACCATACTGTCAGACAAATCCAAACTGCAAAGGAGAAGAAATATAAAAGAAGTAAGTTAATAATAATCTTTTTAAAGCAATTTTCCATTTTCAAAACATTCCACAGACACTCAATAGAAGTTCTCTATGAAGCAATATTTCGTAACTGTTATAGCCACAGATATTTTGGGTATTAAATTAATTTTTTTTTTTTTTTAAACTATGACTAAATCAAAATCAAAGAAGTGGTGATCAATAGATGCAGTGGGTGACCATTACAAGAAGGACCACCTCCACCTGTAATCTCAAAATACAATTAGTGGATTAAGTAGTTTATATACCATGATGAGAACAGGTTCTAAATTACAAGCCCACACTTTTTACCACAGCCTTCTTCAAAATCTGAACTAACAGCAGGCTCACATAAAGGTTCAACAGAAATATCACACCACATAATGCAATTAGCAAAGTTACAACTGCTGCTAGCTTGGTCATATTATATAACACAATATCTGATAGTCAAGTTTAATAAACACTAGCTAATCTAATTATGGTTCTTTCACAGGGAAAATCAAACAAGGGGTGGTGTGTGTGTGTGTGTGTGTGTGTGTGTGTGTGTGTGTGTGTGTGTGTGTGTGTGTGTGTGTGTGTGTGTGTGTGTGTGTGTGTGTGTGTGTGTAGAATTATCAGATACTTCAAACAACAACCCCCCTGGAAATAACCAACCCCGAAGTAATCTAGTCAACAAAGCACCTCAAAAGTATTGAGAGATAAAAAGCAATAGAGAAAGATGACTGCTTTGAGCTTTCTTGCATTAATAATCAGGAGTTCTAAACTTCATATCAAGCCAGGAAGTTAGCTCAGTAGTTCATTTTCAAAGAATAAGTACCACATAGATAGCACATAGTGCCACACAATGCATGTTTTATCAGAGGGAGGCAGGCTGCCTCCATAATTATTGGGTGGAGAAAGGGAACATGGACCCTCCTAAGTGCTCTAACCACAATCAATTTACATACTAATACACCTATTACTATTCCCCTCTGGCTGTGTGATCGGGACACATGATTTAAATGTGACAGATGATTTTGTTTTAACGAGTTACAACATTGGGTGGGTGGATGAAGCACACACTTGTACAGCTGCCAGGAAAGGAACAATGAATTGTACGACAGACACGGCTGAAACGTCAGAAGCTGGTATGACAGCGTCCCTTGGAACCAATTTGTACATAAGCTGGCTGACACCAGAAATCTCAGGGTCTTCATGTTGAAATCTAATGATCTCCTTGTTGAAATAAATATAGGTTTGTTACAAGACCAGTGAATTTTATGAGTTACAACAGCATCACAAAGAGAGGAAATGTGACAGTCTCATATTATACAGGCAGACAACATGATGCTGTATAAATCACTCATATAGAGTTGATCATACATGCATGCATACACACACAACAGGTGTCTTCCTTCCTTCAACATGACTTCATCTCAATGTTTCCAAAGTTTAGTTGTTGTCGTAGAAACCAGTGGTTCCAGCTCAAGGATCCACATGGAAACCATGAGATATGTGCAATGTAATGGACAAGAAGATACACCGGCTAGGAACAGCTGCTCAAACTGCCATCTCTATTGAACTAGAAATACAGTCAATTCTAGCATTTTTCTTTGCACCGCTCAAATATTGTGAATGAGATCCCTCAAATCTTGTTTTAATCCAGTTCCAATCTACTTTTGGCATTCTTCCTCTATTCTAGTAAAGCATGAGAATGATTATTGTCGAAAGTGAATTAGAATCTAATATACTCATGCTCAGGAAAAACAAAATAAAAAAATTTAAAAAAAAAACACAGCACCATTGTTTCTAAATTACTTACTATCACTTTAAATTCGTCAACATTACACCAAGTTTCAATCATGTGACATGGTCTTGCTTTAACTACAGTTGGTGAGCAAAAAGTTAAAATAAAAAGTTAACAGGGATCACGTTAAACTTTTCTAAACTTTAGTTACCTTGGTACACCTCAACTTTGACATTAGAGGCTTCTGAGCTATCAGAGTCTGGTCTTCACTGTGGTCTTTGATCCCCCTCCCCCTTTTCCCAGTTTCAATGTCCATGCAGACAGACAGAGTATCTATTGCAGGTTTTACACCTGGAACCAAATTGAAGTACTGTAGGTTCAGGGTTGCAATATGGCAGAGAGCTTTAATAGAAGCAGCATTTATTGATGTACTCTGTGACATCATGTTAACTGAAACTTAATCTGAATATATTCTGTCTTAGGGCTTTAGACTTGATATATGAATGAGTATAACCTAAAAATGAGTAAACTACTTGCTTATTTTTCCTTTATATGAGGAGGGGGCTACAACTCCAAAAGGTTAAAACTTTTATTCTCAGAGAGTTCCAAGCACTTCATGATGCTTCCATAACATGCAATCTCACACAGGTAAAGGCAGTGAGCACCCAGCGTGGGTTTATCGTGGGGGAGAGGGAGAAAAACAGATCATTAAATGGGTAACACCTCACATATATTTCTACAAAATTGCATCCCTCAACTTTTTATGGTGTTTCACTGAAAGCTTTCAGTTTCCTAGAGTAATCTTCAGCACTAAGCATGCCTAGTATGAAGCTGGATAGCCCCAGGGAGATCAGTTTTCCACATGTATGTTATTGTTGTAGTGGATGGCTACTCCTGCAATCTAAATAAAGGCATCAACTAAGTGTTAGTTAAGGGCAGGATACACAAGGTGGGAGGAATTGGCTGAAGTGACTGGAATCTGCCACTAATTGGAGCTGCCAAAAATGTGGTTAAAAATGTAAAAGAAATAAACAAACAAAAAAGAGATTTACTGGAATCTGCCACTAATTGGCAGCTGCCAAAAATGTGGTTAAAAATGTAAAAGAAATAAACAAACAAAAAAGAGATTTACTGGAATCTGCCACTAATTGGCAGCTGCCAAAAATGTGGTTAAAAATGTAAAAGAAATAAACAAATTAAAAAGAGAGTTACCCATAAACCTGCAGGTAAACACCAAACTAATGGTACTCAGGTAAACCATGTGATGTCTTGATAAGTGAATGTGTGACTGGTCAAGAGCAGAAAGCAGACCATCATGTGAAATGTCTTCCAAGGAAACAGAAACACAAAACAACAAAAATAAATTGTTTTGGTGTCAAATTAAACCAAGGGCATCCTATGTTCACATCAGAAAACATGAGCAACTGGAAACCACAACACCACAACACCACAACACCACAAATGAACAACCACTGGACAAAAATTAATTAATGAAGAAAATAGTCCCTCCAAAATATCTGGAAATGCTTTGAGTCCCAGAAAAGTTGGCTAAGATTTATATTTAAAAACAAAAAAATCAATTTAAAAAATATATACTGTATATATTTAAAAAAATAAGAGTTTCGATCTTCAATGGTTGGTTTGCTGTAGCTGTATTGCAAATTGTTCTCAACAAAAAAACACTGAGTTTAAACTGCACAGTATAACTTACAGTTTATCAACATAGATAGATCATCTGCTTATATGAGTAGGCCAATACTGAGTGTGTATACTATCAAGAGGGGAAGAATTTAAGGAGTGGGATTTCTTAAATTCTAATTAGCAAAATTGTATTAATAGATATCTTGCCAGTAAGATAGAGAAGGAAGGTAATCATAATTTTGATAGGGCAATGTTGAACCTACAGAAGACCTGCACTAATTTACATCCCTGTATAGAGAACTGCTGAGGTATTTCATAGCATAATATATAGTCACAGAGGCTATCCGTCTGCAGGAAGTTATGACAGGGACATGGAGTATTACCAACATACAAATAACTCTTAGTCAAATGATTTATAATGTTATATTCAAACGATTAATTTTTCTTTCTTTTTTGTCACCTAGGAATGCCCAGAATTTGGTTCTTTAGCTAGCAAAACCTTTATTTTCCTTCAGATTATTGAAAGATGGCACAGGGTTCATGCTATCTTCTCTTCACTAGTACTTGGAAGTGAGTCCCCAGAAGGTCCAGACTCTCTAACTGTATGCTGTATGCTGTATGACTGACTAGCAACAATGCACACTGCCATTGGTCTCAAAGGGCTGGAGAGGACAGAGGTTTACAGATTACCACTATTATAATTTAATGCTAAGAGTCTTAAGCCTGCACCTGTGTCTAGAGGGAAGCCAGGGACCTGTGGTGGTGTCCAGTGTTTGGTCTGCTCAGAAGAGTGTTAATAGAGTCATTGAGTACTGCAGTTCAACAACTTCCAAGGTAAATCTCATCGGAGATCTAATCTGAATAATTAATAAACTACAAACAATTTCATACTCTAATTTGTATTCAATAAAAGTAGGCGGAGCTCTAATCACTAAAAAAATAATAATAATAAAAATAAATAAATAAATAAATAAAATAAATAAATAAATAAATTTAAAAAAATAAATAAAATAAAATAAATAAATTAATTAAGAAATATATAATAACAATCAAACTATTTCTGCAGATGATGGCTTGGAACTCTGCCCTCATGGCTATGGCCAAGTGTTTAAAGATTCAGCATCTTTGCTTGAGAAAGTGCCCAAAATATGAGTCCTCTCTGCCTTTGATCTGGTTTATCAAGTGCAATTTAATAAGAGAAGAGATGCAATTTCAGTTATTGAAGACAACTGTGCACCAACAACCCCCCCCCCTCCCCCCCCCATCATGACTTGCACAAAAGGTATGATGGAAACTTAAGTGGTCCATATGGAGAACTACAACTTATTTAAGGAGAGGCAGGGGAATAGCCTGACTAATCACAACTAAAGAAGGAAAATGAGTCAAAACAAGAAAACAAAGATTGAGAACCATAGCAGTTGGCCTTAATTGGCTGGGAATTAAAATCCATCAATTTCAATAACTTCCTAACCTTTCTTTAATGTGGTTTTTGCCTCGCCTGTTTTGACAGCATTGTCATAGCAACATGTGGTCTGATTCAACTTCTGGTGGTAACACGTCATCAATAACTTGATTGGTAAGATTTCCTTCTCAGATCCTATATACGCCCTCATTCAATGAACAATCAACACCTATTCCAGATGTGATGCAACCTATACAGTCCCAGTGTACACCTTCAGGAGAAGCAACCAGGTAGTCACAACAATGATATAACACTGGGTGAGGTTCTTCTGGAGCATTTTACATTAACATAATATTGATGAATATTTCCTGAAAGTAGAATAGAGCGGTTGCAGGTTCTTCTTTCCCTTTACAGCTTCTTCTCCTTTTCTTAAAAATTGTTTCAGTTTCTGTGTTCATGTATATCCATAGCCATCTTGCAAACAATCAGTATGTTATGTTAGGAGCCCAAAGCATAAGAAATAATCTATTAACTCACAATGTAGAGTAATTTTTGTTTTCTGTCCATTACAGTCACAATGTCCCAACAGCTGATAAATAATTTCTACCATACCAACACATTAAAACTACTTCCACATCTGTTCTGTATGCTTACTAAATCAGCCGCAAAAAAAAGAGAGAGGAAACAACTAATACTAGTTCCCCTGCAACCAGGAAGGGAGTCAGGGTCACCTTGCTAATGGCCAAGTACAATCATCTCTAGCAACATGGAGAATGTCTAAAAAGTATATATATTTGTTGAAAAAATATTTTATTTATGTTGAATAATCCTTCAGGGGAATATTCACATGCACAACTACAGAATGGCTGTCCAATAGCTGCAGGGCACAACTACGGAATGGCTGTCCAATAGCTGCAGGGCTTAACTTTGACATCTTATCTGGAGTAACCACAAGTGAAATCAACTTATCACAGTATCTCATTGTTCTATTGTGACCCTCTACTGTCTACTACAAGTAACACATTGATGAGATCATTGACATACCACAATATCAATGGCTGCAGACACACAACAGACTTGTAAGTGTTTGGCGGTTTTTAATTTAACCACAAACACTTGATACAAAGTGCAACTGAAATACTTCTCATACTGCCCAAATAAGCAGCCAGCAGGTGTCCCACTAATTAGTGGCATTATTAGTGCTGCAGTGTTACAAGTGACATCATGGACCAGTGATGTCATTAGGATCACTGATGGTCTTAATAAAGATAGGTTACACCGGAGGATTAGAATGACAGTCACATATCTTATTAACGCCATTTGGCCTGCAGCAGTATCCATAAAAGGAGTTGCGTTTCATAGCATGGCGGACCTTGGAGAAATCAACAAGTACTTCGCAGTACAAGAAAGCAACGTCTTCCAACAGGAAATGGAAAAAGAAGAAAATCGTTTGCAATTCTAATGAAAATAAAATTTTGGTGCAAATTTTAGATGCCAGATCATACTAGTCTGAGGAACTTGGAAACATAATGAGCTATGAAGTGATACTTCAGTTGTATTTTCATTGTAACACTGACTACAGGGCCAGGCATGATCAGTCCACTTTGACAGCAATTCACTCCTTCATCTAATCAGACACACCCATTGTTCTTGAGGAGAATATGCTCACAACTCTTGTAATTCAGTCACTTTTTTCACTTGTCATTATATTTTATTTTAAGGTTGTGCCATTCACTTGATCCATTGAATGCAGACAAATTATTGGTTTAGGAAGTCGAACATTTCCTTTTTTTTGGGGGGGGGGGGGGGGTTAAAAAAATTGGGGGTGCATGTTTGGGGTTCTTTGGGGGGGTGGGTTGTTTTTATTTTTTTTCCCTTTGTTTTTGTTTTGTTTTTGGTTGTTTTTTTTCCCTCCTTTCCCCTTCCTGAAGTTTCAGCTGATTATTACATGTTGTGAGTGAGAGACTTATTTCTCTGGGGCTGCTGATGGCATCAGAGATGAGGAAGTTTCACAGTCCATGTCCATTCCAGCCTTCTCTTCATATACCTGGAGGGAGCATGAATGGTTCAGAGGTGGCCAACATGTAGGTGGAGGTGGTGACGGTGGCAGACAATGGAGGACGAGTTGGTACCTAATTGTTGGCACAGTGGCAATGGCTGTGGTTGATCTGGTCAGGGAGGAGCTCCCTGGCTGGCTCCATCCACACTGGGATAACGGCCATAGTCTAGTGTCTCGGGTTGCTCGCTGGCCACATGAAAGGTCAGGAAGGGAAGCTGACCAAACCAACTCATCCTGTTAACTGACTACCAGCAAGAAACTAGAGAAACACCCATCAAGGAGATAACTCCAGCATTATAGTGACTGGACTGCTTGAATGAGACTGTGAAGAGCTCCGCTCATTTGATTGGCTAGGGCCTATCACAGTTAGTATGTCAGCTCTAAAATTGGATCAATATTTTATGCTTCACTCTGCTTCAGCAGGTTGAGACATTTTCTGGTCTCCTCTTCATTGATTTTCTGCACTTACCCTACCACTTCCTTTAGAATGATCACTCACACATCACAACACAGTCTGCTTGACCACCATTTGGGACATACCATCATCTGGGATATGCCACCATGTGAAGTGGTGGGAGGAGGGGGGGGGGGGGGTTATATTGACTCAGGTTTAAATACCTGATTAATATTTTTATGCTTGTATTTCTACGTCTGTCTTGTCCGTCTGTCTGTCCGTGTGTTCATGGTAAAGGTTCAACAACAAACATCCCCCCACCCCCGATATTAAAATGGCTTATAGACACACCCAATGATGCCTTTAAGTTGGATTGTCCCCTACAAACCCACCATATCTTACGGCCAGAAATACACAACAGATGTTTTTATTTGGTATATTCAAAGCCTTGAAGCAAGTATCAAGACATTTGCACATGTCAGACTGCCATGGCAATATCTTTGCTTCTCACTTTAAAGAAACAACAAGGAAATTTCTGAAAGTAATCGATAACAAGGAAGTGTGATGATGAAGCTGCACTAAAAACAGCCAAAGCCATTGAGACAGACAAAATGTATAAATCATTACTATCAGGAAAATTAAACTTAATGTTCTGTGTTTTAGTTTCAGACATTTAGCTGACTAAAGTCCTTTTTGCAAATTTAGGCACTAGCATGAAATTACTTATGTTATAATCTTTCAACCACACTCACATTGATCATCAGTGCGTGGTGGTGTAAACCTTCATTCCACAGAGAGCCACCCATCAACACAGCCGTAACAGTTGGAGGATGCAAGAATGTCAATTCCCATAAGTTAAAGAGCCTTATCCCCCACAAATTGATTTGGAGTCATGGCAACAACATACCTCCCACCTACACTCATGTTCAATGTGTACGTGGATTGTAAACAGTAGTTTGCACTGTCCTTGGCTGGATACTATCTTTTAAGCAACCACAAACCACGAAGGCAATTTAAAAACTTTTATGTTAACCACTAAATCGCATGAAACACAACCCTTCCCCTCAATAAGTACAGCATGCACTCTCCTATAAAGTCAATAATTAGTATAATATCCCTCAGGCTTGCTTCAATACTAAGTATATACTAAAAACTTTTATGTTAGCCATCAAATCACATGAAACACAACCCTTCCCCTCAATAAGTACAGATTATATCCCCCTATTAAAGTCAATAAATAGTATAACAGCCCTCAGGCCCGCCTCAATACAGAGAATATGCAGTTGGCAAGGAGGGAGTTAATTACACAATTGGGCAGGAGGAGGTTTCAGGCATGATTAAGCTTTAATGGGGGTATTATTGGCCTGGTATTACAGGAACAATTGGGCCAAAAAAATGAAGGTTCAAGGTGATAAGCAAAGAGGGTCTTACAGGCAGGGTGAATAAAGACTAATGTGCCAATTATTAGCTAATTTACTTTCACTTTGCACAACTGATAAATAATTAAGTCAAATTAGCACTGTATCATGTTCCCACAGCAATGGACATACTCATTAATACATTATCGTGGTCATGTAGAGGGAGTGAAAGAAACAACAACAAAGGAATTTGACACCTCATCTTATTTATTATCCATCATTGACTGTGACTTGGCAGCGGTTTTTGTAAAAATGTCGCAGTATCTCGAGAAATATATGCCATCTTATTGGTAACTTTACTATTTACTGCCTTGAAGTTCAATCTATTGGCAGTAACCAATGCCACAGGGCACACCAGAGGCAGAATAGAATGATTATATTTTTCAGGTATGTATCCTTTCAATAGGACAATATAATAGTTTTGGCAACCTATGCCGACCTGGCAAACATACCAAGACAAAAGTGTCCTTTCAGCAATTTTGTGACATTATACAACATAAAAATTAATGTAAATTGATAGCTTTACTCATTTCACAATTATCCATATTGCTTTAATGGGAAGCTGCCATTCAAGGCTAATGTCATTCTAGGCTATTGTCATTCCATGTAATTACAAACTATTGAATAACATAAATAAAATAATTCAAGTAAATATTGAAATATATACATATATATATACACACACACAAACAAATTATAAATTTATAATTGTTTTCCAGAGATGCTCCATTATATGGCAACACACACAATGCAAATTCTCTAACTGCTGTTACATGGTCACGCACACCTGACTTAGTCAGGATGCCTGTGCACTAAGCAGGCACTAGAGCCGATGCAAGCAAACTCCTGGAGCTGGTCTAGGAGCTAGCAGGAGGACTGACCAAGACTCTCAGCTTATGGGTGTGGGCACCCGAAGTCCCACTTGAACCCTTGGCTGACTGACAAGCCATGGCCAGTGAATTTCTCCCCAGAAAATTCCAGGTCCCCATCACACTGGTGTGGAAAAATATTGAAAGACAAGAAAGTTTCTTGTCAGTGCTGGGTTTGAACTCACAACCCTGGGGTTGTTAGTCCAAGAGCATAAGTACTCAGCCACTATGCCACACACACACACACACACACACACACACACACACACACACACACACACACACACACACACACACACACACACACACACTATATCATGGTGAGTGTGAAGCCCCTTCTAAAGGAGAAAACCACACAGGTGTTTGGGGGGGGGGGGGGTATGTATCTAGATAAAAGATGGTTGAAAGCATCTGAGGTTGATAGAAACTCTGAATAAAGAAGTGTTTATGACAACTTGCATATCTCAACGCTCATTTAAACCTCTTCTAAACTGTTTATTATTTAGAAGGTTTAAAGTGAATCCAGACAGATCTGTTCAGTGAGCCATTTAATGAGCTGTGTATGGAATCCACAACAGCGAGCAACATGCATCCAAGGTCAAATGTAGAGTCAAACATGATATCAAACATAGTATGATGGAATTAAAAGAATGAATCCACAAGGACACACTGGTTGAAGTTGGAAGTAGTCAGATAGTAAGATAGGTACGTTTTGATGATAGAAAGAAATTCGATAATTACAATTCACAGAACAAAAAAAGAAGAAGAAGAAAAAGGATTAATGTCATGTATTCTGACAGACACAGCATATAGCATGGCTCCCAACTTTTTTTGGATTATGCTTGTCTAACCTCTATGCACTTGAGCTTTTGATTGTAACACAACTTCAAAACATCTCCACTCCGTTCAGGTCTACAAAGAACCACCACCCACTCATCAGGAGATGACATCATAAGAGGATGTCCCTTGACAGATGGACATTTGGGATGTAGGAGTTGGCCAGAAAACTTGTTTGTATACCAATTCCATATAAACTTCCTTCCACAGGTTATGTTAGTGCACCTTCTCCATGGCTGACCTCCACTTTCACTGTTGGGTGTGTACTTTATGACTCAAAATGCAACTCCAGCAATGCTACTCCAGGATTTCTTCAGGACTCCACACAAGGTTAGATCACACTATGACTTTCAAGAAGCTGAGCCTACTAAACCTTTTTCTGTACATCCATTCTCTCTAGCTCCACCTCTTACAGTGTGTTTGTGACTATGCTATGTTCATTCTGATTATGAAACTAAGAATGTTTATATACGTGCATACTTCCCTATTGGACTATACGACTGACACATTATAACTGTACAGAACAGAAACACCTTGAGACTGTATGGAATTGAAATTACTTGCAACAGTATGGAACAGAAACACCTGGTGACTGTACGGTATGCACTGCAGTTGTGATTTCAAAACCAGAGTGTGACTAAACCAACATTCCAGAATAGTGAATTTCGTAACAAAGGAAGTAACTCGCTCTACTTAATGCTTAATTAACATCCTCCTCGCGGATATCTTGCCGTGTATTAAACAGATCCTCCTCCTACTTTTATTGGATTACTAGGTATGTCCGGCGTTGCCCGTGCCAACTCAAAACACCACTTCTAAACCTTCTGGCTTCATTTAATTCAGCTCCTAAGTTGGCATGCAACCGTTGCCTTCGATTTTTTTAGAAAGGGTCAAAATGTTTCGAAAACTTTGCGCAATGCTGAACGGTTGACTTTCGACATTGCCAATTGCTTCTCTCTCTCACTGAACAATCAGAACCATAAGGAGTGTTTTGGAATAAAATGGTCAAAATTAGCTGTTCACTTACCTAATCTGGACTATGGATGCTCCTCTTGGTTTTAATAGTAGCAGAGATTTCACTTGGGTTAACATTGTATGAATGGACCACATAGCAACAATGAAAGAAGACAGCATTTTTTAAAGTTCACTAAGCTGAACAGTTGTGGTATAATATTGTATTGAATTTGCTTGGGTTATAATAATTTGGATTACATGTGTAGTTTCTATTAAAACTTTGTGGTTATTTATGTAAGAAGGAAGTTTACTTAAGCCTGTAAAAAAAAAAAAAAAAAAAAAAAAAAAAAAAAAAAAAAAAAAAAAAAAAAAATTTAAAGCTTCTAGGTCCTGTGGCTTTAGGAGTAGTACCACCCTCCACCCCCCAGGTCCAACTGTTTGAAGGTCATTAGCCACATAGGTACATACGAATATAGGACACATGCAATATTTTTTTGTATTCCATTACTGTTGCTATGAATAATGGCATTGGAATTCACTACACTTTTTAAAACCACTAAAATGCTCACCTCTATACACTACGTAAGCTGAACTTAGTATATTTTTCAATATTATAGCAGATATCTTGTAGGGAAAGGAGAGAGAGAGACTGAGTTGCTCCCCTCTCTACACATCACTGAGCACCCTTTAAAAAATATAAATTTTGTGGAAATGGAACAATTAGTGCCTGAGATATGTCACCACATACAAAAAATTTAACTCACTTATTTAAGAATTCTTAAAATTAAATATCACACAACTAGAAATGCTGACGATGAAAAATGTGAGGATGCCTCAATAATTAATGACAGCAGCTGTCTAATATAATTACTGGCAAATAAAAATACCAGCTAATTGCTGTCAAATGAAATAGCTGCCAACTGAAACTACAGCTCCACAAAGCAAATATCAAACAATATTCCACAAAATTCCCACCAAACGAATTCAATGCTACTACTGCCAAAATTGCAATGTTGCAAGGAAAGTCTACATACCACAGCCAATTATCCCGAAGCTACAAATTGCCCTGTTGATTCGCTCTTTGGTAAAGGTAATTGATGAGCAAGATCAACTCTGATGCCTCCAAATAGTGAAGCATCTTAAACATGAAAAGGACAGAGTGAAAAATGCTCTCCAAACACCATTGGACTAACTAGCTAATAAGAAACAAACACTGAGAGATAAAGAGGGCTACACCAAGGAGGGAAACATAAACCATTATTTGTTACAACTACTGCTGTACACAGAGTACCCTAGCCACACCCATCCCACTTATACTAATAATATCAAAGAAAATAAGTTGAATCCAACAACTGCTAGTCATTAATAAATGTTAGATGACCAATCACACAGCTAATTTAAAACACGCTCTGACAACCACTCCACTACCACCATGCTGAATTCCAAGGCAATGAGGTAACCATGGTAATGAGAGGTCAAAGTTCATTCAGAACTGGCAGGCAAAAAAAACCTCAACAAACAACGTAACATTATTTTTATTATCAAGTTAATGAAATATTTCTACATGTCACATTGCCTCTCAGCCATGAATCATATGAATGGGAACTATTTGAAATAAGCTTTCTTTTGTTACCAAAATTGAGTAACATTTTATAAGTAATGCATATATTTGATATAAGAAAGTGAATAAGCATTTGATTATTATGAGCACACCCACAACCACACTGATCAGAGTTAGGATGAGATATATATATATAAAGAAACTCACTGCATGCGCAGCCGGACATGGTAGAGAGAGTAGTCACTACAGTTCAGAGTTGGATCAGAGAGACTGAGCACTTGCTGGAGGACATCAGCCACAGTGCTGAACTGGTCGTACTCCACGGCCAGACACGTTTCCAGCTGGGGGATGATGACACGCACATCTTTATAGATCGGCTCCAGGGGCTTCAACTCCAGCTTGCACTGCAGGGTGGGGAATATGACTAGGGTTACAGCTTGGGCAGATTAACGGATATGGTGTGCAGTTAAATGCTGTTAGAAATATATTCACACACACACACCTTCAAAGTTTAACATAGAAATGTGATATTGCAGGACAGAGACAGGCTTGGTCTGGAAGCATTCAGTACAGTTTAGCTCTACTAGTAAGGTAAAGGATCGTCATGGTCCCAAGTGCATTGGATTCGGATGTTTAGCGAATTGAATAAGCATATTGGTAGGAGGGCACAACGATTCTAATCCTCTATACTGGGCAAGCAGGTTAAGAGGTTGCATGGAAGCAGGGATAATACAGAAACAGAGATAAAAACAGAGGGAGATGTGTATGGTAAGGAATCACCACTGAGACATGCTACATTCCTCAGCATCATAACACTTGAGATATATCACAATTCATACAAGAGAAAATAATCTCATTTAAAATAACAAAAAAAAAATTGGTTCACCTAATAAGGAAAAAAATGGACCTATACTTTGCAGACCACAAGAGAAATGATCCTTACCAATTCAAATGTGACACAAATACCAACTGATTTTAAGCACTTAATTGATTGATGTGCCTGATTTAAGTGGTAAAGGATCATCTCAATATTGTTCCATATGGGTACAGCTTAGCTTCAATCATTTTCAAAGGAATTATCCTATAGATTGTCTAAGGGGGTATCTGGTCAACATAGTTATGAGAAGACCTATGTATTGCTGCACCCAACAGTAAGCACGAGAGAGCATTGGTTGTTGTTTTTTAAATCCTTGAAGATGAATTGACAATGATTCATCATGCTACTGATTTCTTTGGGACAAATGTAGGCAGCTAAAGCTACAGATGTAATTTTAGCTGAAATAAGCTTTTACTATTTTTCCTGGCACCATTTGAGGATCTGGGTTATTCATTTTCCTTTACACAACAGAAACCCTCCAGAAGGTTTTAGGGCTCAGGCCTACTTGAACAAGCCTTTCCTTTGTTTTTTACTCGGTTATCAAGTACCATGAAGAACATGTATACTTTCCAGCTGGGTTAATTATTTCAGCTGGATTAATTATTTCAGCTGGATAAACCTCCTGATAAGCTGCTTGTGAATGGGCTACACACAAAAAAATTTTTGATCTAGAGTAATAAAACTCCCACACTATTATCACATAACCACACACACACACACACACACACACACACACACACACACACACACACACACACACACACACACACACACACACACACACACACACACACACACACACACACACACACACACTCACTCACTCACTCCAACCAGAAGACACTCAGATAGCTCTAGACTCCATTATCACACTTCCATGGATGCAATGAATAGTTAGCCACTAAACTATCAGTTTATCTCATGTGATACCTTACACATGGTTACCAAGGAGAACATCCTCAAGCTGAAACGTCAGCTTTCAACCTTTTAGTAAATGTGAAGCTTTGGAATTTTCACTGGAAAGTGAAGAAGCTTCTGCTAATTTCACATCATGGATTCTTTGCCTCCACAACAGATAATATTCTCTATTAGTTCGCCCATGCCATCAGCAATATCTTCTCCTGACCGACTATGCAGCCAGTTCTCTCTCTTCCACTGACTATGCAGTCAGTTCTCTCTCCTCCACTGACTATGCAGCCAGTTCTCTCTCCTCCACTGACTATGCAGCCAGTTCTCTCTCCTCCACTGACTATGCAGTCAGTTCTCTCTCCTCCACTGACTATGCAGCCAGTTCTCTCTCCTCCACTGACTACGCAGCCAGTTCTCTCTCCTCCACTGACTACGCAGCCAGTTCTCTCCCCTCCACTGACTATGCAGCCAGTTCTCTCTCCTCCACTGACTATGCAGCCAGTTCTCTCTCCTCCACTGACTATGCAGCCAGTTCTCTCTCCTCCACTGACTATGCAGCCAGTTCTCTCTCCTCCACTGACTATGCAGCCAGTTTTCCTCCACATACTGTACATATGGACTATAGTGTAGCTATCTGAGAATGTGCAAGAGTTAATGCACAAAATGTTGTCGGTATAAAAGAGAATGTCTCAATGGAAAATAATCAAAAGGAAACCTTTTCCATTTGTAAGGAAGTTATCAGCATCTTACTGAAGGAAGTCTCCCACACACACACACACACACACCTATTGCAGTGAGACTCTGTGCTGGTGTGAGCTCAGAGCTGCCAAGATGGATCCTACAGTCTCATCATATAATCTTGCATTTCCTCCGCAATGTTTGTGTGATACATATTTTCTGCTCAGTAGCAAGAGGACAAAGTTTCTTTTATAGCAAGTCAACACAACAATACATTAAATCTAAATTAGAGTTAACATTTGCACATATGTTCCAACCCATTTTTTTTTTACATTGCCCACAAGAGCGGTGAGTCAAAAGTGGTACACAGTGTCTCTGGTTATCATTTAATCTCATCTATTATGTTCCAGTACTCACACAGCTGAGTCAAATCTGTCTCACTTCTGACCCTTTGACAGGAGGTTCAATATTAGCTACAGAGTGTCAGTTAAAACTTACACTGCATAAACACGGTCACTTCTACAGGTATCAAGACTTTAAAAATATCAGTGGCTAACTTGATTCAAGCTCATATTGAAGTCGCAGAGCTCGAGTTACTGATTCATCACACACCAGTACATGTGATGGCTCCTTCTATAACGTGCACACTTCAGTCCATGCTGGCCATCGTTTCACTTGGGAAACCAACATACACTCATGCCATGAGGTAAAGGGTCACCAGAACATGTTCCCTAAACCGTGTGTACCCTTCAGCTGGTGATGACCTATTCATCTTAGCTTCCATTCATCCACTTTCATCCAGTTAGGAATCCATCCACCCATGCTTCCATCTCAATTGACTCTAAACTCTGAAAGTGGCAGCTCAGTTATAACCAAATATAAGCTAACATTAGGAGGGGGGGGGGGGATTTTAAGCTCTCTTTATAGTTCTTCTATGGAGTTATTACCGAAGATATTCTTGGAGTGGATTCAGGATGGATTTGGCCTGACTATTTCAAATTTTCCCTGACGTGTCTTTGTGCATTGTCTTGGACAAAGGTGCTATGGTGATATCTGCTTGTACGCCAACTAGACCAACACTAATGAGATAATAAAGTGAAGTACTCACACACACACACACACACACACACACACACACACACACGCACCTGCAGGCTTACAAATACAGAGAAAAAGACATTTTAAAGTTTTTATTATGTCTAGCTAGTGAAGTACAGGAGTACTTTTTCAGATGATGAGTCATGATGAACATTCAGTTGCATTAAAGATTTTACTGTGAGCAACTCTGGGACGGGTTCCTCTTGGAGGCAAGAAATATGGAAATGGTTACCAAAATAACACATCCAAACCATTAGAGAATTAGGGTACACTGGGCACTAAGGATGAATTAGAAGAACCAGGCAAATCATCACCTCTACATCCCACCACCAAAGTAATAACCCACTAGTATGAATGGGAAAAAAAAATTTTTTTTTAGAAATGGAACTTTGACCTCTGACTTCAGATACTTTTTTTTTTGGTACATAAGTCTAAAGTTGATTGGAAAATATCGATATTGTTTCCAGAAGTCTTTTGATGCACATAAGAGCAAGTGTGCCTCTGAGATGCTCTGTGTGTGTGGGCTGTGGCTTCATAGGATGCGAGAACATATAGAGACCACTCAGGGAGTTGGAGGCCACTGGACGACACACACAGACACACCACACATGCACTCACCACACATACATGCACACACACACTCACACCACACATACTCACCATACATACATACACAGAGGATTGCATGCCCATGAAGCAGTAGCTATGTATACAGGTCAGAACAGGAGTGTGATTGTGATTGACTTTTGTTGGTCTACACAGCCACAATTCTGAACCAAAACAGATACAAACTATTCATGTTACTCTGCAGTGATCCACAGTTGGGTCATGGTAAGATTAATCCCCCCCCCACCAAGAAAGTTGGCGTTGCTCAACTCCACCATAGTTGGTCCCACGCCTGGTTGAGAAAGGAGGACGGTGTGGCATGGGGCTAGTAATCTCACCTTGTGAACAACTTCCCCTACTACAGAAACAGTAAGAAGTAGCCATTCCGGTATACTACCCCGGCAGCGAAAAAGACGGCACATCAGAAGATGTAAGCATGATGAACCGGTTCATAGCCAAGAGGAAGACTGGCCCCTGAGAAGCCCAATCTTCAATGCAAATTACCACCAGGATAGACACCTGGAGCGTCTACAAGCTGCATCAATGTCTCAGGCTGGCCCAGCTGCTGAGAAGGTAGAGAACTACATCCTTGACATCCTTGGCATCAGTGAGATGAGGACTGTCCAAGGATTATGATGCACTGGCGGTGGGTGTCATTGTTCTCTGGGAAAGAAGATCATCCTACCCATGGAGTTGGAGTCATGCTCAGCAGAGCTGCAGCAAGTCCACTTGTTGGGTGGATGTCGGTGAAGCACCACATCATCACTGTAAGACCACAGACCCAGCACACTACGATCACATATGCACATGCTAGCGTATACTCCCAACAGAAGTAGCGGCCGATGAGGAGATGGACAAATGCTACTGTCAGCTAAATGACACTTCCGATGAGTTACCTTGCCATAACATGAAGCTATTGATTGCTGACTTCAATGCTCAGCTAGATGACAACAGACAAGATCTCAACACCATCACAAGACTTCATGGAACAGCCAGGTTGACCAATATAAACGGTGACCATCTCCTGGAGCTGTGCGAAAAATAACAGGTTTAATGTGGGCAACGTCTACAGATACAAGGACATCCACAAAAAGACACTGCGATCTCTTCATGGAAACACCATGAATGAAATTGATTATTATATATATCTGCATCAACAACAGACGCAGAACACCTTTGAGAACGTCCACACCTGCCACAGAGCTGATGTGGGATCTGACCATCATCTTCTTGTGGGGAAGATCCAGCTCAAGCTGATAAGGACAGTAAGGGTGAGACCATCACATACCCTACGTGATTGACAAGCTGAAGGACAGGGAAAAATCGGAGAGCTTTCTGCTCGCCCTGTTGAATGGATTTGAAGTGCTGGATCAACAGCACTCGATTGAGGAACAGTGGGAGCTGTTCCACTATGAAGAAAACTGCAGATGTTACTGTCAGGTGCTGATGAGGTACGAATAAAGAATAATGGATTTCAGCCAGAACATGCGACCTCACGGACAGCAGAAAGACACCAAAAAAAACTTGGGAGACCAAGCACGCACTATCAAATCTAGACAAACCACTCATTTCAATTATAGGTAGCTAAACAGAATTGTAAAGAAGAACTGCAGGAAAGATAATCATAATTGATTTGGGGAAAAGGGGTGGGAGGGGGCAGGGGGAGATTACTGGAAGCAGCAGATCAAAATGATTCCAAGACCCTATATATCATGTTGGGTGGTGCTGGAACTGACTGGTTCCAAAAGCAACACTATGGGACTAATAAAAAACAGGAACAGCAGGGTGCTCCTCACTGAGCATGAAGAGAATGAGAGATGATTGCACACTTCAAAGGGATCTTGAATCAGCCTTCTCCATGCACCAAATTCAGCCTAGACATTGAGACCACTACCAGACCTATAAATGTTAACATTGGGGACATAATTCTGTGAGTAAGTTGAAGCAGATTTCAGCAGTATTCTGACAACAAGGCACCAGGTATTGATGAGATCCCAGGTGTACTTCTGAAGCATGGCAAGAAAGTTGTTGCTCAGCTTGTCGACTTGTCCAACAAGATTTGGTATGCGGAGAATGTGCCGGCAGTCTGAGTGACTGCAACAACTGGAAGTATAACTTTACTTTCAATCCCAAGGCAAAGTGTTCAGCAGGGTTGCCCTCAGGAGGATTCAGGCTGATATGGATGAACCTATCGTTGAATGCTGTGCTGCTTCAATATCTTCCAGAGTGATGGTCTGTTGATGATATTAAAACCTTTCTCGAAATCAATGAAATTGGCTGCAAGAACCTTCTGATGCTCCTGGCTCTGCTCAATGATGTTTGTTGAGGGAATAGCTGTTAGTTACAAGAGCAACCACCAAGGAACCTGTTTGTTCCTTTCTAGGTTCATACACATCTTCAAAGCCCTGTACACCCACTGCATCTAGACCATCAGCCATACAGATTTATTTGACATGGTCCTAGTGTGTGAGGCAGGGGTGCATTTTCTCTCTCCACTTCTCTTCATCACAGTCATAAACTTCATGAAGAAGGCCATGGCAGGACCAGAGTTAAGAATCAGCTGGCAACAACAGTGGTTTACCGACCTGGACTTCATGGATGACATCAACCAGTTGGCAATTTCAATAACCCTGGGTATCTCTTTAAGTCTGTCATAAAACTAACTTTGGGGCGTGTAATTAGAAAACATAAACAAACCTCTTAGCATTACAAGACCAAAAAACAAACAACATAAGGAATATGACTTAACACAGAGTCAAAGCATTTCTACTAATAGGTATTTACAGTCCACTAATAGGTATTTACAGTCCACTAATAGGTATTTACAGTCCACTAAAGCGACCCACTGGACAGGTTAGAAGAGAAGGAGATATCTGACTCCACTACAAGCTCATGCAATATGGTCTCTCTGTCTGCGTCACATATCCACAGTGTACCTAGCCTAGTTACCATTCTCCCACTAGCACTCAATCATTCATCCCAACAAGAGATTGGTTGTAAAATAGGTTATGATACGTCAGTGGTTAGATCAATTTTCTTTTACACTTGGATTTGGTTCAGAGATCATGATAAATGCTTTTCCGTCTGGTGATTCAGAGAATTCAGCAAGGTGACCGAGAGATTACTATGGATGCAGTCCAATATTTGGTCAGGTGATTCAGAGATGATTAAGCTTGTCTGGCAGGTTCACAGTCTGTCCTCATGCAAACTCGTCACATTCACTCTACCCGATTAGATATGCAGATTTTTCTGACGTCGCTTAATAAGCAAATGTTAAATCTAAAGCTTTTTCAAGTAAAATAAAAGAAGAAAGTTATATTTCAAGGAACAAGTTGGCCATGCCGTCATTTTCCTGCAACCACTGGCAACAGTTCCACAACCACACCTGTCAAATCTCTGGTCCTTCTCATGCAACTTCTCAGCCTCCCTCCACAGGCACACACACACCACATTGTATCTCCCCCACCCCCTTCCTTCAGCCAAACCTTAGTTTTCCAGTGCACCACATCAGATTTGCCCCGTGTTGGGGGTACAGTATCCTCCAACACGCCCAGGTCAGGAGGCAGAGATCGCCTGCACCTTTCCATCTCTCTCCGAGCCTCCACCTCACCCCCATCTCCTCTTCCCCTGAATGCTACAGCTAGGATGACTTGTGATCCATTGCTGCCTCCATTTAGTTGACTGTATCCATTGATTCCTCCATTTTGTGGACTGTATCCACTGTGGCCTCCAGTTTGTGGACTGTTGGTAAGGTCCACGCAGCTCTGGGCAAACAACTTGGTCCTCCAGTCAAACTTCTGAGGCATTAGTTCTAATTTCCTCAACATATATGCTCCGTACACTAACAGCAGTCATAGAACTGCTACTAGTGTATTTTTACAGGAGCTGACAGGAAACTTGCTGATGCAGGAAGACAACAAATGCAGACAACAGTCCACTTCAACACTACAATCTGCTAGAGGATACACTCTTTTTGAAACAGTAACCAATAGTAGATACTTTAGCATTAACTAATGCACTAAAAAATCTAATAGTTTGGATAATCTCCAGCTACAACACAAAATACACCCAAACTGTGTGAAGTCCACTCCTCGTCTACTCCAAAGTCCAATTATTCCAAACTGCAGCTGTTTATATATTTGTACATGCAAACAGCTTCAATGCCAGAGTATTTCTATATGGAGAGCAGTCGTGTTCCATAAGTGGATTATACTGGTCACAGACCTGGCTGGGCAAGTGGACGGGTACACTGTCAGCTGCTCTATGCCAATTATGTGATCATCTATACAAGGAAAATTGCGTGGGCATCCACTGAGTGCAACATTTCAACCATAGAGCAGCAGATATTGGTCACTACGACAATGTTGATACCTCCAGTGCAGGGCCAACTTCAATGGTGGAGAGGTGCCAAGTCAGAGGGCAGACAAACAGGCACCAAAGGTATTAAAATGGATACTTAAAAACACATGGCAGAGGAGCCAACAAAATGTCTGAGAACACAACATAGACTTCATTGTTGATTTTATTATGCCTCGGATCAAACTATTCAATTTAAATTACCATTACTAAAAAATTATTCGTCCGACGGAAGGAGACAACACAAATATCTTACTATAATTTGAGATATTTTGTTGGTTTGTTTTTCCCCCCTGTGACACGTAGCTTGGTGACTGGTTCTTATGTATGGGATCCTGTGGACAGAGACAATAAAGATCTCTTTATATAATTTTAGATCTGTTGTTTGTTATCTCATCCCAGATGCTTGGGCCTACAGGGCTAAAAAAAAAAAAAAAAAAAAAAAAGAAAAAAAAAAAAGAGCAGGAAGTGGTTTGGGTACAGTTTGGCTGACCATGTGTGTTTACATAATTGTGGTTTGTAGTATGTGGGGTGGTTCACTTAGGCATAGAGTTGTGACCCTAATCAGGAAATTTTGAAAAAATAGCCCCACGGGCAGTGTTTTGCTTAGATGTTTACCAAACTTCCTTATACCCACTCCATCAGACCCTTCAAATTTGAGCACATCAGAGGCCGAATCGTTTGGGAGGAGTTATCAAATAAACCGATCTGCACTAAACTTCTTACAACATCCCCAGGGGGACTCCCACCAAATCCTGACAATTTGAGCTCTTTAGGCCCAATCATCTAGGAAGAGTTCTGAACAAACAAACAAATTAGAAAATTATAGTAAGATTGCGGTTACTATTGTTATTACTCTATAGATTATTGGCGTTAGCAACGTGCATGCGTGCCTGCGTAACCACAAGGAAAAAACCTTTGATTAATATTAATGGCAATGTAAAAGTAGCACCTATTGCCATAGCATGCTCAACTCTGTACAATGATATCTTACTGCATTCTTCATGCAATAAAGAAGTGGATTAAATTATGGTCTGGAATCGCAATGGCTTTTGACGTGATCATTCGTAGACTATAAACTCTTTCTTTGATTGAGCAATACAGCTGACTTTTTCCCCTTCAATAAAATATATTTTTATAAACAAAGAATCAGGTGCTTTGGATATCATTCTCACCCACTCTCCACTATTGCTGGTCGGTCTATTGCCCCCCCCCCCCCCCCTCTCCTCTCTAGTGTGGCAGCTAGCTAATGGTGGCAGCAAGTGATGAAACTGCAACACTCATAAAGAACACACACATCTGAACTCCGAGGCAGACACAAGTCCATACCCCCACTCCTGTTCTGACACCCCTTCTCCAGATGATCCTAACAAGAAGAATATAACTCCTTCCATTTTTCCCCCATTAGTTACTTCTTCCTTTTTTAAAATTTTTTATAGAAATATTTAAAAACACTTTCTCTTTTTTTTTTTTAATACTTCACAAGTGGGGGGGGGGGGGGTGGTGGTGAGAATTCCTGGAACCTACACAGTAAATGCCAACACCAAAAAGAGACCGAAGAAATCATGGTTAACATAAACAAGACCAGGATAGATATATATTTTTTTGCATTAGATTAAATTATCACAAAAGATATTGGCAAAAATTATTTCTGACTAAGGAAATTTTAATATTTTTCTGTGCTTTTGTGTGCACAATAGCCAGCTGCTAATCCCCTGCCCGCCCCGCCCCCTCCTCAAGAGGAGTGGTGGAGGTGTGGTAATAAGCAGCACAACAACTTACACTCTCTTTAGCAACTCAACACACAAAAGAATAAATCTTCCATTTTTTGGAACTATGAACAGCTTCTGTTATTGATAAAATATTCCGTTCCTAATTAATGCCCTCCAATGTGAACTTAAGCCACACCCCTTAATGTGCCCAAGTCATGCCCCCAAACATACCTCGGCTGGGAGGCTGTACTGCTGCAAGTTCTGGTCCTCCTCCAGCCATTCCCAACCTTCTTTACCCTACAGCAATAGGACAGATAGAGAGGGGGAGGGAGTCAATCATATATACACACACTCCTACAGACGCATGCACACACCAATTAGACCATGTACATCCATCCAACACATGAGATATTCTCTGCACTAACATGTATGGAGGCAGAAGGTCTACTCCAAGTGCCTTTATGATCTAGCCTATTTCAAATTTGGAAAAAAAAAGGGAAGCAAAAAAAGAAGAAAAAAAAACACATAGCGGAAATACTCCCAGCATAGTGGGAGAGAGTAGAGTTGTGCACCAATCACTAGTCTTATTGTCTTAGAGAGATCAGATATTGCCACACACACACACTCTCTCTCTCACCTCCACATATCTGCACAGGTGAAGTTTGGCTAGCTCCTGAATAGAAATCTGGAACCGCTCATGGAATTGCTGCCAGGAAATAATAACACAGATAAATATCCCATCCAAACTCAGCAATACCAAGCAAGATAAACAATGATATTAAACTTAATATGGTGACTGTGTGTAATATATATATTCAAACACCAGGGTTTTTGTTTTTATACTTTATATTTATGAAATTATTATCTTAGATATTAATGTGCTCGTCTGTTTGTCACGCTATACACAAATTTTTTTTTTTGTTGAGGTATTGATTGCTCTCCATGAGAAGAACTTACATGAAAAACAACAACAAAAAGAACACTGAAGGTAGAAAAGCATACGCACCACAAATGGTATGTAATAAGGTGCATATTCTATATTAAGCTATTGATATCAGTGAAGTTCCATGCACATGTCTGCCTGCCTGCCTGCCTGCACACAACAGATGCAACTGTAAAGTTCCATGGAGTGCAGACAAACAGCTGGACTCTCGATCTGTGGAACATCAAAGCAAAATAGCTTGACGACAAGAAGTAGTGCCAACAGATCATGTCCTCTCATATCATCATAACACCAACAAACTTCCTGGAATAAAGCAATTCCACTCAAACTGAACCTTCCAAACAGCAACAACCACTTCCAGTGCAACAGTCTATTCACAAGCTGCCAGGAAGTCCAAGGTTCATAGCTACTGCAACACACCCACATATATCCTTACTTAGAATCTGGAAAAATGGAGTAGAAAGTATTAGATGTGCAGTCATAGCTTCCACAAGATCATTTGGAAATGCTATAGTATCATATGTTAAAGTGCGAGAAAAAATTTTTTTTTCCATGTCAGTCTTTACAGCATTAACAGTAATTGTTCGTGTGCGAGAAAGTCCGCCAACATTTATACATGTGTTAGGATAACTCTGTATATTAAAGTATACCATCTCCTCAACATGTAATTAGATACATATACATACACAAACACATCATTGTTAACTTGATTGCAATAAATGGTTGAACTGATTTCAATGAAACTTTGCATATATGGTTCTTGTGTGCTGGGGATGGCTTTTGTCTGGTTTTGGTTCAGAAAATATCGTTTTACAGGTAATTGGAGATGGTTCCTAGTAGTTGTTCTTTTGTGATCACCAATGAAAATGATTGCAGATTGATAAAAAGGACACTTTAAAAAACGAACCACAGCTTGGACATGTTTGCTGATGATGCAAAACTATAGTGTTGTAGTTGGTAAAGGGTCTGTGCTTGATAAACTACAATTTTATGCCATTAAAGAAGAGGCAAATGATTAGTACAATGCTAAAAGGCCAACCAGTCTCGTCCAGAAGAGGGTGAACAAAATAACAGAAATTTGGCCAGCCCTACCAGCTGCATTTGGTAAATCCACATAGGATCTGTCTGGCTCAGGGGCAGATTGGCTCTCATGTTTTGGTGAGGCAGTTGCAGTTCTCTTCCCTTTATCTATCCATGTTTTTGTTATTTGCACATGTTTGTTTGCAAACACCATGTCCATTAATTGAATTATGTGATATAGAGATTAATTGTACCATGTATGTTTGAATATAGAGGTCAGTATCAGTGATTGTATTATGTTTGGGTGATTATCTAGGTACGTGTACAAAATTACATTATATATTCATCACAGATATATTTCTGGCCCAGGCAACGCTGGTTACAGTCTCCTTCTTATAGCATGAGACATGTACGTCCTTATACAGAGAGAGAGAGAGAGAGACAAGCATGGTCTGTGCCAAACATCTTCACCTCTCAACTATATCAGCTTCTAATTGTGTGTGTGTGGGTGTGTGTGTGTGTGTGTGTGTGTGTGTGTGTGTGTGTGTGTGTGTGAGCGTGTTGACTTGTGTGAGTGTTGACTCGTGTGTGTGTGTGTGTGTGTGTGTGTGTGTGTGTGTGTGTGTGTGTGTGTGTGTGTGTGTGTGTGTGTGTGCAATTCTGTGTCAAGTGTGCAAGTGAGTCCACATAGTACACACATTGCCAGGCTTCCTTCACCAGGAGGTAGGTGTGGTCCAAACACTGTAAGGGTGTGCATGCTTAAGATTATGATAATCACAAAATGGCAGACATTCGACACGCACACAAGTGTATACCACAGGAATGTTGATGAGCATAGAGTATCTGGTCTTCTGTCACAGTGAGTCACTTAAGGACAAACCATAGACCTGTGCCAAGCTAATTGGTTGGCATTATCCTTCACTAACAATCAAGCTAGGGCTAGGGCTAGGGCTGATTCACAATACAATACCATGTGCACCACCGATGCTGGAATACACTATAGCATTTTCTGGGGAAGAATTCAATGTCAAATAGCATTAAATTTTGTTAATTCTGCTGTGATCTATTGAACCAGCCCTTTAAGATGCTCTGTACCTTTACCACAAGAAAAATCACACCTTCCACCACATGTGAACTGCACACACCATTGGAAATAAAACAAACAAACAAACAAACAAATATAATAACAAGCCAAACAACAACGCTAATAATAGTTCCATGAAGTTCCAACTTTTTTGCCAACTTGTTGGGAGGAGTTTGATGGTGTGATTTATCATTAAAGTTGTTGTTGTTTTTTTTTTTAATGATTGGTGAAATTGGTGTGTGAAAAAATCCTTTTTTTCCACAATACATTCAGCTGTGGGTGTGTGTGTGTGTGTGTGTGTGTGTGTGTGTGTGTGTGTGTGTGTGTGTGTGTGTGTGTGTGTGTGTGTGTGTGTGCGTGCACGCGTTGTGAAGTGCTATATGAAACTGCAGTACTGTTGGAGTAGTTCTGGTCGTTGTTTATATATTTTATCAGTCGACCTTTAAAATAAAATTTTAGAAAGAAATGTGCTTTTTTACATTATTAATTACGATTTTAAAATAAAATGAAGTAAAGGAAAGTAAAACATTATAAAATAATAACAAACCTAAAAATATTTTCTTTTTTTAATTGCCAACAACAAACAAATAGCATTTAATTACTAAATATTAAACAAATATAGGTTGAAGAAATATATAAATAAATCAATAAACTGTGGCCGAGCATATAAAATAGCCACACTACTTAGTCAATGTTCCCATTCCATTCCATATAAGCACAGAACATATTCTATAAGGAGCTCCCAATTCCAGTTACTTTGAGGTCATTAAAGAACAATATCATGCTAACTAACACAATTACACGTGCTATCACAGACAACATACCACAACCAATGTCACACTGCATTAAATACACACATTTTTGGAAGATATTACAAGACCCCACAACATTTACCTTGAGAATAGCAACTCGTAGCAGTTCGATCACAGTATAGGGGGAAAAACGAAATTTGAGTTGCCCTCCTCGGCCTCTGGGGGTCTTGCACATGTAGGCTGGCACAGAGACGGTGATCACACACAGCTCTGAGAGCAGCATGGACTTACGCTGACGCTTGGACGCTGTAAAGATGAAGTACAAGATGGAATTAATGGAGTGGGGAGATTTTGGCTAGTGATAGAGGTTGTGTTTGTAATGATCCTTTACCATCTCTGAGAGAACTGTAGCCACTCTTTAAAAGCTTGAGCCTGGAGAGGGCCAGAGGTTGGCGTGAGGCAGATGGAGCCAGTCCCAAGGTAAATGTTGGGGATACCTGTGGGAAGACGTAGAGGAAAAGAAAGAAATATTATATCAATAAATCTGTTACAATAATATTAATTCGATATATATCAAAATTCAGATGAATTAATTAATTAAGTCTTGGTCATTAGTTGTTAATTACTGTGTTGAACTGGGATGGGCCAAATACCAGAAACAGCTTCACTTCTTTCTGGTGTGATCTCTATTTTAAGGGGAAAATTCAGGGGGTGGGCCATTCCAGAATCAACTGTGAGCTATCCTAGCCAGACATCCGAAAACAACTCAAATAGCATTAAGTTTGACCTGAATCAGCCAATTGCTTCAAACTATTAGTTGACAAAATGTCATGTGTTCTGCTAATAATCTGGGAGCTAATGGATGTGGTAGAAAATGGACAAACAAAGAACCACAGATGGTGTACAGAGTGGAACAGTGTGCAGACGGGGAACGGGACGTTAGCAGTCCTGGGGAGGATTTGGAATGGGAATGGGAATGGGAATTATTATAACTGGGAGGGGAGCGACAACTAGTCCAGTGGATGACCACATGTATGTGGCAAATTAGACACAACGAGGAATGACAGAGACCACAGGTGAGGAGCAGCGGGATGAAAGAGAGAGAGGATCGTAGTAACCATGATAACAAGAGTTATGGCGGACTACATGTTGCTGGAAGGACACATGGTAGTTCCAAGATGCATCATGTGACTCAGAGCAGCACAGCAATGCTCAAACATAGCAAAGTGTTGAAGTCAGAGCCAAATGTCTCTCCACTGGTCAGCCATTAGCAAAAGCAGGAAGAAAGAATGAGTCATACTTGAAAATGTTGCTATGGAATTAATTCTTTGTTACTCTGACAAGTTTCCTGAAGCTGCGTCCCCTGGGGGGGGGGGGGGGAAATGGAAGAAGAATGACTACCTTCTAGCTTGATAATAAAAATTTTTTTTTAAACTTCCCCTCTTCTCCCCCCCCATATCTCAGGGCAGGGGAATTAGCATGTGCAAGTAAATACTTGAATAGGTAAGGAGTGGTATTACCATGTGAGCACTTGCACATGAGCTCTTCCATCCACTCCTCCGATAAAGAGACAAACCATAACTATGAGTGATAGCAATGGTCTGCATTGATATGATTCGCTGCATATGCAATGAACCTATCGCATTGAAGGACTACTTCTCCACCAAATAAACATACTTCATATTGGGGAAGTAAATAATGGAGCAGCTATACTGAAAAAAAAGGAAAAATTGGGGGAATAAGATTTTGCAGGGGTTGAGTTGCATGCAGGAGGTCGAAGACAGACCAAATATCTGGCCAAAAAAGGCGGGATTTTCACTAGTTGGATACATTGACATTCATGAAATCTAATTAGAAATGGCTTACTACCTCCTATGCTATTGACACGATACAGTGATATGAATATATTGAAATAATGCTGAGTTCAGATGTGCAGGGTGTGCAATGTTAAAGTGCATTAACGTCTCTTTGAAATGGTAGTGTGTGAACGCCTATGCATTCTCTTTGATGAAAATAAAATGGTGGACGTAGAAGAGCCTTTTTTGGGCTTCTTTTAGTTACTCCACTTGAACAATGTGGTGTGGACACATGGGACCTAGCCCAGGTTACTTTTGCTTATCTGAAGATCATATCTGCCAATCTTCAACCAAATCCTTGCAGTCATTTGGCAGGTTGTGGTACACATATATACATGCATATATATATGCATATAAATATCAGTAGCTCCATTATTATAAGATGAATGCCAGGAGCATACCTCAGACACAGAGACCTTGTCCACCTGTGTTGGGTCATCAGACTCGCCCAGACCGGAGTCGATGCTCCTGATGGAGTGGCGCACTTCACTATGGTCACCCAGGAATATGGTCTCACTGCTGACCCCAGCAGAAGAGGTGGGCGGCATGCAAGTTGATTTCAAAGAATGATTGGATGCGGCCATCTTGGACTCTGCATGGATGTTTGGCATGCTGCTCCTGCAAGACAGATACACACACACACACACAGCAAGCATGAATGGACGAGTGTGTCTATGACTTATTATATCAGTGCTGGACCAGAAGGAGACCAGGACTATGGCTGAAGAGGCCATGATTCAGAATTAGGGCAATGGCTGTGGGAATATGCAAGGAACATTGCCATTCTTAATAATGATGCCTTGGAGCATAGCAAAGGTGATGAGCTCATGGAGCACTTGGGGATGGGATGGGATGAAATGGGGAGACACAGGAACCCAAACATTCCTGTAGCTAAGAGAGTTCCCATAACCAATTGATGTGGCTATGAGCACTCCCAAAATGATTATATTAAAATGAACCAGACACTTTTCCATATGCACTACAAACATAGAAATAAGTGTGCAAAACTTATGAGATCATATACATTAATTTCCTTCAATTTATTGCTGCTCTCCCATAATGACAACTGTGTCTAAATCACTTAATCATTAAGAACAACAGGACAAAGAACATTAAAAAAAAAAAAGAGGAAAAAATCATAAACAAAAAAAGACAATAAAATATAACAAAACTGGAAAATAAAAAGAAAAACACAACTGATCTATACCATTCATAGGTCCTAAAACACACCCACACCCACTCACACACAATGGATGATATGTGCTATTGTACCTCTCCCCCCCCCCCCCCCCCCCCCCCCCCCACTCCACTCTAGTATGTGCAAACACTCGGAGGTCATTAGAGTGGACCCTGGTGCTGTTATTTCCTGTTTTACTGTCCTCTTTTGTGTGAAGACAACTTTCTTATCAATAGCAAACAATTAACACTTCCTGTCTCATACATGGACATTCTGCACTTCCTTATATGGTGTTGTGTTAACTGCCACACAGACATACTCTCACACACACACCTTTCCTCATCTATGATCTCAATGACTGGCACATTGGGTAAGGTCATCACAGATTGACTTGTTCCATTCGGAGAAGCCCCTAAGGGGGAGGGGCTAGATGAGCGGCACTCACGGAGGCTCCTCCTGGAATGCATGGCCCTGAACCCGCCATCTGCCTTGTCCAGATCTGCAGAATGGAGACACAGGGTAAAGGGTCACCACATCAGTAACACTTAATGGAAGAGGCAGAATAAAAGTTGATTGTTCAACTTGACTGCTGACATTGCAATCACAATATATTCATTCCAACATCTGTGTGCATTGCAACTCAAAAATATCACTTATCAGACACTCATACACATTGGGAGGGGGGGGGGATGGAGGTGGTGAATTTAATAACCCTTTACCAATGCAAATTTGCCACCCCTTCACTTTGTGCTCTTTCTCTCTGCAAACTCCACATGTTCCCTGTACATACCCATTAGCCCCTTCACTCTGTACATACCCATTAGCCCTTTCACCCTGTACATACCCACTAGCCCTTTCACCCTGTACATACCCACTAGCCCTTTCACCCTGTACATACCCATTAGCCCTTTCACCCTGTACATACCATTATTTCTTTCACCCTGTACATATCCATTAGCCCTTTCACCCTGCAAAGCCATTCTTAACACTGTAAACTAGGTAGCCATTCTCTTTGTAAGTACAGCCACACCACAAGGGCACAGGGCCACAAAAGCCAACCAACAACATCCAGTGACCGACAATTTAAAATACATTTAAAAAAAAGCAAAATAATAAATGACAGGAAGACATGTGGTACCTCGGAGGTGCTCCATGGAGAGGGACATTTCTGAGGCCACAGTCATGTCTGTCACTGGCTCAGCCAAGTGGGCATCATACTCTACAGGGAAGGGGGTCAGCTGCAGGTTGCGTCTGGTGATCCTGCCCAAGGCCTTGTCACTGAGGAACGACTTATCCTTGCTCAGTTTCAGCTCTTCCACGGTCCTCTGGGCTGCCACCAGGTCCAAGTCTATCTCAGATAAGCCACCAGCAGCCTACACAGGATATTAGCACACACCAATGAATACTATTATAGTCATGCATGCACCACAGTCACACACACACACACACACACACACACACACACACACACACACACACACACACACACACACACACACACACACACTAACAGACACAGTCATACACACACTAACAGACAGTCACACACAGTCTCGCACACACACACACACACACACACACACACACACACACGCACACACACACCAGACTACCCATCTCTGCAGATAGGCTGTCCATTTCTCAAAGATATACCACACTCAAACCACACCCACAACACCAGCCTAGTAGAACAGACGTCATACCAACTGGGTTGAGCTGAAACAAACAAGATAATTGAGTTGGGAAGCCAAGTCTGCAGATAGGCAGTCAACCTGCAGATGGACACCCACTCTGGACATGGCCCACGGGTGGGGCAGACTCATGGCAAAGTGGTAGGTATCATATATAAACATTCCATGGATTAAGATGACCACTCAGGACAAGATCATCTGGTCACTGCTAATTTATCTTCTTCAAAAAGTAAAGGGAAAGGGGGGGGGGGGGGGGTTTAGGGGTGATGTGGAGGAAGAGACAGCAATGGAATAAAAATGGACTCGCAGAGTAGGAAATCAACTGGTGCATATCACACCACAAGACCACACACAGCAAGAGTTCCCTGTAATAGCCCTCCCTTTTCCTTCCTTTCCTGGTCAACAGATTCATCCAAAAGTAAGATTTGTTTACAGCTATCTGATACATATGGACATCAACACACAAAGTATTCTCATATGGACATCAACACACAAAGTATTCTCAAGAAAAACACACACCACACAGAATAAACACCACATGATGACGAGAATTATATATAAAAACATTTGCTGCCATGCAATAAACACAGCTGGCCATAGTTGTTCCACAAATCTCATCAAAACATCCCCTATAACTATCAGTAAACAAATTCTAGTGAAAAACATGTTTTTAATCCCTCAGGATAGTACCTATAAATATAGTGACATACATTACATCCAGCATCCAGAGAGCACGGCCAATCATTTTAATATCTGCTCCCAATTTATTTATCACAGGTGGGCTAATTCAGTGTGACATCATAGAGTTGTTATGGGTGTGTGTTAATTATGTGGGGCTGATTTAAGTGTGTGCTTCAGTTACAAATTTTGATCTACCTCAGCTCTATGTGGTCCCTATCAGTTATTTCCTCTTAAAAAAATAACCCCATTAGGTAAAATAATTGTCAATCAACTTCTAAGTAATACTGCCATAACTAGGGTGGGTGGTGCTATATATTGCTGTTAGCAGCTAATGGAATGGAATGCAACCAGCTAATAGAATGGAATGCAATGACAACACAATCTATCTGCATCAACATATCTCCCTGTGGCCACACAGAGCCAGTTTTGCAATGGTGGATCAAAGACCCAGGCACGATCAGACCTTTCTACTTCCTTGTGTGGATTATAAGCTAGGGCTCTCACATTTCACCAAGGGAAGTCCCTATTCAGAAGAAAACAACCTAACCAAACAAAACAGAAGCCAATAATTATTCAAGGGGCTGAAAAATCATGTAAAAAAAAAAAAAAAATCTTATAAAAACATTGAAACAGTATAATTAAGTTGCGGTGGAACATTTTCCATTTCAAATTGTCAGCATATATTTGGGAGTTTTCTTATGTCAATTAATGCTTTTTTGTCACTGAAACCGGTTAAATAAATACAAGATTTCCTGTCCTGTGGCGAAGGGGAGGAGGCTGACATGGAAACTCCTGTTGTTTGATCTTTGGAGCTTTTTGTTGAGTCGAAGCAGCTGCATTTAAGGTAACACACTTAATAAAGTGGTTTAAATAGGACTCCCAGACCCAGACAAAACATTGGGATGGCACACAGGAGTGGGTGCAAACTCTGTCAGGGTTAACCAAGACATAAAAACTTCCTCCAATGTCATGAAGTGAAGAGCAGTTTCTCTATCCTTCTCCCTCTCTCTATCATCCTCCTCTCTCTCTCTCCCTAAAACCCCCCCCCCCCCTCATCTAATAGCATGGCACATATCCTAAAGTGCGTGTACAAGTAAGCAGCCTTAAAATTTAAATTCATTCCTTCCTTGGCTGCTTGCTCTGAGGTGGACTGACTACCCATAAGCTGCACTGAATGAGGATACAGACTAGATGTAGTTCCAAGATTTTAGTCTTAAATGTACTTCTAGACCAACAGAACAGAATGTGGAGCATGTAGAACTCTTCTTGCCTGGTCAACAGCTCTGGGATCATCACAGACTTATGTTATGCCAACTACAGCAGATCCTTCAATAGTGTCAATCTAGCCAGTTATGTGTTACATTATGTTACATTGAATTACAACAGATCATTCAACATGCCATTCAAACACGTCAGTACTGCATCAAACAAATTAATTACATCACCTTATAACCAATAGTTAAAAAAAAAAAATTATATCATGTCCTTTTGTGTTCTAAAAGAAAACATCCATCAGTAAACATGCTTAGTAACAACACACACCCACAACACACAAAGACAGACAGACACACCCACAACACACATTCACGCCTGTAATAGTCCAATTTAATAATATTCCAACACACCAGAACCGAATATTCCGAAGGCACCTTGGAGACGCGTGTCCCAGTGTATAAGTCACCATAACTACCGGATTTCCTCTTGTCCAAATTAGACGAGTTTTTCATTCTGTTGAGTGTGCAATATTTGCTCACATCGTGTGTAGGTGTGCGGCTGTGTGAGGTTGTTCGATGAGTGGGTGTGCGGGTATGAACATTGGCCATAGTCTGAGCACGTGCCCCAGGAGCTCTCCCCAATGTAGCCGCCATCTTCCTGGAAATCTTGGGGTGTGCGTAGGAAGTAAAGAGAGAGAGGGAGGAAGAGTAGGGGGGAGAGAAAGAGGGAGAAAAAGGGCGGTACAGGTCGATTTTATTTAGCTAGTTTTTAAAATTATATACACTGTTCTTCTTTCTTTGTACTTGATATAATATTATGGGACAAATGGGATGATGTCACCCAGCCTATCCTCTCTGATAAAGCCACATCACTGGCAAATCAGCACCAGCACCTACACACAGGTGTCTAACACCCTTCCTGCCAGACACAACTACAAACCATTCAAGACACTTGATTACAACAGTTGACGCAATAATCAAACCCCAAGGTAAGATAGAAGCAAACTGCCTGGACTATTCTAAAAGAAGCACACCATACACTATAAACCTGTGATGCACTAACATGGTAAAGTTTACAAGAATTAAAGTAGTTTCTTTTTTCCTCCACTCAGGAAGGAGTAGATTAAGCCAGGCACAGAAAATCATAAAAATGACATTTTATTGCCACATAACTTTATCATATTCTTTCCATAAACATGTGACCACAAATAGATCTCTACTAAAATTGTTTCCAACCAATAAAAACACTCTGTACGACCTCACACAACGTAGGACATTCAAACTAAAGCAGCAACAAACAACAAGAAGGTGCATACTATCATTTGCAGCTCAGAAACATAACAACATGTTACAGGACACCGCTGCAACATAGCAACACACCAAGCTCCATCAACAGTGACCTCAAACATCACTTTTACAATTTAATTTGCACTCTGGCTGGTTTCACAAATTTAAAAAAAAAAAGAAAAAGAATTAAATAAGAAGCTTAATGAAAAATACATCATTCCCTCAGCACTTTGCTAATGAATTAAAACATGTAATTTTAGTTGGGATTCAAATTGGTGACTAGGCAATCCGTAGAATGATGGAAGTATAGTCTAAAAACACAACAGACAGACTCCAGCCAGGCCTGTCCATTCCTATTAGGTTTTGCAACTAAAGGCTTGCATCTTTCAAATTGTTTTTTGGTTCTTCCAACAGCATTAACCAAGCTTATGTTAATGTCGTATCAAGAATAAGGATCATATCAATACACCTGCCATATCTTGCTGGGCGACTGCGTTGCTCATGTTTTAAGAATAGAGCAGTAAAAATTTAAATTTTGTTCTCACACACCATATCACACACAATGTGATGCAAGAACCTCAAACAAAATTAACAAGTGATTGGTTGTCAATTCTGCTGCTAAACCAACTGAACTATAAAGATTACTGACCTCTTAGCTGGTGTATCAAACAACACAGGACTACATAAAACTTTGTGGCTGAACGCATACAAATGACACAAATTCTCTCAAATTCAGAGAATTGGGCCTGCACAAAGTGAGGTGAAAAATAGGATAATAATTTTGAATGTACACAGAGATGAAATATTCACACCAAAGTAGTGATCACTTTCAAATTAAAAGATATGGTATTGTGACACTAAAAGGAAATAGAAAAATTAGTGGTGTTATCATGGTTTCTGTACACTGCAAGACGAAATCACTAAAATCCTCCCCTACATCCCTACACCTTCAAACTTGATATGTACATAGGTGTCCGTTGCTATACATGTAGTAATCACAAGGTGTTGCCGACGACAACCGCATATTTTCTATGGCATCACGTTGTTATCACAACAGGTGTTGGACATGACAGGTCTCCACAATAAGTCATGGTGTTGTGTTTACTTACACTCTCCAATTACAAGAAACTGTTACTCTGTCCACTTCAAAATGTTACACAGTGTAGTACTAAACTGAAGTAGCTCTAATTTTGAATCGGGATGTCTTGATTGAAACCAAAGTGGAAGGAAGCGAGATGTCCTAAGTTAGTTGGAGGGCTCTGATGTTCTCACACACACAGTGGGTTGAATCCAAAGAGTACACAGCAACTTGTATTTAAAACTTGTGGGGAGATATTTTGATTCTTGACCAGTTTTCAGCTGGTAAAATCTTTAAAAAACATTTTAGAACATATTCTAGTGCCAGAGTTTTCAAGCTACCCAGGGGAGAGGGGGGATCATGTGATAAAATGTATCCCTCCCCTCCAAACTAAAAAAAAAAAAAAAAAAAAAAAAAAAAAAAAAAATAATAATAATAATAATAATAATAATAATAATAATAATAATAATAATTTAAACTTGAAAAAAAAAAAAAAAGAAGAAAAGAAAATGGAACACAACCAGTTTACACAACGTATTTTCACAAACAGCTGGTTAATGATTCTTTCCAGCTTTAGGAAGAGGCTGGTTCTTGATATTTGCAGTTTGGGTCATTGGTTTCCTCACAATGCATGAATGGTGCAAGGCAGGACAGACATGAAGGGATAGAGGGTGAGAGCCCTGCACTGTCTGGTCTGTAGGGCTATGCATACACTATCCCATGCATGTGATGCCTCAATACAGTTTAAACACCGGCTACTCAGCCATTCCCCCCCCCCCCCCCATCTGTCTAGACACTAACAAAATTAGGAGAGCATTCTAATTACTTCATCTCAAGAATTAATCAACCAATCAATTAAATGAATATACATTATTAATTGATTTACTTACAACCGAAATGAAGTTTTCATTGGCAATTAGTGGGTGTACCATTTCTTTCATGCTCTCTACCAGCTTGTAAATGACTACTGGCTTCCTGCTCTCAAGCCAGCCATCAATGCCACTCTCAGCAAAATCTAGAATAGCAGCCTTAGAGTGTTTCTCCTTGTGCCACACCACCTTATACATCCACATATTGTTGGACGGCTGTGGACTGTGGTCGTACAATGACTCAAGATACTTCTACACCTCAAAGCTGAAGCTGACAAGGAAACACAGGACACTCTGAATGGCATCATAATGCTTAAGGAGATGTTCTTCTAACTGAATCAAGTTAACCAAGCATAGAGACCAGTTAACTTTAGTTCTATATCTCACTGTGGTCGAAAACTCTTTCTATCCCATTCACTGGTCTTGCTGTCTTGAGAAAGTGTATATTGTAAGCTTGCCAGTCACATTGTATTCCTATAGAGATAGATGTTCTTAGTGTGATTCTTTAAGTGGTTTTTGAAGAAAAATGAAACAAAATTACAAGATAATTTGACTGGAGTGAGATTTAATATTAAAAACCATGTGATCATAAAGGGGACAAGTTTATGTAAGAGGACATGATGCACTGGTCATAAGTCATTAGTGTTTCAGAATATGGAGTGTTCCAGTCTTTTGTTCTTTCATCATGAGATCACTATTGAATCACTTCCAACAATAAACACGTCTATAGGCAGACACTAGCACTCACACAAGCCAATAATGGGTTTTCACAACAAACACATTCTATTCATCACAGCTGTAAATGCTCTTTTTATATTACACCTACAGCAGTTTCCTGTACGAGGAAAAGCAGGCCAAACTGAGGCATTTAGTTCTAACCAAACACTTACTTTGACTCTTGAGGGGATCTTTGCAGAACATGCCATGTATGCAACCAGTATGGAGAAAATGGAGGATTCATTCAAATTTTGAAACCATGCCCAATAGGTGTGTGTGTGTATATGTGTGTGTGTGTGTGTGTGTGTGTGTGTGTGTGTGTGTGTGTGTGTGTGTGTGTGTGTGTGTGTGTGTGTGTGTGTGTGTGTGTGTGTGTGTCTTTTCAAGAGGTTGAAGGAGAACTACTGGCCTCCCAGCTGCGTGCAACATGGAGCAACCAACAGTCTTACAAAACCAGGGACTCATCAGTAGTTTGCACTTACTAAACATAGAGCCTACTTTTGTCTAATAACTCCAAAAATGGAATTGCAACAGACGAAAATACTATCACATAAATTGAAATGAGTACATGGGGGAAAAAAAGAGTTTAGTCGTATTTTTTGCAACTAACCAAAAGACAAAACACAGGCCTCGTGGTTACTCTGACCTGTGCACAGTAACAGGTGTGCACAGTGTGGCAAATAACAGACAGATTTTGATTGTAACTAGAACCTGCCTCACCCACAGACAAGATTTTCCTCAGCACACACATGCACACTCACATCCTAGAGATCAGAGCAGCACTCACCACATGTAGAGATTCCAGCTGCAACCTAATGATCTAATTAGCAGCCATCTCAGAGTCCACCTGCCAAATTGCCACCAAATTTATGCTGACTGGCGCAAGTACGGGTTTAATAATTCACTTCAAAAGTGCCTCCTTATGACAACCCAAGTCCACTAAATCACCACATCATAAACACACAAAAACTCCAAATACGGACCAACTGCTATAATCCTCTGATATCATTCAACCAAAAACTGACATCAATAATAATAACAACATCAGTCTTCAATCACAACAGACAAGAACAAACAAAGAAAAAGAAAAAAAACATAATAGCTCATACAACAATCAGATGTTGATTTCCATAGCAGCAGTGTTTGGTTCAGACTGGAGTAGCCTTATTGCCACAGGCAGGAAGTTATTGCAATGGGAGGATAAGCTTTTTCCAGGGAATAAAAACATTTCAGTTTTCGTTGTTTTGTAATACCTCCTCCATCATATTCGGAGAAACTCCCATGCTTGTTAGTGATTTCAAGTCTCTGTTATCAGTCATCACAGGGAAGATTTGCTTTTGGTGGCGGCCAGAAACCATTTTATTGTATTTACACGCATACTAACACAGTCTGTTCTATTTACACGCATACTAACACAGTCTGTTCTATTTACACGCATACTAACACAGTCTGTTCTATTTACACGCATACTAACATAGTCTGTTCAAGGGATGGGTGTACAGTTCATTCCAAGGCCAGACCACACATGCATGCATTAGGTAATGGTGAATATAAATATGAACTATTGTGGCACAAATACAATCAACCATGATTGGATATACAGACTTAACACTGCGTGGCTGAATTTGACAAATTCAGATGCCGGAATACAAACTCTCCACCGTACAGCTTAATTTTGGTACCAAAATAAAGATTATGGAATATTAATTCTTCAGTTAGTGCTGAGATTGGTCCCAGGATCCGATTCCTTCTGACTGCAAGTACATCAAAATTATCCGCTTCTAAAAAATTTCGCTGTCCATAAAATGAACTAGGCTTTCCTTATCCATTTTATATACGGACACATGGCACAATACCTAAGCACTTCAGCAATAATTTAATGAGGTTAAAGGGTCAAAACTCAGTCATTAAATCATAACTTCCTCCTGTATTCAACTATAAGAAGTACACACACTCGACACGCGTGAAGAAATGATTCTGTGAGTGTCAGAGCATGTGGAGTTGAAGAAAGGACAATAAGTACTATATCAGGAAAAGGGTCTTCACTACACGCATACTCATTCACATGAAATACTAATGGAGCACATACATGGAAGAGATATGGTTAGCCTGAACTTAGATAAAGGTCACACTAGACCAAGGTAATCAAGTCCACACAATTTGTGAAATTATCAACAATGATATCGGGAGGGGAGGTGTTACCGGAAATACAACCTCGTTTGGTGGTCATAAGGTGATACATTAAGGATAACTATGTTAAAACAATAGCAACACAGTTAGCACTAAGGGAGATACGATGTAACACAAGCCAAGATTGTTCGCATTAAGGGAAGTAAGGTGTAACACAATGTTAACACAGGCTACGTTAAGGGAAACGATAAACACAGTGGCAACCAGGAGTTCAAATCAAGTGTTTACTTCTCTACTCTTTAGCTACTGTTAGTTGTAATGTTAGAATACTTTCAACCACATGTCCTCACAATGTCAACAAGAGGAAACACAACTAACATGCCAGATACGGACAAATCAGAGATGATGACATGGACGGAACTAAATAGGACACACAGAAAGCACAGAACCTGTGTCTAGGAAAGGTGAATAACATTTATATTTAAAGGTATTGGAATGTTTGTCAGTCCAAGTGTCTGGTACTCTCACCTTTCAGTATTGACTATATTTTAATGGTTTGAGGTATGTGTGTTCCCTTGTGGAACGATGTATTTACACATAATCTCCTAATGTATCAGCCCAGCTAATAATAACAATTATAGAACAATAAACATACAAATAATATGGTAATCAAAATATTAACAGTAGTAATAAAAATAACAAGAATACTTCAAAATTTATCGTCATGATAACAAAGATGAGAATAGCTGACGTGGCATGAAGTGGTTGAGAACTATAAATTGTACTGAACTATTGGAAAAGTCTGAGTCGTGGCAGTAGATGAGCTGTGACATATAAGGATAACTGACACATATGTACACTTTGCGACCAGAACTCCTCCCCCTAGCCACTCCCACAAGTCAACCACAGAATACACGCAAAAGATTATGAGACATGAGCACCTGGTAAAGGATTTTTGACTTACAAAAATATTTTTTGGAATGGTTTTTTTAGACCGTTGCTTGAGAGACGGATGACAACAATGAATAATTCTTTTAGATAAATATGTGGCAAATCAATTCAGATAGCTTAATTTTAATTTAAAGAATGATAATAAACCATTTAGGAGCAGAAGGAAGATAAACATTGTAGAAGTACTATTGGACTGCTTTACTTATAGAAACACTCCAAACAGAGAAAACAGATGCAACATACACAATACAGTTAAAAACTTACACAATACAAGAGAAAAAGGAATAAAAAAGGATACATACATGGTGAGACACCACGTAACAAATCTAACAACTCTTCCACCACCTTAAGAAGCCAAGCGGATGCTGACAACTCCTCATCTCCCAGCCACTTTACTATTTAGCCATCAAGCCATAAGTAGTTGTGCAGACCCATACATAGCAATCCACAATCATGATCAGAGGAAGAAGCCCCTACTTCTCCATGCTTGCTCTGCAGATGTGTATGGCTTTGCTAAAGTGCTTGTCTTGCAGGATCCACCACTAGGACGGCACCTGGACAAGGTAGGCAGCACTTGACAGCACCTGGTCAATTAGCTCAGGAAAGTGTGACCATTAGCAGAGATGATCAATAAGCCCAGTTCCCACCAGTTTTCCCGGAATCATAACCAGCTAAGTTTTGCGTAATATTTAGTGTCTGAGAGTCAAAGTTTACCCTCGTGAAGCAACTGTGCTGGAGAAACGCAGCCTTATTGCCAACTGAGTTGTCCAACACTTTGCATGCTTCCCACAAATGTCTGAGTTTTCAAAGTGAAACCTCTGCAACCAATGTAATTGACCAAGACCACATGTTAGTGGGCTGAAGACCACAACTGGATGTAATAGTGTTATTGAGATTATAAACCCCAACTCCACAATTGAATTAGGGCTAACCCAAATAAATATATGCTTAATGCGCAGTGTGTGTGTGTGTGTGTGTGTGTGTGTGTGTGTGTGTGTGTGTGTGTGTGTGTGTGTGTGTGTGTGTGTGTGTGTGTGTGCGTGCATGTATTCTGTGTTGTTTGTTCACTTAATATTTACAAGCCACGCAATGAATTGTTTGCTTTGTTCTTACTGTGTGTGTGTCTGTGTGTGTGAGCATTTCAATTTCTGTCCAGACACTTTTTAATTTTAATTTTAATTACATACCAAAAGTTAATCAAGGTTGGACCTGCTCAGTGCTTGGATGGGTGACCACATGGGGACAGCAGGTGTTGTAGGCTTTAATAATAGAATTTTGAATTGCTGTAAACATTTTTTCGAGGTTTTCTACTTAAATGAGTTATTAAAATTGTTTGAATGGCTCACCTACCCTACAAATTATGCTCTGTAAAACACTCAGTCCTTTTAAAATACCCTAAATGACGTCAGTAAAACTCTGAAGCTCATAACCTTCTATAACAGCAAGAAAGAAGAAGTAAGAATGTACATAGCAGCTTATGGGATGCCAACCATCCATGGCTTCTAGTTTATATTGTAGTAATGGGGAAATATAATAAAACAGGAAAAAAGGAGGAAAAGAAAATGGGAGGAAAAGAAAATGGGAGAAAAAAGAAAATTACCTCAAGTTAAGCTGCTTTCAACGTGTTCAGTGAGTTCTTCCAACAGCCGGGAGATAACCAGGGATAGGGTAGACTACTTCGTATTCAACAACAAAATCATCAAGAAAAAATTCATCAAGAAAATAATTCCCAAGTCGGCCTAATATTGGTTCAGGCACAAGAGTGGGTGCAATCTATTGTCCACACTTGAGTGAGGTTAGAAGGGTCATCTATTCCAGCTGCAAGAAATTGTCTTCGACATGCCCCCAACCTCCATCAGTATTGCTCATGCTCAGCTGATGGCTCAGTCATAATTGTTATATGAATTTGCAGTTGTTTGTCTCATTCCCATACCAAATAATTTCACTCCCATGCTTGTGCTGCTTTTAAATTTAGGATTTCTTTTATGATTATCATTTTTTTTTTTTGGCTGTTGCTTTGAAATGAGGTAATTATAGGCCAGAATAAGAAAAGTGTGTGTGTGTGTGTGTGTGTGTGTGTGTGTGTGTGTGTGTGTGTGTGTGTGTGTGTGTGTGTGTGTGTGTGTGTGTGTGTGTGTGTGTGTGTGTGTGTGTGTGTGTGTGTGTGTGTGTATGAGAGAGAGAGAGAGTATGCATGAATGGCCTCTTTCAATCATGGGAAGATATAGTGAGGAGTCCAAACACTAGGGTCTTACAGATGGTCTATTCAAGTAGGGGTCCTATTTGAGGGGTAAATTCAAGGTCAGGAACATGATCAAGGAAAATGTGGTTACTGGCAGTCAGATGAAACAGTTTATGTGCACCTAGCGTATGTTTATGCATAGACAAGTCTGCACTGCTTTATATTAACCTTACCCAAACCTCCCTCTCTTCCCTCTCCAAGAATAGGCTTCTCCTCCACTCACTCTCCCCTCCCCCTCCTATTTTCAAATAGTTAACTAGTAAACATAAACTGAAGAGGTTATTACTACAGATAAGAATATACCCTCTCCACATCTCCTCAGCATACACACCTAATAATTGCATTGCACAGCTGCTGTTGGTGGTATTTCTACAGTATTGTCAGCTGGTTTGTTTATTCTACATGGATTAATTAATGGCAACAGACAGCAGATAAGACCCCCCACAAAGTATTGCATATAGAGTACCAGTACAAACAGTCAACTCCCAGTCCATCACAATAGAACACTGCTGACATCCAATAGTTCCTTGTCTTTCACACAAAGAAAATATAATCTGATTAAAGGAACCAGTACACTTATAATCCACCACAATCAAACAGACTCATAAAGCACTTTGGACCATTAAAACATCACAAAATTTTAGAATTAAATTTCATCAGCTCTTCTTCAGTGTCATTTACAGTGCAGTGAATTTACTACCTGGGGACATAGCAGGAAGTAGGCAGGGTCTAGATCCTGGGCTTACACTACTACTCTGACTGTGGGTGTGGCTATGGTTGCTCATGTGCTTGCTATGGGATAGCTGGTTCTTGGATAGGAATTACGTTTACAGCTGGGAATGTTCTGGGACAACAAAGAGGTTTGGGAAGGAGCTGAGACAAGGACTACGAAAGGCTAAGAATGCTATTGGCTGGATATAAGGTTTGGATGAGTCTAGGGTATTTATGGGCTGGATATGGAACTTGCTTGGGTACATAGTTGCTATGGGATTGGAGAAGTGCTGGGAGATAGAACTTGGGCAGTAGTTATGATAATAGCTTTAGTCTCTGGGATGGTATTAGGTTCAGTGAACCATAAAAAAAAAACAGCTGAGAGCAAACCATAATGGAAAGACACACAAAACATTCACAAAACTATGTATGAACATGCAAAAACATACATTGTTCAGGGTTTGCTGGAAGACATGTTTGGATGACAGAACAATGCAGAGTAAAGCTTCAAGATCATGTGTAGACAAGATATCTACAAGTCTGTCTGGTCTCTAGTGACGATAGAAACACTCACTCACTCTCAGGTTGTAGTGAATAGGTCACTACTTACACTTACTGTGAAGCGACCAGGTAACAAAACTAATGCACTTATACATAAACATACACTGTGACAACATTATAAAGGACATGCTTCACTCCTGTTGTTTAAACAGTACAAGGTAAGTTTCTTGTGTACCCATCTTTTTCTTTCATTTCTTCAGCAGCTAATATCCTCCTCTTTGCTCCCCATGCTAAGAGCAGTCTTCTTTGTTTCATCAACAGACCAAACTATAATTCTGAAATTTTGCTATGTTCTCTCTGGGAAGTTGTTCGTGGTCAATAGTGTGGATTCCAGAACCAGCCCTGGTTCACAGCATATGAAATTGATTCAACGCCAACCTAGGTTCTGAGGATGTGAGACAACTAGTGTGGACTGTTAGAGATAACACTGTCATTCTTGTTTGCACCTCCTTTGGACTATATAAAACTAGCAGACCTGTCTGACTTTGCCCTTGATAAACATAGAAGTAGCTAGTACTGCAGAGCTGTCTTTATACAAGTCGCGATAATTTTGGCTTTGAAAATGATGAACTACCTCCAGCCGATGTGGAAAATGAGATTTTCTGAACTTAAACTAAAAATTAGACTAAAAGCTTCTCCGGCATGCAAGGATCATATTTACGTTTCATCAATATCAGTTCAGCTGCTTGGTCATGTATAGCAAACATACATATATATTAGTATGTAAATGAAACATTCCCTGTTAATATATATGGAAATTTGAGAGGTGTCAAAAGAAATGAGAAAAGTGATAAACACTGAACACATGCATCTATAAAAATATTTTAATTATTTTGTGGAATAATGAAGCCTAATAAATAGATAGAAAATATACAGTGTGAAATTTTCACCTTAATAATATTTACATTATGCAGCTGCCAAGTGTCACCATTTAATTTTTGGATCTCCACTACATATGTGGATATCAGTATATTAAAAAATTATGAAATTTGACATATTATAAATTAAGATCTTCATCGCACAAGGTTTAAGTTTAACTGCGTTATAACTTGTGGAACAAGGTTACTAACTATAGAAAACACACAAGGATCAGATACTACGGCTGCTGGCCTGCACGTTGAACTGTATTTGGGTAGTGGTTCAAATAGAACACACTAGCAGCAGCAGTGATGCCATCGGTATGGCAGAATTTGAGTCACTAGAGGAGAAAGTGGTTTTCTGGTATAAAAGAGGTCTAGTATGCTAGAAATAACATTGGATGCCTCAATTGCTCAAAGAGGGAGTTATGTTTCTGGTGTAGTATAGTACCTGTGCTTCTTAATCAAGTCATGAAATTCAACTTTCCGATTAAGAAATAATTCCTATTGCTATATCTGTCTTCCATTTCCTTTCCATTGGGTCTCACTTGGACAAGGAATTCAGTCTCTTAATTGAAAATTTCTGGGCACCATGGATACATTAAATAATGTGCAAGTAAAATACAGTATAGTATACTCAGCACTTCTTACACGAATCCTCCTTAACTCTTAACTCGTCACAAAAAAACAAACAAACAGAAGTGGATGCATTTCCTAACTTCATACGTTACGGCACACATACCATGTGGCTTGAACTCCATGGTTATCTATTTAACTACTAGCTTTAAACTGGTTTAACTAAACATACATATAAACCTAAATACATATGCTGTATATATGTACAAAGGTATATCCACTTTAAGTTGACTAAATTGAGCTCACACTATCAGAAACAATTCAAGGAGAGAGAAAGAAAAAAGAATTGGTTATAAAAAATTTATAAAACACATGACAGACAATACCTCAGAATCTTAACTATAATTTCATGGCTAAAAATTAAAAAAAGAAAAGAAAAAGAAGTAATAACTAAATAGTGAAAGAGTGTTTATAGGACAGTACCTATTTTCCCTGGGATTTGAGTAAAGAAAGAAAAAATTATAAGTTTTTAAATATTAAGAGCAATTAACACGAATATTTACTATTGCTGCAACATACAGCACATATTGAAATGACTTAAGCAGTACCATTTACAGCTCAGGATTGGCTGGTGTACTGTTCAGCTACTATATGTAATAAGGTGTGCTCCATTCATGGGATAATTTTGTTTAGGGGCAAATACTATATCAGCTTGGTATATAAAACTCCTGACCTGTTTTCTGTTTCTCCCATAATTAAAATTCAATTTATAGAACAAGTAATTGCAAAGTAATTTGTTATGACTTTATGGATAACTTAAACAGCAAATAGCTGTGATAGCCATACAATACTTCTTGGCACACAGAATACAAACTATAATTAAATAGCACTGACAAAGTGGTGCTGGAAAAAAGGAAGGAAAAAAAAGAGAGAAAAAAAAAGAGAGAAAAAAAAGAGAGAAAAAAAATACAACAAAAAAACAACCCAAACCATATTCACTCTGTTGCCAAGTATTTGAGCTACCAATGTGAAGGAAAATTTAAGCTAAAAAGCTACCCAGCAGCAATACTAACTGTATTAGCTACATAGTCCAGGAATCAGACACCACCGGGTACAGCTTAACAGTTCACTGATTCCTAAGAGTCATGTGGGAGTTGCCTTTCGCTGGATATCACACTAAAATGGGGAGCAACCCTAATAAGCACTCACCTTCAAAGTTAGTCCACCGTAAGTGACTAATCCACCAGTTACCTCGGGCTCTCCCGAGGAAGAAAAACAACACAACAGCGATACCACAGTTACCTGAGCAGCTTCAACTGGAAAATGAACTGTCGGTAGAGCAAACTGGATTAGAGTTGTATCAGGTGGGAGGGGTTGCTGATTGGGATGAGGTGGAGACTCAGAGTGGGTGGGAGTTGCGCCAGAATGGTCAGCGTGCTGGTAATGCAATGCATCCATTCCTGTAAATAAAAGGCTCTGGACCGAGAATACATATTGACACGGTCTGCAAGACCACCTGGAGGAGAGAAATATGAATATTTGAAGTTAATTTAAAGTGTGCAGCTGACTTTGGGTTGTCATCTTTTAAAAATAACCCCAATACATGTATGGTTTGGCATTCAAAATCAACCCATCAAATCAGTGTACACCTCAATTTCAAACAAATAACGCAGTGTAATTAGCTAGCTAATTTATTTAAGTAATTGATGTACCAGCAAAACTGCTTGCATAGAAATGGATCAATGCAATCCAAAACAAGACGTTTTTTTCCCCCTTTTCTTAACAATTTTTCTCTGTAGTTTCTATAATATTTTGGGGTCACAAGCCAATTCTGTTTTATGGGATTAGTGAAGATGGCTGATAAAATATTCCTGGTTTAAAAGCCAACTACCTGAAATGCAACTATCATGGCATTCATAAAAAAAAACAAACAAGATAAGTAACACTTCTGAAATATTGACTTACATCATAGAATACTATTTTGGACATTGAATCTGTACTTGGTTCCTGATCCATTGAAGGAGCATGTACATATCGAAGCACCTCACAGCAGCTGGTAACCACAACACCTAGCTATTAATGATACAAAACCTCTTTTTTTTTCATCATTTACATAAAGCCCACAGACAAACTGCATTTGTTCTCCCTTTGTTTCATTATACAAAATAGTGAATTCATCAATTTTTATTCTTATTCATGCAGCTGAAAGTATTATTATTCTCTCTTGAAGTACCCGTCTGATTATCTATCTTCTTCTCTCTCACAGTATCCACCAAACACTAGTAGCATGCGTGATCCTGTTAAATATTTGATTGACATCGACTCGAGTCATGTGCACTCTGGCAGTTCAACTCCAGTTGGTTAAACATTAACTGTGATACTCGTAATATGGGTGTAACTGTTTTTGTATGCACATCCCAGGATAGTCAGTAAGTCTGCATAATTTATGTTTGAAAGCAGGCCATATTGAAATCCTGTAAATACAAGGTATATTGAGAAAATCACCTGAAATTATACATCCTATGACATTCCATAGACTTTCATAGTTAAAAAGATGGGGAGGAAAGCAAAGAAGAGAAGGTTGATAAATGATGTTGTTGATGCGAATATGGAAGAGGGGAAGGTGGTGTGGGGGCTAATGAAGATGGCAAACAAAGCGGTCATGAATATGGTAATGTTAAAATTTCAAGAAGAAATAGAAGTGCAACCTCACTTCCAACAGTTTTAAGATCTGGCACCTTTTCCACTTTTAACCCAGTCTGATAATCTGTATGTGCTACTCATGTAAAAGGAGCAATTCCATTTAATTGTTAGTTTAGCATCGACTGTTGCTGTGATGACCACTTCTGTTTATTGATGTTGGATGATATGAGATATCCATTCAACACTTCTAGGTTAGGAGTGATGAGCGAGTTTTCCAGCAACCCTTTGGAATCAACTATGGATGACACTACCTGAATAATAATTGCATCTCATGATCACATAAAATCCAAGAAAAAAATTAAAGCACATTTATTGCACTGCTTTGAGTTTCTCAATTTTTTTTGAGCTTGTGACCTTTATTCAGAATGGAATTGACTGAAGTGTTAATTCGCATGATTTTTTTTTTCTTTTACAATGATATATTCAAAGGGATAGGGAGAAAGGTTTTTGAAAGAATAAAAAAGTTTAGATAATTACGCAAGCTTAATGAAAGAATAGGTTATATATGAATATTGTTGACAGTGATATACATTTTTGTTTTGGCAACATACATTCTGATCTTTTGGAATTATCATGAGTAGGCCCAAGTATCCATTCTCTATATGAAGTGGTGTGGGAATGAGGGAACAATCTTGTAGTACCAACCCATTTCAGTGCTTTATATCTGGTTACTGTATTTACTCATCATTTCCACACGTCAATGAACTCTGGTAGTGTTAACTTAATTAGTTTTCTTGTTCTTTAGCCTTTCCTCCTGATTGGTTGACTTTGGCTGCATTTGACTGGATGCTATATTCTGTAAATATTTTATAGCACTTCCTGGCATTTATACAAAACTTAATTATCTTCAATGGTTTGTTGTCTTCAATGCTTTCAAGCAGGAGCGGCAATCCCTTTTGTGAAACATGATTTTTGCTAGCAACCATCAACAATCAGCTGAAGGGTAGATGTTTTCTTACTAACTACACAGCTTAGAACACATGGAATTAGTCAGTGCCCAAATATGCTGGTATTACTTGAATAGGTAGATATTTTAGAATAATAGGCGTCTTTCATGCTAAAATATTAACTTATGCATATAAATGAGTATCAAGAAATATTTTTTATGTAGCCATCTTTTGCAGCTGTAGAGAGATCCTTTCTCTTCTCACTAGCTCATTTAATGATGAACAGAGACAGTGTGTGGAAGACTGAATAGAAGAAGCTATCATGTTGCAGTACATCATAAATATATACTGGCTTAATAATGAACTGAATTTAATAGTTCATATTGAGAATTATGTAGAGAATAATAAAACAGGCTTCTTTTCTTAAATAATAGGCAAAACTTAGTAACTAGAATTTAAATGGAATAATAGATAAAACATTTAGTATATTTGGGTGATGGCCATATAGAAACAAATGAAGTTAACTTTCATACATTCTTGTCACATACCATTAGTCCTGTTTTCAATTAATTTTGCCAATTTCAAAAATTAGTGAATGGAAATATGTGATAAGACTATGCATTTGGTATCTGACTCATATTCCTTAATGTCGATAGTCCATATGGTGAATAATGTTGCATCCAATGTCTCTTTAGAGTTGACTTCAAATAGAACTATTTCAATGAATCCAGACCACACCCATTGACACACGCACATATGATTAGTAAGGCTTACCAAGTTGCTTGGGAACCTCATTCCAAATTTCAGTCTGGTTGGTTGTCTGATTAGCTTTTAATAGCCAAAACAACTTTGGATAGGCATGGCTATGGCCAAACCACACCCATATTGGGTTAAGAATGCTTTCCCGGCTACTTGGAGAACATATGCCAAATTTTGCCAGATTTGTCTCTGATTAGCTTTATTCAGCCAAAATAACTTCCTGTGGGTTTGGCTATGGCAAAACCACACCCATTACCATGTTCACATGTTAAATAATGCTCACCCGGGTTCTTGGAGAATACATGCCAAATTTCAGCCTTTTTGGTCAAAGTGTTTGGCTGTGATGCCTAGACACACATATGTACAAACATTCATACATACTTACAAACCAATATATGTATTAGTGTGTTCGTGGATCTAACTCTTAGGTCCAAGCGTTATTCAGAAGTTCTTTTTTTGGCACTTTTATCTTTACACACCAATGGGAAGAGGTGTAGCCAGGCGGGATCCTGCCCATGTTACTCCCAAAGTTAAGTTGTGTATGCATACCATGTCTTAAGTCTGTCACTCCAATGGTTTGTCTGTCCAGAGTACCATTTTTGGCCTATTTTTGGTCCTGATATGAAAACAAAAATTGGTGTCATCATATACACATACTTAAAACATTCCCCAGATTATATCGATTCCAAATATATATGGATTCATGGGTCTAACTACCTTGGTTCAAGTGTTTTTGCTGAAATATCTTTTTTTTTGTTTTTTGTTGTTGCCTTTTTAGATTTACGCAGAGAAAGGAGGAGGTGTGGCCAGGTGGGACCCATCCTGTGTTACTCCGAGAATGAAGTCGTATATAAATACCAAGTTTTAAATCTGTAGCTCCAAGAATTTTTCTGGTAAAATACCATTTTTGGCTTTTTTTTTGTTACCATGTTTTAAGTTTGGTCAAAACCTATCATCATGCCAAGTTTCAGAGAAATCCAACCACAGGTTTGGCCAGAATGATGGTACAGACAGACAGACAGACAGACAGACAGACAGACAGACAGACAGACAGACAGACAGACAGACAGACAGACAGACAGACAGACAGACAGACAGACAGACAGACAGACATCTCAATTTATATATATACAATGTATGTATGTATGTATGTATGTATGTATGTATGTATGTATGTATGTATGTATGTATGTATGTATGTATGTATGTATGTATGTATGTATGTATGTATGTATGTATGTATGTATGTATGTATGTATGTGTGCATGCATGCATACATGTATGTACGTATGGATGCATGTATGTATACATTAGGAATTCAGTTATCCGAACTTCAGTTATCCAAACACCATTTGAAACCACACCCACAACAATGCAAGCAGGTCAGAACCAAAAAAAAACAACCGACAACAAAAATAGTGGATCAATTATTAAATTGAAGAAAACATAACCAATTAATCACCCTAGGCCCAGTGCAGTTGTTTTTCTTGGTGGAGTTCTAGGAGCTCAAGATTATAATTTGGTGAGTAATGGAAGAACTTCAGCTAGTGTAGCTACCCAGTCAACCTGAGAAACCAACAATCCACAATACTATTAGGAACCAAGAGAAGCTGTAGTCCTTCCATAGCGCATTTCCTTGATGAAAAAGTAATTTTTAACATCCAATATATGATATAATTGAGTTAACTTAAGCAACATGGGGTCGACTTCAGTTATCTTAACACCACTCAATATCTAGAATTAATGATACTTAATGCCATACTCATTTTAGTGTGGAAGGACATTTTTGGGAATATTTTTGTTGCCCACATTTGCCAACCACATTGTCAGACCAATTCTAAAAATGTGTTTTCTGTATGAAAATTCTACCACATGGTACCTATAAAATGCTTCTCAGTATTCTGCTTAGGAATATAGTGAGCTGGCATTATGGCACAGATGTTGAACTTTTCATTAGGACAGTAAATGCTTCTTGTCAGTTTTTGTTGTGTTTGTTTTGTTTTTTTTGTGTTGGTTTTATTATTATAATTACTATAACTTCAAAAAAGTTGATTTTGGGTAAATTTTTTATATATCTATTATCACTACCTGGTTGGCCTAATTCCTGATTCCAGGCCATATTTAGAAATAGTCAATGACCTCACTCAGCAACAACTGAAATATTTGACTCAGATAAGTGGGAAAACATTACTAATATTTGTATTATATTTGGATTAAGAGTTCATAACATTTAAGTAGAACATGCTTACATTGTATACTGTAAATCAGAAAAACACTATTGCGTGTATTCAAAAAATTATTCTTAGATTATACTTTTCAAAACAATTAACAAGAAGATCCTTTACCTGCTATATGGTAACTAAGTGCAGCAGGATAGGAACATATGTTGCTATGACATTTAATCATTTTTTTTTTTAATTTTTATTATTCACTTAAAGTATTTCTACATGTTAGTTATAAAAATGGGTTGGGTTTGGAGTTAATACTTTAATAAATGCAACATATTTAAATATTTTATGACATTATAAAGTTGTCACAACATTATCTAGTAGTCTTTCATATGACATCAAACTAGCTAAGCTACAAAAATTGTTACTCTGGTCAGTCAAATTTTCAGAAGCTACAGTCCTCCACATAATTCCACCAGATTGGGTCTTGTTGAATTTCCTCCAATGAACGTAAGAATCAATTTAGTGGCTGCCTTCTGACGCATGTAACGAATATCATATCTGGGATCACTGTAGTACGAACAATTGCCATGTGTATTCATGAATAGTTCCCAATTCCAAGCACTGATGTAGTACTTATATGTCAGTCCTGCTAAACATCCCAAGTTGCCCATGGCATCGTAGATAGATGTAAAACCCTGAAATTTTTCTATATACAGGCGTGGACGGTATTCCAAAAAACCAAGCATCAAACCAAGTGCAGCAACATAGTCCATACTAGGAGCATGGCTGAACCAAATACTTTCCACACGAGTGTTAGAATGCACCAGCCCACGTATTGTCATGAATAATTCTGAGTAGAGTTGGGAAACATTTTTATTCTTGATTACATCATAATTTATAACAATGTATTGAGTCTTTGAATCAGGTTTAGGGGTTTTTATATCCCGAACTTGCTTAACTCCCAATATGCCTCCGCAAGGTTGTCTCAACAGCAAATCTATATCTGTAGAATAATATGTTATAATGAGACAATTGGAATGGGATTATAGGAGTTGATTGGTAGAGAAGTACTTTGTAAACTCTATAGGATATGGAATCAATTAGTAAGGAAAAGTTTATGTTTAAGGTAAGACAAGATTAGCTAATATTAAAGCTGTTGGTCATGTGATATCCTTTATGAAGACACCTGTGCAAGGTTTCAGACACTTAAAAAAAAAAATAATAATAAGCATAACAAATAGGAGGAAATTTACACACACACGCACGCACGCATGCACGCACGCACGCACGCACGCACGCACGCACGCACGCACGCACGCACGCACGCACGCACGCACGCGCACACACACACACACACACACTTAAACATATATGATGGTTACAATGTCATTATTTTTGATAGATGACATTATAGATAGTGTTCATAAACTGCATTGTGTAAAGTAGCAATTTAGTCTGGTTTGAAAAGGCATACATTCAACATTCAACTAATTAGGCAATGAATGCAAGCACTAATGCAATTAATGGACTAACGTATTAATCCTTCAGCACTAGCAGTAGTGTTTTCAGCAGCAGCCACATCACCAACAGAACTTGTGCCAGCAATAGCAGAATTAGTGTCAACAGCAACAGAATTATTGTCAACAGTATCTGAATTAGTGTCAACTTCAGCACCACCAGCAGTAGTTAACATCATTGACTTGAGTGTCTCCTCAAACATTTTCAGAGTCATCTCCTGTTTATTGGTATTGTGCTCCTTTTGTTCATTGTTGATAGCAGGAACTCCAGCAACAGATGTCACTGCCACCAATGCAACGGCTGGTATGGCCACCACCAGGATGATCTCAGAAACCTTCATAATATTTTCAGCTAGAAAGAATAATGAAATATATAAATTATACATATAGTCAAAAATATATATTTAGCTCCTACACTACTACAGTAGTAGGTTAATACTGTTTGAAGAAGTTGTATTAAACATCATAAATGACTCACAGAAGTTGTAGACAGTTAAAAATTCTCTTGACAAGTTTTACTGAAGGCCTTTTCACTGATAATCTGCTTTTAAAAAAACTGTGCATGCATGCCTTTATATATTCTTTGAAAGCTTGTCAGCATGTATAGCTAGCTATGTGCATTGGAGTCTAGGGAGAATACCCCTGAGCAATATTTATTATTTAATGTGCACTTAAGGTCATTCTTCAAGCTACGTTGCCCATTATTGAAGTCTAAAGTTGCCCACTTTGTGTTGTTATTACTTTTATACAAATAGGAATTCTGTTATGAACAGGACATACCCTTAAACATTTAATAACACTTCAAAACCAAATTCCAAGTCTTCATCATTTTGAAGCCAAGTACCCAATCTATGTAACAATTTTAAACAACTGTCAAAGACATAAATTTTTTTTAAACACTTTATATTAGTGGTGTTTTTCAACATTCAATGGCTTAATGAGAACAGGAAATTATTGACAACTCTCCAAAGGCTGACTGGGAGTCTGATAATGGACTGAAATGGAAAAATTTTAGTTGGTATTCTATAGCTGAAACATTTCTGGAATAATATATACTCAAAATATAACTCCTTTAATACTCCCTTCTATTGATTCTGTCACAGGCTGGAGCGTAAAGTCCACCTCTGTATAACAATAAAATTATATCAAAACATTTCAAATTTTCATGTGACTCTGCAAGACAAAAAAATAAAAATATATAAATAATAAATAAATTTTAAAAAAATAATAGTAATCTTATACTAATAGAGCTAGTGGTGTTTATATATTTATTTCTATATCCAGAGGTAATCTTCGAAATGGCTGTAAGGATCCTGTTGAAATTGGCAGATGTGATATTCAGGTAAGCAAAAGTAACCTCGCTATGTCCTATTATTCCAAACCCCATTGTTCAAGTGTAGTGACTGAAAGAAGCCCCCCCCCCCCCCCCCAAAAAAAGGCTCTTCCCCATCCCCATTTTATTTACATCAAAGGGAATGCACAGCCTTTCACATAATACCACATCAAAGAGGGGATAATGCATTTCAACATGGCCCCCAAGTTAACAAGGAAAAAAAAAACCTACCAGCAATTTAATGGGGAAAAACCTATTGCTGCAAAGAACTTCTGCTTTTCAAAAGTAGCTGAAGGTACAGTCAAGGAACTGCTTTTGGAGAGCAGCTGAAGGTACTGAAATCTGTGCACACTCAAACCACTTTTCCTTCCTACTCCCCTACCTCCACTCACCACCAGTCCTGTACACATAAATAAAATCCTTGCACAACCAAAATAATGGTTATCAAGGATTTCACTGAAGAAAGTGTGGAACTACCAAAATAATGGTTATCAAGGATTTCAATGAAAGAAGTGTGGAAAGAAACCCCCAACCTCTACTCACCACTACCACTGCACTACATAATTAATTTCCATACCTTCAGAAATCTGTGGACACAAACCACTTTTCCTTCCTACTCCCCAACCTCCACTTACCACTATTCCTGCACACCAAAATAAAATCCTTGCACAACCAAAATAATCAATTGATAACATTAACACATTTAAAGTGCAATTTCTTCAATGAAAAAACATAGCATTTAACTTATGAAAGCATGACTAATAAAAGATAAACTACTGATCAATATGTCCACCAATTGAATAAATGCACAAAGTGAGCATAACTTCCTGCAGATATGTTAATGTGAAGAGAAATTCATATCTATGCTCTTCTTCAATATGTACCCTCAGAGCAAATCATATCATTCAGTAAAAATTGTCTTCCAGCAAAACCAAACAAATAGCAAGACATGCCACAATGAAGACATGCACTACACCAGCACATGACTTGGAATTAGACAATTCCTCCAACAGTAAATAATCTCCCTTAAGACATATATGCTTTCAAAAAACATGTCATGCTAAAAAACATGTACTTCCACAAGACATATCCTTCCTTAAGACAATTTTGTGACCAAAGGTGGGCCTAGCAAGCAATTCGGCTGAAGGCCACCATTGCATGCTAGTAGTAATAATAATAATAATAAATAATAAGTAATAATAATAATAAAATTTGATGGTGATGATGATGATGATGATGATGATGATGATGATGATGTCATAATCAACATTGTCACCCTCAATCATATGACTACAAAATATTATAGGACTCCATGAAAGTGAAAGAAATCTACACTTCATGGATATATTTAAAGGTGTAGGTATATGCATCCATATGTATGATTTTATAAATTTATAAATCAGGTATGAGTGCATTTTTGTGTATGTCACTTTCAGACAGTGGTAACACCTTCTATGGGTGTGTCAATGGGATATACATTTGTTCTCCATGTCACCTGGGTAGCCATGGGGCAGGCATATTTATCACACATGCATGCATTGGAAAAAATTCATAACTTCTCATATACTCCACAAGACCGGATAATTTCCAGCAAGAAATCTGCTCACTTATGATTTAATGTTTTACTTAATCATGGGTAAAAAAAAAGAAAAAAAAAGAATAAAAATAAATAAAATTTTCTTAAATTTAAAGAAAAGAAAGGGAAAAAAAACTCAACCATGACCAGGATTTTAACCTGAGAATCTCAGCACTGGTGGTCAGAGGAAGTTTCAAAACGAGAACAAGAACAAGATTTCCAACAAATAACATCGGTGTCATATCTTCACTGAAGAAGGAAAAAAAAGGTAAGGAAAGGAGAGGAATAGCTTTGTGCTATCCTAACCTGCCTGTGTGAACTTTTGGGTATCTGAACTTCAGGGTTGAAGACACGTTTTAGAAAACATACTGATTTGTTCGGAGGTTTTTTTGTGTGCTTATTTTGCTTAATGATTATTTATTGTTATTAAATAAAAAGAAAAGAAGGAAAAAAAAAATTGAGTAGTGCCAAAGCCTTTCTTGTGCAACTCTATTGCTCCCTCAGCATCTTCCACTATCCTAACGTAATAATTTATCCCACTAATTTCAAATTTTTGTCCCAGGAAAGGTAGTAGGAACTGTTTCCTCCCACCCCCCACCCCCACATTTACAATTCTTACACACAAATTACAATTCTTTGGTACCAGGTATGGTATAGTAAGAGACAATAATAATAATAATTAAAAAAAAAGAGTTTATAACATAAATATATCACACTAGCAGAGGTACCTACACCCTGTGTGGGATTCTTACTCTAACAGCTGCAGGGTAGACAACATTCCTGGAATTGTCCTACACTGCCAGCATAGAAGACTTCCACATACATATTTTAAGCTTGGTAGTAATAAGCATGATCTTTGCCCAACACCTTGATATAGCTGAAACATATATTTGAAGAAAATTGAGCTAAGTTACAAAATCCAGATTAAATTTGGTTTCTAGGATTGATGAAACCCTTTTTGGTAATTTGATTTACAAAGCCAAAGTCCAGTATTCCAGTTATCTATTTGTATTTTGTAAACCACTTATTTATAAGGAATAATAGTTCCTGTGCCACTAACTCATGATCACCTATCCACTCCAGAAACCAGAAAATAAAATCCAAAAATTTTTTAATCTTAATTCTTTTAATTAGCATTCCATGCTCCTATTCAACTCTCAGTTTAGAGTGGAATGTTGTTTATAAGGGAATATTTCCTTCTCTAAAACAATGCTAAGGTGCTACTTAACCTTTAACTACCTCTTAGTGGTTAATATTTATTGTCTCTCTATTAAACTGGAAGTAAAGGTGCTCACAACTGCCATAAAGAAAGGAAGTGTTGTAATGACAGTTTCCCATGATGTAAATAAAGCATATATAGTGTATATACAAGTGTGTGTGCAGAGCTAAGAAGTTTTGTCTTTCCCTCTGCACACACTTTTATAGATCCTCATCAGTATGTTAGATTGACAATGACTGCATTACTGCTGGTGTGGAGACTCATCGATACTGGCTCAGCAAGTAAAATCAAGTAAAATCAAGTAAAATCAAGTAAAATCAAGTAAAATCAAGTAAAATCAAGTAAAATCGTAGTTATGTGTGCCACTTTACAAGTAGAGTTATCCACCAAATACCTCAAATAGTGTTTCCCTTCTTCTTTGGTCTCCTCCCCTTACTTTGTGGGTGCGAGGCTTATCCTGTGAGAGAGTATTTTATTGACCAATTGGAAATCTGACAGATGGTTGCTTACTCTGGCCTTATTGTCTCTCAGGGCCAATAAAAAAAAGCTTGGAAAAAAAAAAAAAAAAAAAGGGTGGTGGAATGAAGGTTGGTGGTTCCCCTTCCTATTGTGCACTGTTGTCACATTGCTCAGTTCAACTTACCGTAATTCTCATTTTGTTTGTTAGGTTGTTTATTCAGTAACTACTTCCAGATGATTGGGCCTGAATGGCCCAAAAAATTTCAGGATTTGATGGGGGTTACCATGAGGACCACCAAACTGTAACAATATAAAAATAACAACAAAAACAACAACAAACAACTAACAATACTTAAAATTAAAAATATCAAAGAATTTACAATTCAAGTTGATTCATAGCATAATGAAAATAAGTCAATACTCAGTAGAAAGCAGTGGAGTCTCTAACTCTTTCTCCTTGTTACCGATAATCGAGATGCAGGGACAGACAGCTGTTCATCTCCACATAGTAAAGATAAATCCCCACTGCCAAACTTCATTGTCACAGGATTGACCTTCACTCTGTAAAATGTGCCATCACTTTCCCTGTCGACTTGGGGTATGTATTCGTTGTCTTTTAACTTCAACTGCTGTGGATTCTCACGGAGCCTTGCAAAGAACAGTTGGGGACTGCAGAAATAACACAAGCATCCCAATTACAATAACAATATCATAACAAATAGCAATATAAAACAACAATGTTAATTATATTACAAATAACGACAACATTTAACAAAAACAATGATATCAGCTTCTGCATGTCACATTAGAAGCTATACAGCAATTATGTGACACAAAGTAAGCAGTGCTGAAGAAGACAAGAGGTTGGGTTGACCCAGCATTCAGTGCTTGCATACAACACACCACATGGTGATGTTCATATGGTGGGTGCAACAGGACTTGTAATTGTGCTTTACTATGTTCTTGAAGGTACGTTGGTATTCACATCATTAAGTAAAGGTCAATCAGCATTGCACAAAAATGGTAGTGTTTGCTCAGTATTTGAGTCTCTTAGAGTTAACCACTTTGAACTGTTAAAATTACTATGTCCACACTTCCTATTATGCCAGTGGTTTCCAAGCGAACATCCCTAATTTGTCACTTGGTGAGAACCTTTGTCTGTTTGTAATTCCAACCACTAACCTTTAAAAAAAAGAATTAAAAAAAATTTTTTTTTAATTTTTTAATTTTTTAATATGATCCCATCCTCTTTCAACCCAAGTCATGCCTTCCTAATAGTGTGTGCATTTAACCTTAGTCCTTTCGTTGTCTAGCCAAGCCAACTCCTCTGGTGACTTCAATTAAAGTCTATTTTGCTGACAAGTCGAGCAGCAGCATTGCAGATGCATAAAAAAGTTTTATGAAGGACCCTAATCATTTTCAGGGGTGTAGTGCATATGTGCCTTAAGTGACAGACTAAACATATTTCCGTTCATTAACATTGTGAGTTTTTTTTTACTAGGGCTCCCTGAAATGATCACGAGCCATTTTTCTTTCGTCAGTTCCGTGTCATCTGAGAATGACCATGTTACTAAAGAAATTGTCCACCAAGTTTTTTAAATGGCCCACATGAAGACCACTCCATACCTGGGAATAGGTTGGGAACATGGACACCCACAATACGAGGGGCCTGGCATGAGGTAGTAGTATTCAAAGTATGGGAGGCTATGTGGCTATGGAGTATTCTCTACTGTGGCTGAACTCTGGATATGCACAGATAATCTGTTGTGAATGTCCCTCATAGTTGGTCATCAACAGATGAAAGATTAATAAATATTTAACAGTGCAACAGACAAAATCAAATGATATAGATATTAATGTATTAATGTAAATCTGCATTTGAATGTTTTGATGTATCATCTATATTACCCTAACTGATTTCTTGCAAAATTATGCTTGTTCTCAACTGATATTTGCAAATCCTACTCTATCTGAACTCTTGAAGTTGAGCTTTTCTACAGATATAACAGTAAGAGAGGGTAGAACAATGCCAATTCATCAACAGCATCATCACTAAACTCACACTCGTCCAGGCTTTATGTTGAGTGGCCGTAGACACTGGAGGTCCATCATCATGTGAGTTTTCATCCACTCCAAGTGGAGGATGCTGGGAATGGCTCCTTTTGGGGTGTTGACAGGAGTCATAATCACCACATCCCCTGCCTTATAGCTGCGAGTAACACACAAATACATCCTGGAACAGACTACTGGGAGTTAAATATCATGATAAACTCTAGATCAATGTCCGATCAATATTATCATCTGTGGGTGATTTCTGTTTCTAAAAAAATTAATGTACTTGGATATAAATCCAGATTTAAACTAGGCTTGTTGTCATATTTAATGGTCAATGTTCTTATAAACAATAGATCAATATTAGATCAATATTATCCGTGGATAGCCTATCTGAGCACATTTTAACTCAAAGAGGTGTTAATTAATGCATCCTGGTTGACAATATTGGCATTTTAAAAGTTGAACGAACTCAGAGCAGTCACAGAACAAGTAGGATCTACAGTCCTATAATTCCACAAGGGAGTTTTCTAGAAGTTCATTAGCTTAATTACAGGAAATGTTTTAGAACACAAAATGAATTAAGTAGCGTTATTAAAACATTTATGCCATAAAATAAAACAGTATAATTTATACTAGTGCTAATATATATATAGTTATGATAAAAGAATGTCAATACCTTGCAACCTTTGGCATATATTAATAACATGTAAGCTATAGCTAACAATATATATCAACCACTAATATTATGCGAACACATGCCAACACACTCACTCGCAGGGGTTTCCAATTTTCACCAGGTTTTCTGCAGAACATGGAAAATAAACACAGCAACAAAGTAATTCCTGTACTATTTTGGATATTTATTGTCTTTGCTGGAGGTCAAAATCCAATGAAAGCACAGCAAGATATTGAACCACACCTAATTCATAGCATTTTGTTTTGTCCAAAGAGTGAGTGGGAGAGTGAGTGGGAGAGTGAGTGGGAGAGTGAGTGGGAGAGTGAGTGAGTGGGAGAGTGAGTGAGTGGGAGAGTGAGTGGGAGAGTGAGGGAGTGGGAGAGTGAGTGGGAGAGTGAGTGAGTGAGTGAGTGAGTGAGTGAGTGAGTGAGTGAGTGAGTGAGTGAGTGAGTGAGTGAGTGAGTGAGTGGGAGAGTGAGTGGGAGAGTGAGTGAGTGAGTGAGTGAGTGAGTGAGTGAGTGAGTGAGTGAGTGAGTGAGTGAGTGAGTGAGTGAGTGGGAGAGTGAGTGAGTGAGTGAGTGAGTGAGTGAGTGAGTGAGTGAGTGAGTGAGGGAGTGAGGGAGGGAGGGAGGGAGGGAGGGAGGGAGGGAGGGAGGGAGTGAGTGAGTGAGTGAGTGAGTGAGTGAGTGAGTGAGTGAGTGAGTGAGTGAGTGAGTGAGTGAGTGAGTGAGTGAGTGAGTGAGTGAGTGAGTGAGTGAGTAAGTGAGTGCATCTTTTACCATATTTCTCAATGTATTTGATAATTCATTTTGAAGGAAAAATTTATCAAATCCTGAAGGGAAACCACTATATATGCTTCCTTCAACTGCAGATTGCATTATGAAACTGACGGACAAAATCAAAATATCTGGCGAAAGCCAACCTTTATACGGAGACATGTTCTGGTCTTAAAAGTGAGATATATCTGCCACTTTCTCATGCTGCCATATAACATTTCCTCCAGATGCAAACCACACTATAACAATGACTGATCTAATGTCCATACGAAGCTACGAATACTCTAATTGCTGTTCAGGTTCAAGCTGGGAATATAAATTATACCACACTAAGACCAACCAGTCCTTCAGGATTGCAAGGACTCTATTCTCCAGACAATGAGGTATGCTCTATAGATTTGGATTACATCGTTTTCTCACTATTGAAAATAAAACTCTCCCCTGCCCCTCTTCTGATAATACCCCAGTAGATCTGAGGTGTTAGGCAAATCACACAGTAGGATGAAATCTTTCAAAGCAAATATATTCTATATAGATGAATTTATTTGTTCAGTAATCAAACAGATGAAATATCGTTCATTCTGCAAGCGTAACTTCTGGGACATTCACAGAAGCTAGTTGATACTTTTGGGGTGTGATCTGATTAAACTTTCTAAGTTAATTTGGGGGTCAGGGAGGGTGCACAGTCTTGCATATAAGCTATGCACAACTGTAATGGGTCAGGGAGTTGTGATCAATCTCCAACCACCACTCAAGCATAGCTTGTAAATGACACTTAGTTCTTGTGTTACAATTCATCCACATATTGCATATGCTTACATAACCAATTACAAAGGAATGGTCAACTCAATGTGTTGAAACTATATAATATTATTGCCATTATTTTGAATTTTAAAAAATCAGAATACAAAATGTTATGCTCTTCTTACTTTTTGCACATATGAAAAATTGTATATCATCAAGTAATTCAAAATATATATATGGAAGTGAACTGTCACAGAAACTTATACATGTGCTAAATCTGGAACACTAATATTTAAAGTGGCCACAGAATGTGAAATTAAATTAATGTCAGATGCAATAAATCGACTTATCAACTCACCAAAGGAAAATATCAATATGGGATTGTCCACTAAAACAAGTTATTGCAACATGTATTTCAATTAATAAACCAAAACCTTTCTACATCTTGTTACAAATTAGACTAATTACACTATTAGACATAAATCTTACTTTCATACCTTGGGCACTTATATCTGGTGTCCCTCCATTTCTGAGGAAGGAAACATTTCGATTCACATTGGCTGCCATTTCCTGGGCCTCAGCCAGGAGTTGGAGCTGCTCTGCCCCCAAGAGCTCCCCATCAATACCAGGGGACTGAACCTCCTTTTCATCAATAGCAGTTGCTCCCTCACCATCAACTGCTCTGGAAACAGGAAAAACAGCGACAATACATGATCTATACATGCTTACATTGGATTTCACTTTGTTGTTGTTGTTTTTGCATACACACCCATATAACTAAAGTTATTCAAATACAGAATATAACCAGATTAGTCATGTATGCATACTTTGAAGAAGAAATCCTTTTTCCAATGACACAAAACTTTTTGAGCTGCTGGTTCAGGTCCTCCAGCATAGTGCATGTCTTCACCACTCTCTCCTGAGTCATAATGCTCTCCGTTACAGATAGCTTGAAATTGTTCAGAGAGAAGAGAGCATCCTTGCACTCCTTCTGGACTTGAACTTTTCTTGACTTCTCTTTGGCTAATTCCTCTCGAAGTTTTTTGTTCTTCTGCTCCAAGTCTTCCAGCAGAACTGTGTAATCCTGCAATGATTTAGACTTGAGAGATAGTGGCTCGGCATCAGAATTCGTTGAATTTGTCCGTGTGATGATGTCAGTGAGCATTTGCTCCCGAACCAACACAACCTCCTCCAACAGTTTAGACGCTTCCTTTGCACAAGCTGACTTGCAGTATAGAGAGTATGTGGAATCCAGAACATCCCAGTAACCAGTTAGACGTTGCTTGTTCATAGATGTCATATCTTTAATCATGGCTACACAATAGTCATACAACTTTTTGCAGTTTCCAGGAATGTTTCCTACCTAATGGATATACAATATATGCAGCCATGGCAACAAAACTATTCGATAATACTGAAGAATAAGCAACTATATAAATATTTACTAGACTTGCCTGTACAATTTTTGTGTAACCAATCAATGTATTTATTTTATTTTCGCAATCCTTCCAATTGAACGGGGCTTCAAATGGGGGCAATGGTTTAATCTGAAACTCCATGTCCAACTGTGACAATAAAAATAATTTGATAAGAAATTGATTAATATATATATATATAACTACTAAACACAAATGGAAGCATTTCCCCCAGCTCTCATCCCTAGTGTGCACAAAGGGGAATGCCAAATTAAGGCACTATGTAATGTTTGGTCAAGTTGGAATATTAGATTTGTTTGATATCACAGGAGTGAACATACAACCAATTGTTGCACTTAACAATGAACAATTTAGTAGCAGGATGTCACAAAATGTACATTATGTCTGTTTAAAACACTATAAATTAAGTACTATTCAAATTCCTTCCTAATGGGCTCTAAAAACTGTTCATTCCTTTCATAACAGCTGACTCAGTTGGGACAAAATTTAACCAAATTTTTTCTATTTCCACACTACAATCCTTTCTAGTGTGGTAAATACTCTTGGACCATGGGTGATCACACTGATCTAATTTAACATTGAGTTACACTCATAAAGCAGTTATACTTCCCACCTCTCCTTCCTTCTCTACTAGTTGAGCCAATAGCCGAGGGAGTTCGGATTCACTGGCAGCGTCCCCAAACAATGCCATCTCCTTCTTCACCATCTCCACAGTCATGGACACCTTGGCGGTTGCTTCGTGGATATCCTTCATCAGTTGATTGTATTCGTTTGAAAGACCTGTTTGATTGATGGTAAATTGAGCGAGGTTTTCAAAGGCTTTCACCTGATTCTTCAGTTGTGTCCTCATACATTCAATCATGTAGAGGATTTCATCCGTGAATCTTTGCTGTTTGGTAAAAAGAATGACGTCAATAAAATCTAAAGTAAATGGGCACCCACATGTTTACATTCAGACTGGACACAGTCACTAGATGAAGTTCACCCCCTCGCCACTGACTATAAGGTGGAGTTCTTACAAAGAGGGTACAAGCAGAAATAGGATAAAAACTAAAAAGATAATGATGTGGTACTCTACCAGCCTACAAATCAGAAGATAATATGCAACCTACAGAACCTACCCTAGCTGGAAAGTGCCAGCCTGAAGTACGTAAACACAGTACATGCACTTCATGTCCCTCATTATTATTTTTTCTTTGCATGTAATTTTGATTGGCATACCAACAAAAGAAGAATGTACAAAAAAAGAAAAAAAATGGATACTGAACTGAACAATGTAAAAACATTCACTGACAAAAGAAATGGAAAAGTAAAGGAAAAAATAGAAGCAAAAATATAGAACAGAATGAAAACAACAACAGTGATTTAGACACATTCCCCCCATCCATGTCTAATTTCTAGTTAGTGATAGAAGTTTTAGTATTCAGGAGAACTTACATTAGTGATAAGGTGTTTTGTCTGGTGTTGGTCTAATGCAGATTCTACAAAAGAACAGAAATTAAAACATTGATATTCAGAAACACAATAACAATGTCTGAGTGTATTTATTGATGTGTTACTTTTGTTGTATACTTGTATCAATGTGAGGATCAACATAAGGGAATATGCTTAACAAATATAATACTTATGGACTCTCTCTCTCTTCCCATTTGGTTCAGGAATGGAGCCAACTAAAGTGCACACAATCAAAACATTCTGAGGTCCAGCCCTTGCATTTCCCACATCAACTGGGCAGGAAAACTGTTAAACAGACATGGCCACAACGTTGAACATGTCCACGAAGATGACAGCAAGCTGAGAGAGAAAAGAGTGAAGATGTTGGCCTACTTGTGTGAATGGAAGGGCTGCTGATCTGAGCGTGAACAAGATCTAACTCCAATGTGACAATGTGACAATGTGACAATGTGATTAGAGAAAGAGCTCATTGTTGTACAAGCTTGTTGAAGACACTCAGAGAGGTCAACATGAAAGGAAAGGAGTTTGACGTTGGTGAGTTGCCAACAAATAATGAATGTCTTAGATGTGTGCAGTTCAATGAAACTAAATAATGATTTCAGATCCTGGAAAGCCAGAACAGTATTCATGCTACATTTGTGGATGTACGAGTGTGTGTGTGTGTGTGTGTGTGTGTGTGTGTGTGTGTGTGTGTGTGTGTGTGTGTGTGTGTGTGTGTGTGTGTGTGTGTGTGTGTGCACATGCAGCACACGCCCATTGTCTACTCTTTTGTATGAATGCATTGCTTGGAACAAGAATTGCAATAGCAGTGTTGGAGTGAAGCAGTGGAGGTTGTGCTAAGTGTTAATAATCAGTGAATGATTATCTCAAAACAAATACACAGTAGGTCAACATCACACTGGGTTGAGGTAGCTTGAAAGCCTTCATGAGACATACACACTGGGCCAACATCACACTGGGTTCAAGCAGATTAAATAACTTATAATAATTCATAGGCCACACAAACAGTGGATAGGTCAACAATCACTAGACTGAAGCAGGTAAATGTTGTTGGTCTGTACTATTATGACATAACACAATGCAAACTCCTAAGACTGGAGGTATACTAGCCAAATCATCCAATGAAGTTAGCCTCACTTAAAGGATCCACGCAGGAGTTATCAGCATTGAGAGACTCTTGCTTCAACTGCTGCACTGGAATGACAAAGAGTTTAGCATGACCATACCGACCACCAGCCTTATCCAGAAGGGCCTGAAAATCACTGTCTGAGATGTGCTGCCCTTTAGCTATGTGCTTGGAGTAAGCCTTGGAGAATATCACTAGCTCATCCACAGGGTCCCCCCATTTGCTGGACACTTTCTCCAAGAGAACATCTGGGCTATTGTTGGAATGATGAAAATATAATTAAGTGATAAATGTTTACTGTTCTATTCTGAAACCAAGTGGAACTAAATTAAAGTTGTAAAAGGTTTCTACATGACCTCAGTATATTTGCTGTTCAAATCAAGTTGGACCAATAGATGATAATAGGATATTAAAATAAAGCAATAAAACAAGTTTCATAATTCTGAAATCTCTATTTTGCCATTATGAGACAATTCCATGTAAATTTTTTCACAACTATATAGTGTGAATATTCAACTTACTTTAAACAAGGGTCAGATATGATCTTGAAAGATGATCCATGTAGGAGGTTTATGAACTCAATCTTGGACTTCATAATATCTTCTACATTTTCAAAGAACATAGGAAAATCCATTCTCTCTCTGCTGTCACATTTGAGCATTCGTCGAAGGAGAATGTTCATTTCATTCCGAAATGGTCTGATAAGGAGATGGAGAAAGGAACGAGCGGAAAGGCAAGGAGAAGGGAAAGGAAGGAAGAGGAGATGGGATGGGAGGACAGAGTGGGTGAGAAGGAGAAGAGGAGATATGAGGCCGAAGAAAGATTGGAAGAGAAGTATAAGGAAGGAGGAGTGTTTGAGACATCATGGATGAGAGGCAAGTGGAGAAAGAATTGAAAATAAGGATGAGGTTCACATTTTTGCATGTGGACAATCCAAATTATGTGCATATCTATTTCTAAAAGTAGACTTCAAACTCCAGCATATTTGTATATTCCATAGCTAGTGATGAATGCAAGACTTAGTGTGGACAGAATAGGTGAGATTTATTAAGAGAAGTGTGAATAGGTGGTTTGCCTGTGGGTGATCTGGTACCTGATGCTTAACTGTTTTCAAACATTTCTTTCCTGTTTTCAATACAATGTTCATTATATTAGCGACACTGATTGTATGGCGTGAATAAGAAACTTATCTGGACGAAAATTATTTAATGCTGCACAAATATTTTTTAATAAAGTCATATATTTTTTGAATAGTTTGTTTGAGTCCTGTAGGTTGAAGTGTCTGGAAGTAAATAAGCAAACAAAAAAAAATAGAGTTTTAATGACACAATAGAAATAATCTTGAGTAACACAGGGTACCAAAGACAGCATTAGTTCGGTAAAGAATCAAAAACAAAATTCAGATCAGAAATACTCAATGTAACAAATAGATAACTACAGAAAAATGAAAATCACTAAAGTTGTGTACAGCATCACCTGGCAGTCTGCTAAACTATACCAAGAATGTCCAGACCATCACCAGGCATGTATTGTTTCCAATCCACATGACCACAATACTCAGCTATTCTTCAGTTTTAGGATACTTTAAAATTTTAGTAACATGGTGTATTGATAAATGCTTGCTTTCACTGTGGGGCCAAGATATGGAAGAAACCCCAAGAATATTTCCTCCAATGGGAAAGTCCATATTGTAAATTTCGTAGTGAACATCTTCCGTCACTGAAATGCTTCTGTTGGGACAGACACAAAGCCCAGCATTTACTTGAAGAATCCTAATAATAACTCACCAGTGTGTGTGTGTGTGTGTGTGTGTGTGTGTGTGTGTGTGTGTGTGTGTGTGTGTGTGTGTGTGTGTGTGTGTGGTTGTTGTTATCTGGGAACTTCTTGATGCATAGACCCATTTCGAGATGTGACAAACATTTTAAATTTCAAAATTCCAAAAACCTATTGAGTAAAGGGTGCTGAAGAAGGTCATTCTTCGAGTGCTCTAAATTGGTATTACTTTTACGGCTTTTTTCCCAAAGAATATTTGTATCTTGTCATCTGTGGAATGATAGGTTCTCATGCTTTTCCCTTTAGTTCTTTCTGACAGTTTAATGTCTCTTTTAATTCTTCCTCTTTCTATCTTCATATTTAGCTATAAGCTTCTAGTCTTCTTACTTTTTCATACTGTTATATTCTGCTTCGCACACTCCACACATCTCTTGACCAATTCCTCAATTGTCATTTAGTTTACTCTTGCCTTTGCAGAAATATTAAGTGTGGTTGTCGGCTGCAATGTTCACTTTAAGAATCGAAGAAGTTAAAATTTTTTTTTTTTTTTTTTTTTTTTTTTTTTTTTTTTTTTTTACATATTGGCATAATGGATTTCTTGACTTTTAAAAACCCTGACCAGGTCACTTAAGTAAGCACACCTCAATACAGAACCATACTAGGACCCCACAAACACCAAGTCCCCACCTACTTCACCAATGAGTGAGGCATTCCTACACTGCCAATTACAATAATTAGCATCTTAACTTACTCGGTTAGTCTCTCGTTAACCGATAGTGGAAGTTCTTCAATATATCTAGTCTTGGAATCTCTGTTTTCAAAAGCAATGGCATCTTTCTTCCTCATCAAAAGAGTGTAGATGTTGGCAAGATTTTGCTGTTAATTAATTTAAAAAAGAAGCAACCAATATAATAAAAATGATAGCACTGAAGCCAAAATAAGTTCTCACTGCGTAAAATCCACATTTCCCAACGAGAACTTCGTAGAGGAGAGCTCCTATGGACCAGATATCCACTTTATCATTGTAACGCTTCAAAAATAAACAAACAATACACACAAAAACAAAAAAATGTAAACACCAATGTAAAGAATCGTTTGCCAATATTTTGAAGTTACCTCGTTTCCATAATCTAGAACACATTTCAGAGCTTCTGGTGCCTGCACAAATAACATGATCAAGGACACAAACTGTTAAAAACAACAATACAACTAGTTTGTCCTAACTACCTAACAACCAAAGAGAAAACAATCAAATAAAAAGAAAAATACTCTCAACTTAATCATGTTACCATATAGACTGGAGTTCCAACCATACTGTTCATAGACATGTTCTTGCTTGCATCAAAGTGACGTGCATAACCAAAGTCGGCCAACTTGAACTAGTGAAAAAAAGGACAGTGTATGTAGAATCTCATTAGCAATACATAACCTCAATACACATGTCTCTCTCCAGTAAGCCATAAGTTCTCCATAAGTTGCCTCTAATCACGACATAATTTATTTATATAATAAATTAATACTATATTACATTTATTGAGACTAGCGAAAAACCCGCCCTATGGGCAGTTTTTCGGCCCACCTTGGTGGGTTTTAGTCACAAAATGAACATGTGATTAGGTAAAAGTGATTTTTCAGAAGTACCATTTTAGGCATGTTTAGCCTTATACACAGAAGAAGTGTGGCCAGATAGGACCCACCCCATGTTATTCACAGATTCAAATTGTGTCTGCATGCCAAGTTTTTAGGTTTTTAACTCCACTCTTTTCTAGCAAAAGTACCATTTTTGGCTTTTTTTAATACATAAAGGGGTGTGGCCATATAGACATGCTCATGACTTTCCCTTGGTGACACTGATTCTAAATATATATGGGTTTGTGAGTCTACTGCAACTGTTCAAGCGCGAATTGCAGACACAGACAGACAAACAGACTTCACACTTTATAGTATAGATGAACTCAAAGCCCCACAGAGGTACTCAATATTGTTCATAAATAATATGAAATTAAATTCAGATTCCTGTTCATTGCTCCAATTATAACCAGATTATTTCATAATTGTTGAATTGACCATGCATTGAGCAAATATGATCCAGCTTCCCTTAGCACACCCACTGATATTGATGAGACTGCAGTATTACAAAAACTCTCGAGCCATCACCTTTATTAATACTCATCACCAACCAGAAACACACTACATATAAGTGTTTATAGACTCAGCCTACTAACCACATCCACACAACCATTCATAATTAGTTTCTTCTGTATCTATACTATACACTGTCCACTCCAAAAATTAATAGGTTTTGTTGCTCATTAAAATAGCTAAATATTTAATAGGAACATAATTAAAAATTCATGTTGGGTATTCATTATTAGTTTCATTATGATGTACCATTTTTCTTTGTTTTATTGTTGCATCTTCTTTAATTAGAATGTTTTGTGGTTTTATGTCACGATGAACAATGTTCTGCTTCCTCAGCTCCTTCATACCTTCGGCTAAATAACAACAAGAAAACAACAATAAAAAATCGCTACAATCGCCAATCAACAACAAAAGAAAGAAAAACAGAAAAATAATATTGTATACAACAGTTTCTAGAGTGTCCCTCCCTCTGAGTGAACAGAGATCTGTGGTGGATAGCAACTGTAGAGACAATCACTCTTTACAAAATTGTGTTTTGGTGTGTAAGTTATAAACAATATTTATACATAACTAGAGTAAGTATCCACACAGCTTGGCTCGGTTAAGATTTGTAAAGATACACAGCACCAAAGATAATATTTGGAGATAATAATAATGCACCGATGTTAGTCTGCCTGTCTGCCTGTCTGCCTGTCTGCTTGCCTGTCTGTCTCTATCTGTGTCTGGGAATTCATCCTAGAATGGTGAATCGATTAGCATGAAACTGTCATGAATGCTACCTGTGGCCCAGGGATGTGACAAGAACATTTTGGTTAGGTTCGGGCTCCAGCAGTTTGGAAAATTATGGTAAAGGGTCATCTGGCTCTGTAATAGGGTAATGGTATGGACATATTTTGATAAAAATTGGCATAAATGTTCCCTATGGCTCCAGAATGTGGCAAATAAAATTCAGTTGCAAAATAATATTTTACTAAAATGATGAATAGAATTGACACTTCTTCTCGAGTTAAGAAGGCCTGTGGACTATCAATCCTACGGACTCCATTTTCCATCAGGCCTGCGGGTCATTAATTCTATGAACTCTAGATTTACTACGGCCAAGGATTGTCAACCTTGGGAACTTCCTCCACTCATTACTGAAAAAATTGTGAAGACATTTTCATCACCATAACGACTTAATGAGCTACGATTAGTAAAGGCGGTCCTTCTATACCGCATAGCTGAGTCATGATACACAAAACAATTAACAAATGCATACACTCAACACTGATTAATATAGTCACACATAAATACATATACTCAACACCTATTAATACAGTCACACATACAAATACATATACTTATCACTGATTATTACAGTCACGCCAACACAACACAATTACTGAATATATTCCAGTCTTTGTGTGATAGCATTTTTGGTATTCTTAGCCTCTAAGTTTTTTTAATGCATTTTTTTTGGTGCAACCTTGATACAGCCCTTGGGTAATGTCTGCATAGTTTCATAAAATCTTTTCAGCTACTTAGTCGTCTATAGGTAATGTTCAAACAGATTTTCACCTTATATAAGAGAGTGGCAATGCACCCAGCTTCACTTACATTAAGATTTGTAAGGATACACAGCACTAAACTACACATTTAGATTTGTCAAAGTATTTTAATTTTGATACAGTATAGTTAGAGTTACGAATGATACACAAAACAATCAGCAAACAAATTAATACACTTATACATACAAATACAACTACTGAACATTTATCAGTCTGGATATGACATCATTTTTTTTTGGGCATTTTTAGCCACTAGCTTTTTTGGATGCCTTTATTGGGAAATTTTCGGTTCAGGGAGTAGCTCCACCAACCCTATAAGTTTGGTCAGGATCAACCAAATAAGTCCATTTTATCAGGTAGTTTGAACAGAAGAAAAAAAAAAGTTAAAAAATCTTTTTTTTTTTTAATATAAAAAAGCTCTCCCCCCACCCAGTCTGGGATTCAAAACACTGACATTCCGCTTGGGATATCTGTGCCTAAACCAATTGGACATGATTTTTCAGGCCCTTTTGGTAGGGCAAATATGAATTCCCTTTTTTTTTTTCACCACCAGGGTTGTCTCTCTCGGAGTAAAAAAAAAGAAAAAAGAACCTAGCCAGGCACTCAAGGAATATGTCTGCAGTTTCATATCAAAATCCATTAAGCATTTGGCCATTAAGTGGTAACATTCAAAAAGATTTTTAAATTTATATATATAGAGATAGATATTTTTCTAAGCATGAGTAGCACTAACTCCTTTCACTGGATTAGTCACCACTGGGATAGCCGCACAAACTTGGGTTAGCTATATCACTAATTAGGATATCCTATTCACTTCTACATAGGTATGAGTGTGTGTGTGTGTGTGTGTGTGTGTGTGTGTGTGTGTGTGTGTGTGCGTGCGTGCGTGCGTGCGTGTGTGTGTGTGGTGGAGAGGGGAAAAACCCTCTATTTAGATATTTAGGTATGGTGAATTAATGCCTGCCTGTGTAACACCAGAGCTATATACTTGCCTAGCTGGTGAAGAAAGTTAACCACTTCTCTCTCTGTGAAAGGTTTTCTTTCTATGAGTGTCTTGAGGTCGTAGTCACAGAGCTCCATGTTGATAAGAATGTGTTGCTTCAACTCCTACAGGATGTCAATGAGGAGGAGGGGCAAGCAAGGGGTGGAAGGAAGTGAAGAGGATAAGGAGGGAAATAGAGTGGAAGGAGAAAGTACATAATAAAAATGAACAAATGTTAATTTTTCCCCTCTAAATATACATAATTTCGGTCTAACTCCCCCCCCCTCTTGTTTTCCCCCCTTGGGGGGCGGGGGGAAGGTGTAACCCATTTAAAATGTTCAAATTAATATGAACAGTTGCAAGATTAACTTACACACTTACCACCGCTGCCATTATCTGGACTACATTTACACATCCCTTCATCAGTTTCAAAATATTTATTTCTCTTTCAAGATTTTCCTTCACTTTTCTGTCATCCTTCAAAGAGCTCTTCTTGATTACCTTCACAGCAAATTCATCTTTGCCATCCTAAACAATTCCATCAGAGAAAGTGATCAAAATAATGGCAATGTAGTTTACACTATATAGTAAGTGCCACATACATGAGCTTAATTACAATTGCCAGTAAAAACAAATTAGTTTGGAAAACGAAAAAAATAAAATAGGTCAATCTACACCTTTGATAATTGAGTGAATGACTATAGTCATAATGGGGAAGTACATATAGCATTCCAAGGGACGTGTCAATTAATGAATTAATGGTTGAAGAAAAAATAAAGGAAAAGTGGATAAGAAAGACATCCTTCTAGCAGTTTCCTAACTGGTTTTAAATGAACATTAAAAATTATTTTAAAAATAATATGTAGAACTTCATTCAAATTAAATTAATTCATTATTTTCCAGGTAAAATCTCCCCAGCAACGTAAATATCATAGGATAGCCAATCTTTGTGCACTTCAAGCTGGAGAATAGAAAATGATCCTAAATGTAATACTTTCCAACAGAAAGTGCTTCTTAAAGTGTGTGTATTCTAACACTCCAATATCACCACAGGAAGTCACCTTAGTGAACAACTACATGAATTAATAAGTCCGACAACAATCCATTTCTGTGTCCCCAGCCCACGCTATGGCTCCATTCATTGCTATGGCCTTGCTTCCAACCATTCATTTGGCCCTAACACTAATCTTAACTCAAGCCTTTGCTATGACAAATAGATAAATGATCACTCAACAGAGAAAAAAAAAGCATGTATATATCTATCTAATCACAGAATAGAACAATGCAATAATGCCAAGTAACACCAGTGTTAGTACTAATGCTGTAACTCTGCAAAGTTTGTGAGAGCAAACTTATTGTGGGTGTGGCATATATTAATCTGGGTGTGGCATATATTAATCTGGGTGTGGTCCTGGCTATATGACAATCTGTACCAGTGGAAAAAAATCATTTGCTTGCAAATTTTCAATGTTGATTATTATCATTGATCCCATAAATAGCCCTAGACTTAGCAACCTCCAATATGCTAGCACAAACCCTAGCCCTTGCCCTAATGATAACCATTGCCCTGCTCAAAGCCAATCAGCTGTTTGGCATTTTCTTTACTCAATTATCTGATAAATCAGTAGAAACCATAACGCTATGACCAGGTCCTTGTTGTTTACTAACTCTAAATAACTCCAAGGGAGTGGGAAGGCATTCCTTGCACATCACCCACATTTTTAATAGAATTACCAATAGCAATAAAGCTATTTTTGGCTGGCTGACAGGCTAATACCTACACTTACATTGGACCACCCTTTGTAAACCTCCCCAAAGGAACCACTTCCTAGAACGATGGCGGTGGAATATTTGAACTTGCTGGTGCCCTTGGTATTCACAGGAATGATGCTCCTCGGGTACACCTTGGTTGCTTCTTGGAGAGACAGTTTGTGGTCTGCCATCTTGATTAGCTAGAGTGATACTAGACCATTACCAAACCCCCTGCAGTTGTGAACTAAATTAGACACGGAAGTTCTCAGGGGCAAATCTTTTTTCAGGGTGAATCATTAAAAATAAATAGCGGAAGGATAAGACCAACAACTTGTACAGGTGCAACCAATAGTAAAATGTAAACCAGAATTTCTAGATGGTATGAGCCAGGGCTAAAATTTCCTTGGTATAAATATTTTGGAGTACAATATTGGTGACACACAGTGAGTCAACTTGCTGGCTGTAAGCCTGTTCCTATTAAAGAGAAACTTAATCCATTCAGCTGCAGTCCTTCATTAGGCTGCTCACATAACTTAGAAGTAAATGCACCATGACAGGTCAGGAAACACATGTGATAGGCATACCCTCTCATTCCCAACACCTGATGAGTCTGCAGACAAACCACTACACACTTCAAGGAAAGTTAATGGTAACCAGCTACACTTAAAAGATCATAAACACATTTGTTTCATGAAGAGTAAGAACTTATAGTGCAAAAAATAATAATAATATATATATATATAACAGATCTGTTGATAAGATGGCAAAAACGTTTCAGCAACAAATAGTAATCAAGGATCGCAAAGTAAACATTCACAGCTGATTGGTTTTAATAGCAGTCAAGATGAAGCCACTCTGTCCGTCCATGTTCATCATCGGGTGAGTTCGCTCCTCCAGCACCTACACAGCACACACCATGCATGAATACAACTATAGGTACATAATTCCCTCTTGGACCAAAACCAATGCATTGGATTACTACTACTAGATTTCTCGAAGTGGCTTAGAGCTTGCACAAGAAGTTCCTTAGATGAATTACTCCTGCATCGTTCTAATGTGACATTAAGGTACACACACAAGTAGGCAGGAGGTACCTGGTAGTCTCTCATCCAGGTCTCGCTGATCTGGAGCTGGAAGACCAAGCCAGACTCCTTCAGAGTCTTGTAGCACTGAATTAGCGGCTGGAAATGCAATCCACACACAGCATGTTCAATTGTGAATATCACTCTCTCTCCCCCCCCATGCACGCACACACACACACACACACACAACAGTGATGGAAAGAAAGAAAGGGGAGAAATCAACAACAATAAAAAAAAAAAATGATAAAAAAAAAACAAAAACAAACAAACAAAAAAAAACAGGTCACATGCATCTGACCACTCCTCATAAGATCCTTTACCACAGATTGGTGCCATTTCTTTTTAAGAGCTCTTATATAAAGTTGGACTGTGTTACATGCATGTGTGTATTGTGAGACATAGCTTCACGCATTCTGTGGATATTGTCTGTTGCACTGGACCCACTCTAAGTCTGGAGTGAGTCACAGGCCCAGTTCTCAAGTTATATTGATCAAGTCCTTGACTAGAGCAGTAGTCATACTCCCATTAGGTGGGAGTGGTTATGCTGACCCACACACTAACGAGTTACCTCTAGGAGATGACAGAAAACAACAATGGGACGAGATGGGGCCACAAAATGAATCAGAGACAAGACGACTGGTTCTGGATGGTGTCGAGACGCCACCACCAACCTGCACATCAAGCAACACAACAAATTTAGTCTTCAGATATCATCATGGAGACAAGCACGCACGCACGCAGGCACACACACACACACGAATCCTGTAATATAAACTCCTTATGTTGGAATATCCCAAATTTTACTGGCACAATCCTGCCTCCTGACCCGAGGAAAGTTGAGTTAGTTGAAGTAGAGCATGGCTTTGTGGTGTGAGTAGCTGCAGCTGCTGCCCCCCTTATGATGTCATTGAAGAGTTACACCTCCAACAGGAAGTAAATTAAGCAGAGTTTTCATTCATAAATATTGCACCAAAATTTCTAATTTTTTTTTTTTTTTTAAATACCAGATTATGCATCAGGGACACCAAGATAAGACATTAATTAAAAAAAAAAGAGTTATTTTTCTCCCCCATTTCAGTTACCCTCTAAGGTTATTGATTATACCTAATAGAGCTATAGGTTTCTAATTTACATATTGTTCAGCTAACAGCTATGCGAAACAATGCAGCTGTGAAATGAATACAAATCTTTAACAAAATAATAATCATCGTCATAATAAATAATAGAATAATGACATATAATCATATCACCTCACCCTACCCCCCAAAAAAGACAACAAAAACTGATGGCCATAATAATAATTTTTTTGTAATTAAAATTTTAAAAACTCTAATATAAAAAAGAACAAATATGATTTGTTCAAAGCAAATGAACCACAACTATATTGTATTGACCTTTTAACAAAATGAACTCAACACTTATTATTGGTGAACTGCATAAAATCAGAAATTGAAATTGGTGTCTCTAAATTGAAATGTCAAGTATCAACTTGTACATGGACTTGTCTTGCTTCACTCCAGAGGGAAATTCAATAGCCCAGTTGATTATTGTAAAACATTTCCTGTTGATTAAGGCATCAATGTAGCTCAAGAAAACCTGGATACAGTCACCAGATATTACATTCAATGTTATCCCCATTGGAATAAGGTCATGTTGCCATGGCCCAAAAAAAAAAACATGTTCAAGATTTGGCCTCCATCTAAGTTAATAGCAAAAAAATAGTGTTCCACAAGCTGTCTTATCAACTCATGGGTGGTGTGGAGGTGTTAACTCATGTATGGAATTAAAAAACAAAAAAAAACAAAAAAAGCAAACAAACAATAATTAACAAAAAACAACAACACATTTTCCTCCTTATATTTTACCTGCAGCTGCCATTTTAACTGTGTACAAGCAAGTGATCATCAAAGGAGTGTTTATAGCACTTACCCGTCCATGTTTCGATGAGAGAGAAGCTCTCCAGCAGTACTGTACGCTGCTTCTCTTGCTTGCTTATTGCCCTTCCTCTGAACAACAACAAGAGCAGCAGAACAACAAGAGCAGCAGGACAACAAGAGCAGCAGGACAACAACAAGAGCAGCAGGACAACAACAAGAGCAGCAGGACAACAACAAGAGCAGCAGGACAACAACAAGACCAGCAAAACAACAACAACAATGCATAACCTGGAATGCCTCTGATAGCATGCCACATTTCACAACCTTGATACTCCCCTGACTCTCCACACTCTTGCAGTCCTCTCTGGTGTCAGCCACAACCTCAGGGTGTTCCTTACTCTCCGCAGCAGCTGCACTGGCTTCCTCCTCCTCCTCCTCCCTCTCACCCTGAGGGCTAACACCCACCTCCATCACACCAACTTCTGTTGACAGAGGCTCATAGCCCTTCTCCTTCACTTCCTCCTGCCTCGGGCCTTCTCCTGTGCTGTTTTTTGGTAGCAATGCAGCATCCATTTCTCTGCCAGCAGTAGAACGGTTGCCATCCTTGACACCAGTGGATGGTCCGTCATTCTTGATTCTCTTGCACGGAGGTTCCTCCCCCTCCTGGTCTCCCTCTCTCCCCACAGCTGCGAGGTCAACACCAGTGGCTCCAGCTGTTCTCTATTTGGGATTTTCACACATTCAAACAGGTAAAGATGTGAGAATTAATTGAAGCAATCAACACACTTCAATCACAGTGAATACGAGAACAATAATATTTACATCATCCACAAAGACATCAATCTAAAAATAGCACATCTTTGGAAGTGTCCTCGCCATGACAACTAAGTAGGCATATATTGCTGGCAGGGATACTTTCGGAGATGGGGGGGGGGGGGGGGGGGATCTGGTATGTTCCCCTTGAAAATTTAGAAAAAAAGAATCATTTAATCATGGTTATACAGTGATTGAACATGGATGTAAGTTAACATAGGGATATCAAATATTGTGATCCCATATCTTTCTTCAGCTGTTTCATGAGGTAGTGCCCAAAAGTCTTCCATTCTCTATGAATGTCATTGACAGGAAAGCTGGTTTAGAAAACCCTCACCCTCCAGTGTGTGAGCTGGGCCTCCATAGACCCCACTGAGAGCACCAATTTTGACTGTTCTCCATATAATGAATAACGAGGTGATTCATGGCTGGGGATTTTCTTCGGATAAAAATGTTTAATGCGGAAATAACATCTGGAGTTTTCCATGCAGTGACTCAAGGTGTCGGTGGTACATAAGCAACCTGTCCAGTTTCATACCCAGGCAGGTTGGTATCTGGGTGAAGGACAGGCATTTTTCGTAAGTGTGATGTTGAGCTTATGACCTGCCTCCCTGTTGTTCAGATGGAAAGCAGCCAACACCGTTTGTGACCAACTCTGCTTCAGCTGCCAAGCCTGGAGTTATCTTGCTAGTGCCACTAGGTCTTGACTAAGAGTCCCTTCACGGCCTGCCAGTTTCTAGCAGATGCATAAATACAAGATCATCTGCTTATGTATATTCTTGCGAGATTGATGTCGGCAGGTCGTAGATGTAGATGTTATGTAGAAAGAGGGCCAAGACTGTTCCCTGTGGAACTCTGTTTTTGAGGCGTCGTAACCTACCCCGTGTTCCACTCCCGGTGGTGAGGGTGAAATCGCGGTTTGTAACAAGCTCCATGATCATTTTGACAATGTGCCTGTATGGCAGCAGATGCAGAAGCTTGCAGGTGAGGTTGTGGTGCCATACGGTATCATAGGCTGCTGTGAGATCTGCAAAAACAGCATCAGCCTTCTTTTTCGCCAAAAAGCTCTCCTCAATGTCCTGAGTCAGCTAAGTGACTTGATCTAGGGTTGATCTTCCATGTTGGAAACCAGCTTGCTCCCTAGGGAGAAGGGGGTTGATGGTGGACTCGATACGGGCACAGATAAGATGCTCGAGGATCTTAAAGGGGATACACAGCAAAGAGATGGGTAGATAACAGTTTGGATCCCCGGAGGCTTGTTTGGCTTAAGGATTGCAACTAGTACTCTTCTCTAAATCTTGAGGATCTTGAGGATGCTCAAGCAGGAAGAGAGGAATTCACACAACCAGGACTTTATTTCAGTGCTAGCATGGAGTATTAACTCTGGGCAGACGGAATCTGGACCAGGGGCTTTGCCAGGCTTCAGGTGTTGGAGGGCAGATGTGAGCTCTTCTACGGTGAAATCACCGGAGAGACTCTGAGACCGTTTGGTGTTAAGACCTACCTGTCAGCCTATTGAGGGTACTCCATGCTAAGTGGCTGGAGTGTGAGAAGTCAATGGAATGGAAGGCTTCATTCCATCGTTCACGCCTTCACTGGTCAAGATGGGGCAGCAGTGTCAGATTCTTCCCCGTTGGAGGCGTCCAAGACGGCACGATAAAAATTCTCATACTCCTTATCCTAACATGATATGCAGTTGTTCCTGCGACCGCGTGGGATGGATCTCTTGGCCACTTTGATAAGGGCACTGCAGAAGTCCTGATAAGCCTCCTCAGTATTGGTGATGCTAGAAGACGTTAAGCTCTGCGTGGCTTAGTTGGTGAGGAGGCTGTAGTGATTTCAGTCAGCCTTGCGGAAGTTTCATCACTTCATCGGTCACTCGGTACTGGAGCCACGAGTTTTTCAGCAGTGATGAGCGAGGTTCAACGTTGAAACAGAGGAACTTTTCAAGCACATGTGTCAGGGAGCATGTTGTCTCGTCTGGCACTCGTAAAGGCCAGGTCCGGATTGGTTCCGGTGTTCCAGCACGTGGACATGAAATCGACTGCACCCTTTGGTTTGTGGAGCATTATTAATTTATAATTTGCAACCCACTCAACCAAACACCCTCTGTTTGATGTATTCCCTCTGTATCCCCACTGCACATGTCAACATGGGGCCCATGAAGCCATCATAAACCATTGGCAATTGAACCAAATTTTAGGGGGGGGGGGAATTTCTCCAGGGGGAGGGAATCCCAGTTTGCCCCCCCTCCCCTGTATTAATCCCAAGGTCAAGGTTTGCATCTTCACCAGCAGTTCTTCTTGACAGGAGGTCTTCCCAAAGCCTCCTGCAGTGATGCCAGAGGAGTCCGAGAGTAGAAAACTTAATCAAGGATTTACCATTTTTTGTTTGTTTTCCAAAATGTTTTTGAATATTGACAGTCCTGAAAAATTCTTGATTGTAATTATTATATGCAGCTGGTACAACGCCCTGGTGCTCCATCTGTGGATCACTTGGCCTAGAATTGGCCATAAAGAAAAATAAGTCACCAAAAAAAGTTCGATAAAATAATTTTCTGATATGCTGGTAATTCATACCTTCTTTGTAGGTGAGGGAAACATGTCTCTTGCACCAACAAGTATTGGTGCTGGTGGTGGTGATGAGTGGTGACAGTGCTGGAGTGCTGATGGTACCAGCAGAGCTGGAGATATGGTGTGATTCCATTCTCCATCAGCATTCCACATGTACTAATACAATTCCTTAAATTTTTTTTTTTTTTTTTTTTTTTTTTTTTTTTTTTTAAGGATTAAAAAAGAAGATATGACAACCTCTCCACTGAGATGCTGGCAAGATCAGATCGGAGGCTGGAGGAGAATCAGTCGATGTCAGGATGGAGGAGCAGGAGAGAAAGATGATGTTTCCTCAAGAAGAAATCGATGGGAAAAATCATGAGGAGAGGCTACATGAGGCGAAGGTGATGAGAATGCTCTTTAGTTTCACCACACAAATGGCACCAACTTGTGTGGTCACTCTTCACTTGACATACTCCCAGATTCCCCTCAACCCCATTCTTTCTCCTCAACTTCATCTTAAATCAAATTTTACAGACCCCTGTGCTCACCCACCTGGTACTGATCACCTTCCCTATGCTCTTTATACCATTACATATAGCCTTTGATAGACATCACCAACACTCCCAGACATTGACGAATAACATAATTAGTTATAAAAATACTAGTGAAACATACATTATGTAATAATTGGGGGGGGGGGGGATGTTAATATAATATTAAGATGGAAAATGTTGCATAATTGCATTTCTAATATCAGAGCCACATGCTAAATAATCAGTGGAAGAGCTGATGGGCTCACTCATGGAGTCTGGGGGGAGGGGGGAGGGTCTGTGACATCAATCCACTGGTCCAGGTACTGGTTGCCATGCATCTCACAGATGTTATGAAGGACCACACATATAACAAAAATAGCTTTACATGAAATCCCTCAAGAAGGAACCTCCACTTGGCCTCAAGCTGACCTAATGAATTTTATATCACTGTCCTTGCCCTGCTGCGACAGTAATGGAAATTCTTTTGTCCAGAGTTGGTGTGAGAATTTCTGCAAATGGCCTCACTAAACATTGGCAGAGTAAGATAGGCTGAGCCACCAAGGTCAACCATTGATATCTGTATTATGTGAAACAGCCATAAGGTGTATCCACATTGAACTTGTTACAGCCATGCATAAGACCTGCATCCAACAAAAAAAAATTTTTTTTTTCTTCTTCCATTTTGGTAACGACTGTTTATCCGTACTTTATATGGTAGAGGGAAGAGATGATAAGTACACACGCATCGTGATTCTTCCCTGGCCAACCTATGCACACATCCTTACATAAACCACAGGAATCTACCATGGCTTACATGGTGACCGAGTAGTACTCCTTTCGATTGAAAAAATCGGATGCTCTCTAGTCAAGATATATATTTGGCACACGAGAACCATCAATAGCTACTGCAACTTGTGGGATAACTCAAGCATGCCCCAAATACATCAACAATATATTTTAACTTTTTTTCCATGTAATATTTGGACGTAGTGGGGCAGCAAGTGAGGGTCATTTGCATGACAAGGTTCAATGATTGTGTTTCCCAAATGTTGATCTACCTCATCAAAAAGAGCTGACAATGTTCAGGACTCAAAAATGTGTAGCCTTGCATTGAGGAAGTCATAAATAATGACAATAGATCAGTTAATTGCAGCAACTATGTATGTCCTCAAAACTACACCTTACCTATTTCTCAATGTATGGCTGAAGTTTATCACGAAGTAATTATCTAGAATGTATCGTGGGACAGCCCCAGGTTTTACTTTCAGCATTTCATACAGGATTTTTTTATTTATTCGAGAATGGAGGGGAGGAGTAATTGTTACACTTCAAAGTTTCAACTAATTAAAAGGTGCCATAAAGCAACTGAGCTGACCACAAGCACAACTAAAGGGCATGCTCCTGATTGAAAAGCATGTGTGTGAGTGACAGTTGTCTAAAAGCAGTCTAATGGATGAAATCACAAAGTGTTTTCCAAGAAATTATTCTCTAGACCTGCCATTATTCTTGAAGTTGATTGCCCATTTCAAATCTCCTTTTTATGAGTTATTTGAAACCATGCCGTTATCAAATGCCTATAGTGGAACAGTTCCTTTAGTTTATATTCTCTTACGATACTTCCAGTTGGACCAGCAACCACGGAGAGGACGTGTTCTCAAATGACAGGGATAATGAGATGGATGAGAAATTAAGAGTCAACTGAATATTTGCACATCTCATGAGAATCACTATGAGGGGGTGACACTCAAAATAGTCTAATTTTGACAAATTTTTTCGGACATTTTCAATGAATGGAACAGCAAAACTAACTACATTTAATGTATCTTACTATATTTCATTAGTGCGTGTCTGTCCGTCTGTCTGTCTGTAACGAGATGTGTTATGCATTTCTAAAATAAATATTATGAATGCACATCTAGAAATTAATTGATGTATCTCCTTCCAGATGCCTGGACCAATCGTCCTGAAATGTTCAGGGGTTGCTCACGGACCACTGGCCCTGTTTGGGGAGAATGTGGTTAGGGCTTGGGCTAGGGCGTAGGGCCACTAAATAAAATTTCCTATTCATAAGAAATCACAAGTTGTGATCTGAAGTTGTAATCAAAAGGACATTTCTAAAAGAAGTCTTATTCACAAACCACACATGAAGTTAAAAAAAAACAAAAAAACAAAACAAATAAAACAATTCTAGAGGTGCATTAATAATATTTACTTTAGGAATGAGGCAATGCCCCACAAATCTTCACCCCCCCCCTCCCCCCCCTCCTATGTATGACAATAAAGAGAATTATAATCCAGGTGAGTAGAAAAGGACACTAATTACTAGAGATGCATTCTTAATATTTACTTTAGAAATGAGGCAATGCCCCACAAACCTTCACCCCCCCCCCCCCCTCCCCTCCCCTCCTCTCCTATGTATGACAGTAAAGAGAATTATAATCCAGGTGAGTAAGTAGAAAAAGACACTAATTACTAGAGGTGCATTCTTAATATTTACTTTAGAAATACCCCACCAGTCCCCCACTCCCTATCCACCACTTCATAAATATTGATTTGCTTGATTGGCTCCCTTGCTTAAAATCTCGAAAGAAATCCAACACATGGAGAGATATGGACAGTTAAAAAGGCTCAATTTTTGCTAAAATAAAGATCTCACACAAGCAGGACTTACATGAGAGTTGCCTCCTTCCACCATGCTTTTCCTTTTTGGCCACTTATAAGCATGAGAATGTGGAGGCCCAGTTTGAAGAGGTTCCACATTCAGGAGACGACTGATACTGGCGGAGGCTAAGCGAGACTCCTTTGGCCTCAAGAGAGAGCCCACTCTGTGCAATGGGTACTTCAACAGAGGGATGCGGTCTTCCTCTGACAGATGGCCGAAGTTGTCCAGAATGACCCTGAAGGAAGGAGCTGTGAGTAAGGTGTAATGGACATAACCTCGGACATTACACACATGGGCACACCCGACCAAGTGGAGGGACATTGTGTTGCTTCACTATTCTGGTGTTAACCACAGTAGTGTAGGCGTGTTCCCACAGAGCTCATGTCTACCTTAATGTCGTTCCACTGCCAAGTTAATTTAATCTGCCTCAATTCAGCATTGTCTTAATCAGGTGCATGCCCCCATAGAGCTATTGTCAACCTACTTGCAACTTGCCTCAATTCAGTGTGATGTTGGTCCAGTGTGTGTTCCCATAGAGCTATTGTCAACCTACTTGCAACTTGACTCAATCCAGTGTGATGTTGGTCCAGTGTGTGTCCCCATAGAGCTATTGTCAGCCTACTTGCAACTTGCCTCAATCCAGTGTGATGTTGGTCCAGTGTGTGTCCCCAAAGAGCTATTGTCAACCACTTCAACCTGCCTCAACCCAGTGTGATGTTGGTTCAGCGTGTGTACCCATAGAGTTATTGTCAACCTACTTCAACTTGCCTCAACCCAGTGTGATGTTGATCCAATGTGTATTCCCATAGAGCTGTTGTCAACAAAATTCAACCTGCCTCAACTCAGCGTGGCATTGGTCCAGTGTGTATTCCCATAGAGCTATTGACAACCTCCTTCAACCTTTAAAGAATAACACACACACACGAATACATACGCACGCACACACACCTCCTCCTATGAATAGATTCAACATGGCATACCTGACTGGGTAATCAGCGTAGAACACTTGAACAAGTTTGCCGTAACCTAGGAAATAAACACACACACAAATTAAAGAGTTATTTCCTCTCTCAATCATCTCTGTCTTTCTCCCATCGCCCCATTTATAATCCTTTACCAACTAAAACACTCCATTACTAACTCAACAAAATGTACGAGCAGATGCTATACATGCAACAGGTTGTTCCCTTGTTGATGTACATGTGAGAAAGCTTGCATATACAGAAGTAGGCGTGGCATAGAGTGAGCATGATAGTATGATAGGTGCAGCCGTAGAGAAGGCATACGTTAGTCAGGGACCACTCTCTTGTGTGGCTGATCAATGTGAGATCATGATCTTTAGACTATCGTTGTATCACATGATCGTCATGTGACAAGCTGAGGATCATCTCTAGGCCATACCCCTTATGTCACCATCCCCCTACCCCTCCTCCCACCCATCAGCCATCTCTTACCCCCCATTCTCTCCAGCATGGCACCGATCAGCAAGCCTTGACACATCTCCATGACGATCATGTTAGTATGGGCGTGGACATTGCTCTGAGCGAGAATACGAGCCAGAGAGTCCTTGCGAAGATAACTACAACATCAACAGATAAATAAATTAATAATTGGAATAATTGACAGCAGGTAATTATACACCAGCAAGATAAAGGAGATATGAGAGATTAGGAACGACTGAAGAAGTGTATCTTATGCACTCTGGAGGAAATTTGTCAGAGATTATTAGGCCACTATGAATTAATTATTTGCTTCCTGTAACCCGACCGACCCACTTCCTCTCTTTCCGCTCAACACACAAAACATACATCAACGTACCACCCGAAACCAGCAAGACAATATTTCAGATTTTCAAACAAAAGTTAGGCACAAAAACTAGGAGCAATATGGTTGCAGAAGTGATAGCTAGAGTCTTTTCCAGAAAAAAATACTCCTTGTATGTACCATAAGTAATAAATATTATCTCCGGAGAAAGCTATAGCTGACAGTTCGTAGGGTCATGGTACTTTTATGTGACACAGACCGACCGACCAACTGACCCACGTTTATGGAAATGGAAATGAACAATTAATTCATAGTGGCCCAATAATTAGCTGTACAATGACTGATGGTCTGTAAGGCCAGGGCTCAGGCTAAGGGACTCCCAAGGGAGAGACAGTCCAGGATTGTCCTAACATCGTCAGGCAACTAACACCCACACTGCTGCAGAGAGCACACAGAGCAGCAGGCAACATTCCACCCAACAGCTTGTGCATGGCCAGAGCTGGTGGCAGTCTTTTGTAATAGATACATATTTTTATTCTTCTTCTTCTTTTAAATGTTTGTACAGTCCATTCCACATTGCTAATTACAAGTGACAGGTGTGCATATAATGATGCATGTGCAATTAATTGCATATTACTCACTTTATTTTGTAGGGAGACTGAGTGAAGTATAACTCACACAGCAGCTTGGTTGTGGGTCTGATGATCCTTACCACAGGAATATACCTTGAGTGAGAGAGAGGGTAAGGTAAGTGTGTGCTCATATACAATAGCTGAAGGACAAATGGGATTCTGGATAACAAGGAAGAGGTTATGCCAGCATGGGAACATGGAAAACTCAGGTGGCTGTAGATATCCATAAATGCTTGTTGTTTGACAAAGCTAGAATGTAATAAACTCATGAAACAAAGAGTTGCAACTTTATGTGAGCACACCATTAAATAGGAATTCATGGGATGCTCAATTGCTTGAAGGCATGTCATAATCAGAAATAGCCAATAAATGCATTTTTTAAAATAATGATCTTGTGTCACCGAGCTTTCTTTAAGAACAAAACTTGTATGGCTGCCATTATTTAGCATTGGAGTCTCTTCTGTTTAGTAGATTGAAGAAGATTGTGAGTGCTTGACTGTGACGCCAAATCCAATAGTAACTCATCACAACTTGTTCCTATGGAGGTGTTAAAACTTAAACACATACTGATTGACAATAGTCTAAATATGTCCTAAATTGAACAATTGATCAACATCTGACATGGTTTCAATAGAGATGAGTGGTTAGGAGTTACTAATCATCAACCACTAATTGCAATGCTGGCCACTGAGGAAGGGGGGGGGGGGGTGTTGCACAACAGAAGGAAAAGATAGCGGGAGAACTCCCTTACAACTCCACCCCACCATCACCACGGATGAAACCCAGTCAGAAATAATTGTAGGAATTTTATTATTATTATTATTAATTTTCTTTTATTATTATTTTAAACACAAACAAGAAATATGAGAAAACTTATAACACATCTTAATTCAAGAATTTAAACAAATGAAGCTTTGAACCAATTAGCTCATTCTACATCTTTGCACTGTAAAAAATAGAGATTCTCACTCACTGATTAAAACCCTGAAAGGTTTCCATCTGAAAGACGTTAATGGATTTGCATGTAAAAAAAGTCAACCAGGTATTATGATGATGTGGTATTGGACAAGACAAGTGATTCCGCTGGAGCTCACAAGAGGTAATGACGTGCTTAATTCCTTACATACTTCATCTCTTTCTTCTGTATGTACTTTTCTTGTGAGAACTTTGTCTTTTCCTTGAAAGTTGCGCTGTGTTCCACCATAGATGTCACAATCCCCTGCAGATAGTACAAGAGGAATATTAGACAGGATGCTTCCAATCACAGACAGGAAGTGCCACACCCACAGACAGGAAGTGCCACACCCACAGACAGGAAGTGCACCTGACCACTCATCCCGGCCCCCTTCAATGTTTTGATGTCTCCTTCGGTCAACTCCTGAGACGTCCCGTCATCTTGGATCATCCTGTTGTCAGCACCACATTCTCCCTCTGTGCGGCACAATAATAGAAAAATATTAGTAACCAGAATAATACCCATCATACGGATGGAGACAACAACCCCCCCCCCCCCCTCCCCTCCTGAAGGATATTTTAACATAGCACCCACCTACGGACAGACAACAAAGATGTTAATAATTGTAGATCTATTGTTTGCCATCTCATCCCAGATGCTTGGGTGTACAGGGCTCGAAAAGAAGGAAGAAAAAGAGACGGGAGTAGTTTGGGCACAGTTTTGCTGACCTGTGTGTTTACACAATTGTGGTTTGTAGTAAGTGGGGTGGTTTACTCAGGCATAGGGGCGTGACCACAACCAGAATTTTGGGGGGAAAATAGCCCCAAGGTCAGGATTTTACTCCGGTCTTCACCAAACTTCCTAATAACTACCCCAGGTTTTGATGTCTCCCTGCCAATATATATATATATATATATATAACATTACATATGTATGTATATATCTACTTAATATAGCTCTTAATCTGTGTGTGTGTGTGTGTGTGTGTGCGCGCGCGCGTGTGTGTGTGTGTGCGCGTGCAATTATGCTTTTGGACTGACAACCTCTGGGTTGTGAGTTACCCAGCACTGACAGGAAAACTTTCCTGTCCTTCAACATCTTTCCACACCAGTGTACCCAGCTGTGATGGGGAGCTGCAATTTTCTGGGGTGCAAATTCATTGGCCATTGCTTGTCAATCAGCTAAGGGTCCAGGTGGGACTTCGGGTACCCACACCCATAAGCTGAGAATCTTGATCAGTCCTCCTGCGAGTTTCTAGACCAGCTTAGTGCACAGGCACCCTGACTAGGTCAGGTGCAAGTGACCATGTTGATGCAGCTAGACAATTTGCATTTGCATTGTGTGTGTGTGTGTGTGTGTGTGTGTGTGTGTGTGTGTGTGTGTGTGTGTGTGTGTGTGTGTGTGTGTGTGTGTGTGTGTGTGTGTGTGTGTGCCTGCTATACATTCCTTCAGTTTTGAAGCTACAGAATCAAGAGTGATATCAAAAGAATGGAAATCAAGCACTGCACCCACTCGTGTGAGTTTTAAATTCGGAGAAGACTTATTCAGGTCATAGCAGACAAAAGTGACAAAAAAAAGAGAGATTATTTCAGAAGTTGTATTGAAAAATCCTTGGGAAGTTGCACTCTCTTGCCAGTTCAGTGCACACTCAGATATAATACATGATAACAAAATTAATTACAAAATTCCATGATAAACTGCAACTCTTTTCAAACTGCAAAAATTTGAGGGTGCAAGAAAATTCGGTACTTCCGGATAACCCCCCCCCCCCCCCCCAAATATGAATTTCACAAAAAATAAATCTAGGATACTGAAAAGTTTTAATATGAAGTATTATTTACATGTATTAATTAATAATACATCCAAAATGCACATTCCATCAGCCCTAGCCCTAATATAGCCCTAGCTCTAATATAGCCAGAGCTCTAGTCCTAATACACATAGGAGGAAGTATCAAAATGGTACTATTTGTGTAATTCATATTTGGGGGGAGATAACCCCGAAGTACCAATAATTCATTTTGTAGGGAATGGAATTAAAAATTATAAATAAGTTTATAGATTATAAATAGCTCTTACTCTGTATGTATTCTCAACTATACATCCCTTCAATTTTGAAGTGACAAAATTGATCTTTTCAGACAGAATAATTCAATCTGTTGCATTGAAAAAGGAAGGGGGGGGGGGGTGATAGGGAGAAAGAGAAAAAAAACTTGTAGGAAAATATGGTAGAAAATAATTTTATTTCAAAGGGATGGAATTAAACAATTAAATAAGTAAATCTACTTATAATGTGTGTATGCCTGCCACTATATATCTGTTAAATTTTGAAGTTAGAGAGTCAAGGGGGTATCAAAAGAAAGAAAATCTAGCTCTTAGGACAGTGTGTGGTTATTTAAAATTTTGATAGTTGGCAGACTAATGAGCAGCTGTATTGTAATGAGTTGGGCTTTGGAGCAGCTGTATTGTAAAGCCCCTAGGGAAGTTGCATTTCATTTATAAATGATTTAAGAGAAATGGTGAGTAATTTTTTTAATATGAATAGTCCAACTTAGCAAGGAATGATGCAAATTGTCATTAACAATTATGTATAGCAAATCGCATGTATGAACACATGTTGGCCACATCAACTGAACAGCAAACACCACAGCATTGCCAACCTTGCAGAAGCTGCAAATGGATATCTAGTTTATATAAATAGTGCATGTCCAACCAATTACAGAACCAATCAATAAAACAGCTGCCAATTCACCCCTTGACTACCCATGCAATAATGACATCAATTCCTTATAGCACTCAAACAAAAAACAGGACCTATCAACATTAAATGTTTTAAATTACAACTTCAAAAAGAAACTAAGATCTATCTATTATATATTGATCAAACATAAAACCAGACCAATCAACATTAAGTATATTGCCCTGTGTAGTGTTCAACTGGTCTAATAATAGCCACATTCCAAGGCACATGTAGAGAGAGAGAGAGAGAGAGAGAGAGAGAGAGGAGAGAGAGAGAGAGAGAGAGAGGAGAGAGAGAGAGAGAGGAGAGAGAGAGAGAGAGGAGAGAGAGGAGAGAGAGGAGAGAGAGGAGAGAGAGAGGAAAGAGAGAGAGGAGAGAGAGAGGAAAGAGAGAGAGGAGAGAGAGAGGAGAGAGAGAGGAGAGAGAGAGGAGAGAGAGAGGAGAGAGAGAGGAGAGAGAGAGGAGAGAGAGAGGAGAGAGAGAGGAGAGAGAGAGGAGAGAGAGAGAGGAGAGAGAGAGAGGAGAGAGAGAGAGGAGAGAGAGAGGAGAGAGAGAGGAGAGAGAGAGGAGAGAGAGAGGAGAGAGAGAGGAGAGAGAGAGGAGAGAGAGAGGAGAGAGAGAGGAGAGAGAGAGAGAGAGAGAGAGGAGAGAGAGAGGAGAGAGAGAGGAGAGAGAGAGGAGAGAGAGAGGAGAGAGAGAAAGTCTTGCAAATTTAAGAATCAACAAGTTAGCCAGGCCAAATTGATGATTCTACTTTTTGAGGTACTGGTCATCAACATCAACATCACCATTCATGGTACCCAACATCTAATATATACATTTAATGCCCTTCCTCTCCCACAACCTTTAATCAAGGTGGGTTCCTCTTTGGTTGTCTCATCAACAAAGTAAAGCTTCCCTTTCTCCACCTTAAAGCAGCTGCCGTACTTGTGACCCAGAGCTCCATCCGGACAAAAACTAATCTTCTCCAAATGAAGCTTCCTGAAGGATTTATATCAAGGAAAGAAAGTAAATTTATCCAAGATATTTTCTATGTATTTTTTATAATAGCGCACTTTCCTTCCTTTCTTTAGCTTGAATGGTCTGAAGGTCTTATTCCTTCGGATGAGGACTACTATATCTTCAGAGATGCAGTCTGCCATTGGCTAATCTTGTCCACGTGAGAAAAATGGTAAGAGGACGTTTTCTGTTCAGAACAGAGCGAGCAATATACTGTTGCTATAGCGACCAAACAATTCGCACCTCCCGGTGGCTGGGATTTCTTTCTATTCATCTCAGCTCACTTGTTAATTTTGTGGGCGAGATGGCTGAGGCAGTTAAAGTGATAGCGCGATGCAGGCCGCTCAATATGAGAGAGAAAAATCTGAAATCTGAGGTATTACCATTGCGTTAGTGGTAGCTATACTATTACAAGTAGCTAATGCTGCTAACAGGCTAGCTCTATAGCTAAGATATCATAACATCAAGCCTAATAGCTATGTTATTTCTAAATAATTACACACACACACACACACACACACACACACACACACACACACACACACACACACACACACACACACACACACACAGGTGATTTTATATATGGACTCAACAATTGTGCAAGTTCAGCTGAAAAAGCCACAGTCCACCCAAGCAACCCCAAAGCTATTTACCTTTGATGGGGTCTATTACATGGATTCCAGCACTCTTCAAATCTATGAGGACATATGCTTCTCCCTGATCAGTGGGGTGCTGGATGGGTACAATGGCACAGTGTTTGCTTATGGACAGACAGGCTGTGGCAAAAGTTACACCATGATGGGGGTGGAAGACCCACCAGAGAATAGGGGGATCATTCCAAGAGCCTTCCAGCATATTTTCGACCATGTAGCAGTCAACATGAGTATCAAATATTTGGTGAGAGCTTCTTACTTGGAGATTTACAACGAAGAGGTGAGTGCAATATGACATGCATGTTATAAATAGAAAATAACAGACAAACAAAATATTTGTTATGATGATGATTTGCACATGTTCCAAATTCAATATCATCAGTGAAATATTATGCCAAGGTGGTAATCTTGCAGTTTAGTATTCCTGATTGTTACCAACGTCACTTTTTCTAAAACACAAAAATAAGTGGGAGGGAGGGAGGGGGATTTCATAGACTTTCTAGCCCAAACCCTACGACTAAGGTTGTGGTGGGTGTTTCTTTTTAATTCATGGTGGGCATTTTTTCCCTGCATTTTGGAAATTTTATACCAGTGACAATCTGGAACGCTAAACTTCAAAATTACTGATAAGGTATGTATGTTTTTCTATACTGAATACACATGCATATATTTTTATTATTAATTTTTAGGTGCGAGATCTGTTAGCTAAAGACTCCAAGAGAAAACTGAGCCTCCATGAACACCCAGAGAGAGGAGTGTACATCCAAGATCTCTCCAGGCACAAGGTAGTAATTCATTATACTAATGGAAACGTACAGTATCCCTGTATGTGTTACTACAAGTAGTGACACTGGAACCTGTCCTTGCCAGCATCTCCATTATAAGGTAGCATAGATGAATGTTCCATTTCCTCCGAGATAGTGTTAGGCTAAAAATCAACTAGACACACAATGTCTTCACACTTAAAAAAAACAAACAATAACAACACACATAATATCTTGAGTTAGTATAAAGGCAGTAGAGCTAGAGCTGTAAGGGGGTCAGGTGGCTAATACACTCTATACTTTTTTTGTGTGGTAGCAGTAATGATGTTTCTAAAGGTTTAGTACAGTCCACTGTTAAAAAATAACAACACACATAATATCTTGAGTTAGTATAAAGGCAGTAGAGCTAGAGCTGTAAGGGGGTCAGGTGGCTAATACACTCTATACTTTTTTTGTGTGGTAGCAGTAATGATGTTTCTAAAGGTTTAGTACAGTCCACTGTTAAATATCCTTGCTATCCAATTGTGGTCAGGTTACTGATGTCTGAATTACATTATGCCATGTCTTTGTAATATCTTGCTACGACATTTAATACTTTACATAATATAACAGTTTTATGGAGAGTAATGAAAGAGAACAACATGAACCACAGGCCAGCTGCTGTATATAGATTTCTACGTGCTACTCTGTGTGGACTCTGCAGGTGCATAATGAACATGACTTGGAAGCTGTGATGGTCTTAGGGAGCAAGAACAGGTCAGTGGGAGCCACCCTGATGAACGTAGACTCCTCCCGCTCTCACTCCATCTTAACCATCGAGATAGAGATGATAGAGGAATTCCAGGGGGAGAGCAAGCTGAGAGTGGGACAGCTAAACCTTGTCGACCTCGCTGGAAGTGAACGGCAGTCAAAAACAGGATCCACAGGTAAACTTATATTCAAGGAAACAGAAGTGATTGTGCAAGGTTGTTATTATTGGATGATACATTCTATGTTGCAGCAAGTGTTTGTATATATCTGTACATATGTCCGCAATACATGTATGGAGGAGTTATACAGGAGTAAACAGTGTTATCCAAACTGCCACTATCTAAATTAATGAGATCTCTAGCATACATGAACGAGCCAAGACCTTGTTAGCCACATGTGGTTATGCCTTTATGCAACCGAATTTCATGGCGCAGAATTTATAAGGGCTGAAGATGTTCACTGCAACAGTGTCAACTCACCACAGAGCACCGACCTTGCAACATCTACTTAATTATTACTTATTTATATATGGAGGAGAAAGCAATTAGAATTAAAGCAGCCACATATAGTGGCACTATGATAAACAATCTGTTTCAAAGGTTAACTTGTACTAGAAAAGTGTTATACCTAGGAGGGAGGGGATATGGGAGGCATTGCCCCATTTCTGTAGTAAATGTTATGATGCATCTCTAGTAATTAGTGTACTTTTGAATTTCCTGTGTGTGATTTGTAAACACAATTTCTTATAGAAATTTCCTTTTGAATGGGATCAGATTACACATGAATTAACACATAATAATAACCTGTAGCACGCAAGTCTAGGAACACTTGGAATGGGGGGGGGGGGAAGGGGTACATTCACATTATTTTTTTTCAAGAATGGATTTTCAACAAATTTTTTACTGTGAAATGTTTGTTGTTCAATTAAGTGGGTGGTTACTCATGAATATGTAAGTTTATTTAGTGGAGCTACACCCTAGCCATAACCACATTCTCCCCAAGCTGGGCCAGTGGTTCTGTCACGAATATACATACAGACAGACTAATCGTGGATTATAGTAAGATTTTACTTCTTTCTGTGAATGTGTGGAAATATTGTTAAATACTTACCAGAAATTGATAAGACGGATAGTAAATCATTATATTTCTCAAATGTGAGATAGTTAATTAGCTGTCTGCAGATAAAACATTTTTATTTTCCACATACTGGATTCATACGAATCACAACCTGTTCATTATCGTAGGAGATAGGTTGAAGGAAGCCACAAAGATTAACCTCTCTCTGTCAGCTCTGGGTAATGTCATCTCTGCTTTAGTGGATGGCAAGTCGAAGCACATTCCATACAGAGATTCGAAGCTGACTCGTCTCCTGCAATCCTCTCTCGGAGGCAACACCAAGACGTTGATGGTTGCCTGCATCAGTCCCGCGGACAACAACTATGAAGAAACCTTGAGGTAATGCACTCGGGACATTTTGAAAGAGTTCTTACTAGAAAACTCGTATTACCACTTCCATCCTTAACGATTTGATGGATGGGTGTCTTACCAAGCATGACTTGATGTTTTTGTTGTTTTTTTTAATCATAATGGTTCTGTTGTCATGTGATCTGCTTGTGATCTGCAGCACACTTCGCTATGCCAACCGTGCCAAGAATATCCAGAACAAGCCCAAAATTAACGAGGACCCCAAGGATGCCATGTTGAGGGAATATCAGGAGGAGATACGCATGCTGAAGATGATGTTGGAGAGTCAGGGTATCTCTATGCCATCTTCCCTGGCCCCACCCCCACCGGGTGCTGCTCCTCACCTGGAGCAGCTGAAAACATGGGAGGAGGAAAAAGAGACAATTAAGAGGTCAGGGTTTAATTCTTATTGTCATGGATTAGGGATTATAGTAATTACACTTAAGCTATTCAGAGGTACTAGTCAATGTGTGTGTGTCTGTGTGAGTGCGTGCGAGTGAGTGAGTGTCTGTGTGTGTGCGTGCGTGCATGTGTGCATGCGTGCGAGTGAATGTGTGTGTGCGAGTAAGTGTGTGTATGCATGCAATTGTGGGTGTGGTGAATGAATGTGTGCGCACTCATGTGTGTGTGTGCACTTGTGTGTGTGTATGTGTATTGAGTCTGTGTGTGTGCATTGTGCATGCCTGTGCGAGTGTGCATGCGTTGTGTGTGTGTATTGAGTCTGTGTGTGCATTGTGCATGCCTGTGCGAGTGTGCATGCATTGTGTGTGTGTGTGTGTGTATGCGGGTGTGGGTTAATGTGTGTGGTGTGTGTTTTATGCATGTGTGATGTGCATGAGAGAGAATACGTGTGTGCAGTAATCACTATGGATAGTAGTTTGTGGCCTAGCTTCTAATCAGGAACCTCTACATCACATTCTCTCTGAGTATTGTCAAGTCCATTCGCCACAAGATTTCCATTTCTTCCACACTATATGTAGTGGCCATGCCGCCCTTACCCTCTTCTGTTAGCAATTAGACAACATCTAACTTATTGTTTCTGGTTCAATTGTTGATCTACACCTCACCTAAAACATTTGCACTTCTGTCACACACAATGTCATTGCATATTTTCTTGCATAATAATAATAAAAATAAGGTTTTCAACCGTCCTCAAATAATCTACACTTGGTATAAGAAGTTTTTGTTGTTGTTTTAAGAGGAGAAATACTTCTGATGTAAGTGTAGTGTAATAGAGGACGCTGTACAAACCTCTCTTCATAGCTGCACAACATAAAACATATAAATAGTGTTGGGTAATAAATATTCAAAATTAGTTTAGAATTTAAAATTCCTAATTATGCAGAATGTGTGAGGAACGTATTGATAAGCTGCGGGTAGAGTTTGGGCAGGAAAAGGCGAACAAGGCGGAGCTAGAGAAGGAGCTCAACAAACTACAGGAAGAGAAGAACCAGCAGCTTGCATCTCTCAATAAAGAGCGGAGATCTGTGAATCAACCGAATGTGGGAGCAACAGCAGATCATTCAACTGAGGTAAGAGGAGGGACACAAAGTAATAGCTGCAACAGCAAATAAGAGCTATGGTCAGCCTTCAAATTGAGGCTAGGGAGTAGAAAACAACAACAACACAACAATAAACAGTAAATTTAGCAACAGCATAAATCAGGTTGACCTACTTATATGTATCCTAACAGCATGGTTGAGGAAGCACCTGTAGATGTTATGCGCTCAGACTATTGTTGAGCGAGGACCCATTGCTGGTGTATAAATAGCTTTTTCTTTAAGTAGATCATACAACTACATATAGTGGAGATCAAGTTATTGTCAAGAGAGATAAGGTGTTGCATTTTAATGTCACTGGAGTATCATGCAAATCATCATATGAATGTGATTTTAACAAAAAAAAACAACAAGCAAACAAACAAACAAAGAATCGTACCATGTGTCTTACATATTTACTGAGTGTGACCATTACATTTCCTCTTTCCTTTCCTTGCCTAGGGCCGGGCAACCAGAGCAGCAGACAAGCTCCATGGGAAGGAGAGAGAGGCAGAGAACCAGGAGCAGGTGATGAAGAGGCTGGAGGAGCTGCAGGGGCAGATGATAGGAGGGGAGAAGGCAGGTAAGGCAGGGGAGACAAGGGAGGGGAGAAGGCAGGTAAGGCAGGGGAGAGGAGGAAGGGGAGAAGGCAGGTAATGCAGACAGAGAGGCACTCAGCAATGTTTCATTCTCTACTCAAGCAGCTGGAGACTTAGTAAACCAAAAGTAATGAAAATTTTTGATTGGAATGACACTCTTCTTTTTTTTTCCTTTTTTTTTTTTTGTGCTGGATATATTGGTTAAATCAAGAAATGGGTTAAAATCTATGTTTTTGACCTGTCCTTCTATATGCTCAATAATTGGATTCATCAGCTGAATAGAGTATTGGTTGAGTTATATAATGATGTTTGATTTTTTTTATGCATCATAGGTGACAATAAGTTGAGACAATCTATGGAACGCCGTCAAAAAGCAGCTGAGGATCATCATCAACGGCTGCTTCGAGCTGGCATAGGGAATGATGACGATTTTATCATTGAACACATGTTCAACTCACTAACAGGTTCGTCAGTCCAAGGACAATCTGTAGGTTGAATATAGTGATTATCAGATGATATGCAATTGAGCACTTAACACTTGTATACAACACTGGAAAGTTATTAGTTAACCACATTATATATTGACAGTTTAAATCTCGAGTGAATCTGAAAATCTTGCTTTTATATATTGTTTTCTAGAAAATGTGACTTATTTCTGTTGTACTTCAGAACTATCTCTACTGGCTTGTACTACTGATGGCCCCACCCTTTAACCTGCCCTGTTCGTGTACAGTAGCCAGTGAAGTGCTGTGTGCATATTTAGCCCATGGGAACCTTTCTTTCCATCTGCTCAATCCCTCTTTACTAAAGTTTCTGAAACTCGTCCACTCCTTGATTACTCTAGCACCACAAGTCCACTTGCTGTAACATGGTTAAAATTTGGACTGAGAAAAGCATTGAACTTTCTTTTCCCCATTTATAGCTTGGTATGACTGCCGTGGCTAATTGGTTATGTACCATGTTTTTAGTGACCAAAATATGGCATAAAAACACTCCCAATTCAGGGGCTCTCTCCTGATACATTATATTGGCATTCTTTCTCAGGAATTGGTCAAGTTTTATGTTTGGAATCATTTTAAGAAGCCAATAATTAGTCTGAACATGCTCTGTCGAACCATCATTATATTTCATTTCAATTAGTTCCTTTTGTTTACTGTTATACTGAGCCAATAATGTGAATGGTGTAATTGCATGTGAATGTTAACATATATTTGCCCCTACCTGCACAGATGAGGTTCGTGTAAAATCGAAAGCCCTGGAGCGCTGCAGAGGTAAACTTCTCTCAGCAGAAGAGGACATCAAGGATCAAAGCCATGAGTTTGAGACTGATAGACAAGACTACCTCGACACAATACGAAGGCTGGACCAGACAGTCAGACTATACGACCAGCTGTTGAGTGCAGTTGTTCCTCTTCTCCGTCACGACTGCAATTACTTCAATATGGATAAGGTTAAGAGTGAGTGCAGGTGGGACAGAGATGTCGGACATTGGATCCTCCCAAAGCTGGTCACCACTAAGACTATACTCAACCTCCCAGAATCACCCAAGGACTCTACCGTAGGGCATCACAGGAGATCGTTAAATTCGAGTCCGGTGCAATTCTCCAGTGATTTTGGCATGGACAAGAGCTGTGGAGGTCTTTCAACTTCTAGGAGTGGAGTGGTGATCTTGAACTCTTCACAAGAAACACTGGAAGAAGACAAGTACCTATCGTACCTACAGAGAACCGATGACTCTCCTTCAGAGTATTTCAAACCGAAGAGATCACGGGAGATATTAAGTCAGGCACGCCTCTCATCCAAGGGTAATTCCCCCAGCCATATGAACAGGGGTGTACTGTCGACATCCACTCTGGAAAGCAGTGTGGGCATGCCCAATGCTGCAACTGTTCATGGAGTGGATGCTTACAACATTGGCGGCATGCATCCGGGGAAGAGGCTGCAGTCGCTGGTCAATGTCGCACCACCACACTCCTTTTTGTCCTCACAGGAGAATCATCTCGACATCTTGGACATGAACAAGAAGAAGAAACACACATTGGAGCCTCTGTCCGACACCAAGCTAAGGAGTCGTTCAAAATGAAGATGACATTCACATCTCAAATATCTTTGAACTCTTATTCCATGGTATAGTTTGGCTTGCCTTTAAAAACAACAACTTAGGTTACATGTGCTGTTGTTAGTTGTTATGTGAGGTTTGTTGTTATTTATTGATATATGGCATTGTTCATATTAATTAGAGAAATTATGATTCAATCAATGACCAGAAGGGACCAAGATATAGTGGGTCACCAGACTGATGAAGGAAGAGTAGACACAGTACAAATGTCTCGAACATACAATTTGCTTTCTTGCTCTCAAAATAGGTGTTCTACATGTTACATTTTAGTCCAACATCGTAAAATTACTATTCAAGCGGCCATATTATAATTATGGAGCCATTACATCCCACTACTGGTAGTACACTGCAATCCCTCCGTACCCATCTAAGAATGCCTATATAATTGGCTCAGGTTTAAAATACCTGATTATAATTTTTACGCTTATATTTCTATGTTTGTCTGTCCATGAATTTATGGTAAAGGTATGAAAACAAACATCCCATTTTTAAAATGCCAAATACAAAGGGGAGAAGTTTCGTGACTTACCAGCAAGAAGAGTAATGGAGGAACTATGAAGACAACTAATTCACTGGCATAGAATAATTACCATGGAATAATTACTGTGGAATAATTATGTGGAATAATTATGGTGGAATAATTACCTTCAAGTAATTACTTTAAAATAGTTATAGTTGAATATTTACAGTGGTGGGTCCACAAAGTAGCAGAAGGGATAGCTTTGAACAAATTCTTGGGAGCCTGGGGTGAATTAGTACCTAGCTTGATATATTCTGCTGAACAATGAAGTTTTCAAAAGTTTAGCGTAGAATTCTATATATATAAATATTTTCTCAAATCGGCCACTGCAACTCTTGTGTATCCAGTTCTCTCTCTGCTTTAGAGTGATTGCTGAGGTTTCCTCCTCTTGAAAATGCTATGCTTTACAAGAACTAGGAGTTTCAGCTGCACAAGAAAAATTGGCTGTTTGGTTAGTAGTGGTGATAGGAATTGTTGCAGGTGTGGAATTTCTTGACCATTTCTCTTCTTTCTAGGATTTGCTTGTATTTTTTAAAATTTAAATTTATAGGTAAGGGTGGCATTTGCCCATTGCCTTTGTTCTCTCCCTCTCTTCCCCCCCTTTTTTTTTCTTGGACCCACCACTGATAAAAGAATATTTTGAAAAGTTGGCTGTCTGGTTAGTAGTGGTTGTAAGAATTGCTGTGGCTATGGATTTTTAAAACCTACTTTAATGTTTTCTGGGATTTGTTTGTTTATTTTTTAATTTGGGACAAAGGTGAAGAAGGGAGCACTTGCCTGAACTCCTACTCCCCCAAGAGCCAGAAAAGAAGTACACATTTGCCTTATTTGGTCATTTGATCTTAGTTTTTGAGATTTTTATTTCATTGAAATTTTTCCCTATCACAATGACCAAAATACAATTAAATAAAACTAGATGACTATTTGCAGCTTTGCATGCAAGGTTAGAATATTCAAATTCTCTTTTTTTTTTTTTGCCTTCAATTTCCCACAACTCGGATCATAAATCAATCAATTGTTAAGAAATTCAAGGTGTGACATTTTCTGTCTTCTAATCAGATGACCTGTGGATGGTTATGTGGGGATAAGAAGAAGGTGCACCAACAACAGGCTCCTCCAATCATGATCCACTTTTCTCAGAAACTGACATCTATTACCCCCTCTCCTCTTTTCTGTGTACAATAATTCCTCGTTTGGTATGGCAAACCAAGGATCTATTCCTGGTTGTTTGTATTCTTTAAACCATTCATTCTCAACAACAAAATAACCACCATCATTGTGCCACCAACATGTGACTATCTACTCACTCTATGAAACCTGGAAACCTTTAATATTTTTACATTTCATTCTATCCAAAATGAATTCTTTGCAACCCCACAAAATTTTGCACTACTGGGTGGGGTGTTGCTTAGCATGGAACTGTTTAGTTAATTTTTACTATCCAGGTATTGAACTGAAGGTGTGCACTGAACTGCCAAGAAAAGGCAACTTCCCAAGGGTGTTTCAATATAGCCTACAAGAGAATGCAATTTCCCAAAGGGTGTTTTTTTTTTTTACTACAGCTGCTCCCATTAGTCAGCCTGAAATGCCATTTTTGGTCACTGTTGTCTATTATGACATGAATAAGTCTTTTCCGGATGTAAAACACACACACACACACACACACGTGTGTCATTTCCAATCTTTTGATACCCCTCTTGACTCTGTAGCTTTAAAATTTAAAAAATGTATAGCGGACACACACACGCACACGCACACACACACACACAGACGCACACACAGAGATTAAGAGCTCTTTATAAGTAGATTTACCTGACCTGATTATAGTGAGTGTAGTAATGGTATTCCACTATTCATATAAGCTGGGTGTAAATAGGAAAAAAGTCCATGACATGGGACTACTGGGAACTGTTGAAGAGGAAATGAAAAATGAAGATAAATTATAAACTGGGAGGGGGGGGGGGTGGGGGAATTATAACAAGACATCCAAGTGTATTTTTATTTTGAGTAGTGAGTGGTGAGTTTTCTTTCCGATACTTTACATGACAACCCATTTTACCTGTGGCACACACACAGGTCTAGGAACACTTGGAATGTTGGATGGGATTGGGGGGGGGGAGGGGGGACAGCCACAAGTTTGGACAAGAATGGATTCTTAACAAACCCCAAATATGTAAATATATCACAAGTTTAACCTCATCTTAAGTGTTCTAAACAATTACTTTTCTTGGTCTAAGAAACTATGTTATAAACATTAGTGATTATTTGCCACGTCTTAGTCCTATTGCCCTCGTTAATGAAGAAGAAAAGACAGATAGAGAGAGAGAGAGAGAGAGAAAACAGTTTGGGGAATCAATACCAATCAAGAACTTGGTGGTTTTCTCAGTCCTGGTGACGGTAGTCTTCACCAAGTATGATTCCAGACTACTATTATTCAGTGGTACACTTTTTCCCCTTCCTTTCTTCCTTTTCCTTCTCTCATCTTTTTTCCCCTTCTCATTTCCCCCCCCCCCCCCCCACCCCCTTACCTTTTCCCACCTCTCACAATCATTATCAAGGGGTAAAGAGAAAAAAACAAACAAAACCAAATAAAAAAACCCCTCTCAGTCTCGTCAAGTAGGCGTGGCTAGTTGTACACCCACGTGTTACTTCTCTTCCCTTTTTTTTTTACTCCCTTCGTTTTATTCAATTGTGAAGAGCTCATATTTTGTAGCACCCCTGTTTGTGCGGTTACCCTTTATACTGCTATCATTATGACTCTTGAGGCCATCAGGTACAATGGAGAAAGACTTGCAGTACTCAACCAGTTGCTCTTGCCTTTACAATCTGTATACGAAGAGGTGAAGACCTTGAAAGATGCCTGGGACGTCATAAAGACAATGAAGGTGTGAGAATTGTAAATTAACATGAGGAGAGACTTGTCTCTGCATACCAGACAGTTCCAAAAGGGAAAGGGACGTCTGGTGCCAGTTGTCGAGTTTTTGTGAGTCCAGCAGAAATGTATCATACCTTTATCCATTGTTAGTTATCTGACTATGCTAGTCAAGCAGGGTTGCCAGATTTCAAATAAAAAATTAAGCCAACCCAGGTCAAATTATGCTAATGCCATGCAAGATATAAAATTGTGCCATGATATTGCCACAAAATCACACTTTATTTTGCGTTTTTCAGCTGAATACTAAATTAAATAGCAAGCCATTGTTTATTGTCAATGAAATTCAAAGAGCATGTCATTGTCTTCATGGTCACTTGGGACACTAGAATACATTGTATTGTTAAACCATAGCAACATATCCTCAGTAGCCTGGAAGTCTTGCAGCACTTTCCTTTGAATTGCAAGCAGGCACAAATTCTAATGATTGCTTCTAGCATCTCATGTTTCTCAGTTTAATTTTGATAAAGGTAACTGGCTGAAAATGTGCTTACAGATGTATTTGAGATTGGCATTAAGCTAGCTAGAGCATAATCAGCAAGCTTCTTGAAAGAATGAGCGCCAGGCATGTCTTCATACTGTGCAATACCATGCCAAAAAGCAAATGAAGTGTTGAGGAATTTTCCCATCATCAAATACTACTCTCTAATTAACATGCACTATCTTCTGATGCTGTTCCTCAATGTCATCCTGGAGCTCCTGCACATGTGCCAATGATAAGTGGCAGAAGGAAGAGTGATCTGGCTGGATAACCTTGTCCAGTGTGAGCAGACTCAGTCCCTAGAACATATCTTTATTTGTTAGAAGTCTTTTTTCGACTTGGTCCACACAATCCAGGAGAAAGTCACAACACCTGGCCTTCATTTCCCCGACTTTTGGAAGCATGCTGTTGCTCTCCTCAGTTGTCCACCATTTTTTGATCAGAGACTGCAGTTTTGATAGGAAGTGTGCACCATAATCCACTTGTGAGTGTGCCAACTTGTTTCCATTTCTGTCCTTGACCCTCAGCCGGAGTGACTTGTGATGTTGATAGAGGAGACCAAGGAGCTTCTTTGAGTCGCCTGTCTCTGCTTAAAATTGTGCATTGACCCTCTCAAATTATTCAATTATTGGGGTCACAAAGATGGTGTAGAGATGACTGATCAGATCCTTGAGCATCTCCAGTAGTTGTCTGACCTTATACTGAACATCTTGGCTACTGTTTGGCTCCACACATTGGATGTAAGCTTGCAGTTCATGCTAGTTCTCAAGAAGGTTTCTGAGCACTTTACCTCTGCAAAGCCATTGGAGTCTGGGAAAACTTTGAATATGGCAGTGGTTTTAAATCTCCATCAGGATCCATCACCTTGAAAAAGTCCTTGAATGCTTCTCTCTTGACAGTGCTCTTTGAGAAAAAAGCAAGGATTCTTGAAATGAGATACCCTAGTGAGGATGGCAGAGAGTCGAAAGCATGTTGAATTGCGAGAGCCAGGAAGTGGCAAATGCAGCAGAGAAGGTTGCAATTGGGAAATTCTTGTCTTAATCTTGACCGCACAGAGTTTCTCTCACCCACATTGTTGCTCGCACAATCACAGCCTAGTCCAATACAGTCGCTCAATGGGAGGCCAAGCTTCTCCAGGCTTTCCTTGATTGCTTGGAACAGTTTCTCCTGTTGCTTCAGCCACAGACACAAACCCAATGAGGGCACTTGTACACTTGCTTTCTAAACTGTGACACTGTATCAGGATGCAGAGCTCTCTGGCAGCTGAACTGTCTGTAGACTCATCGACAAGAACCGAGTGTCTCTTTCCTAGAACATCTGCAATCAATTCCTGACAAAGAGGAGAACTACGTTGGTGCAATCGTACTGCACTTGGTGTGGTGAAGATGGATCTTGGCAAGCACACTTCCCGTAGCATGCTGCTTGATCTGTTCAGAAAGATGATCGATTGTTTGGGTGGAACAGTGGCAAGCTATGGCAACAGAGAGCTCGATTTCTGCTGTCTTGACTTGCTGTGTGACTTGCTGTGTGACTTGCTGTGTGTCTTTATGTCTGTTGTAAAACTCTTCCAGAGGGGGAAGCTGCGACCACACTTGTTTTGCTCTTGTGTTTGACTTTATTCTTGGCCAGAAGGCTGCAGCCCAAGTGTGGAGCTAGGAGAGAAGGAAATCATATTTTTTTAAACCAAGAGACTAAATTCTCCACAATAAACGTGAAAAACTTACCAGAGTGTATTGTCTTCACTCTGAGGAGGGAGAAGTCTGAGGATGCCAGTGATGATCTGGTTGCCCAGACACACTCTTAAGTAAGCACTTGGCTTACTCTATTGGGCTCCATCTCCGTCTTGCACAGGTGGCTGCAGGATAAGAGGAACGTCTGGACTCTGGATGGTGCATGCAGGTGGAGGAGTTTCTGTTTCTGTAAGGTGATACTTGTAGACCCATAATATTTAGAGACGCCAAATTTTATTTGGCTAACCATAAAATAAAATCAATTTTAAACTAATCTGGCATTATTATGGTGGGAATGGGTGTTTCCCCTCAAATTGTTCCAAAACATACCAATTATGCCATAATTTATGAGATCATGCCATCACCCCTAAATTATGCCATTATTTCCCAAAATGGCACAAATTATGCTAACCTGTGATCAAGGATTTTTACAATACTGACCAATCTAATGAAATTTGTTGTCATTTTTCTGACATCCTGCCACAAAACCCCAAGCAGCGGTCAACAGACATTTGTTCCTTTACTTTCAGTAATAGTGGTGGTGTTTGTTTGGAACCCACAGTTGAGAAGGGGGAGGTGGTGGTGTGGAAATATTGGGGTGGAATCCTCTGAATTCACTGATAGTTTTGCCATTAAACGATGTGAATTTTGATAATTTCAAGTTTAAACCTGTTGTAGTATTAATAGAGGTTGTTTTGTTTTGTTTGTTTGCTGTTGTTTTTTTTTGCAGGTAAGAGGAGCTCCTGCAATTGCTATTGTTGGAAGTCTCAGCTTGGCTCTGCAGCTGAAAAATTCTGAGTTTGAGGACAAAGATGCTCTTCAGAAGTTCGTGGATAGTTCCTTCCAGTATTTACTCACTGCACGCCCCACGGCTGTCAACATTGCGACGTCTGCACAAAGATTTTCTTGGTTGCTTCAGAAAGCAAGTCCAGATGCAAGTGTGCAAGCAGTAAAGGATACCATATTGACAGAAATGGAGGGAATGCTAGATGAAGATGTAAAAACAAACAAATTAATTGGGAAGTTTGGTGCTGGAGACATTATTAAGAGGTTGAATGGGAAAAAAGCAATAGTTCTAACTCACTGCAATACTGGATCGCTTGCAACAGCTGGCTATGGTACTGCTCTAGGGATCATAAGAAGCTTGCATGCTCAGGATGCACTGGGCCATGTGTATTGCACAGAGACTAGGCCGTACAACCAAGGGGCACGCCTGACTGCTTACGAACTTGTCTATGAAGGAATCCCGGCAACATTGATATGTGATTCCATGGGATCATTGCTGATGAAAGAGAAAGGCATCAACTCAGTGGTAGTGGGAGCTGATCGAGTTGTTTCTAATGGAGACACTGCCAACAAGATAGGTACTTACCAGCTGGCAATTGCTGCTCAGTATCACAAGGTTCCCTTTTACGTTGCAGCTCCTGTAACATCCATTGACTTCAGTCTGGGTTGTGGAGATCAGATCAAAATTGAAGAGCGACCCTCCAAAGAGATGTTTTATATGGGAGGAAGTCGAACGGCTGCTGAGGGAATCGGATGCTGGAATCCGGCGTTCGATGTGACCCCAGCCGGTCTCATCACCGGGGGAATAGTGACAGAGAGAGGTGTTTTTACAGCTGATGATTTGAAGTCATTATCATAAAATAACAAGTATAAATGCTTTTATTTTATTTATTAGATTGTTAAATGTTTTTAGCAATGTGATCGATGTATATATTATTTATCAATTTTGTACACATGTTAAAATCTGATATGCAGGAACTCGAATATCTTTTGAACTACCTGCTAAAATATAACTGGTGTCTTCATGAAATATTCATGTGCCACTACTTTGTCTAGGGCATAAATTAACTAAAAGTGGTCGTATCAATTGTTTTTCAGCTTACACGAAGTTCAACCTGTTTATCAATAAGTTATTAAGTAATGCAGTCAGTAGCCTGTGGATGTTATGTTCAGTGACATTCTGTCAGTAGTTGTAGCAGGAAGTTAACTATTGTCAGTATTTGTAGCAGGAAGTTAACTATTGTCAGTATTTGTAGCAGGAAGTTAAGTGGATTCATTAAAATTTCACTTTAGTTCCGATTGAACATCTGTGGTTTTGGCCCACAATGCATAGGTTTCATTCAAGACTTGGTTAGCCACTAGTAACAATGAAGCACTGTATCTGAAAAGCAAAGTTTATCAGAATATATGCTTTAGAAGATATTGAAGTAGAGTTTTAAGGTAAAACACTGACTGGTTCTGTGCTATGAACCATGTGGTGATGGATAAGAGGACTGTTGGACTTCATAAATGAAATAATTCTTTTTTTCGAGTATTAACTTTGTTTAGTAATATCAAAAGAGCATATTACTTGATCCTTTGCTGCTGCTTTTGTTATTTCATCATAATTATTGTTGTTGGTGGTGTGGTTTCTATTATTATTAATAATAAGATTAGTATTCAACTGTTCACAAATGAAGTTCTACAGACAGTAATAAATATAAACATAGATTGTCACTATTAGCTACAAGCTGAGCAGTCATTGAGGGGGCTATAGCAGACTTCCCTTCCCATTCTTGATCACTACTCGGCTATTCCAGTTCTTGATAACAAAGAGGATCAACCATGGCATGAGTAGGGCCATGAACAGAGAACCAAACAGACTACAGCCCTGTAGGGAGAAAAGAAAGGGGAAAAAGAGACAGAAGAAGAATGGGAGGTAGAAGAAGAAGAAGAGAACTTTGTATAATAAAGGAGCCATAAAACCAATACCTATAAATACTGGTCCCTGTTAGTTCCCAGGATTATCCCAGTGACGGATGAAGGGTTAGGCTCTTTATTAGTTCACCTTAGTACACAAAATTAATTTTTGTTTGCTTTTCCTAACTCATCACAACCAAAACTCCTAATTATTAGTGTAATAATAGATCATGAATGGATTTTGACACTGCAACTGCCATGCCATTTAGAGAATAATAAAGAACAATGATATATTTTACATAAAACAATAATATTTTTTCTATGCATACAAGTCCTTGGAAATTACATAAAAAAAAAAAATAAATAAAAAAAATTAATAGTAATTTTAAAAAATTAAAAAAAAAAAGAACCAAAAAAAAAACAACTCTCAAGTGAACCATTCTACACTTAAAAAATCTGCCAAAATGGGCTGCTTTGGGTTGGCCTTTGGTCTCCTCACTAATAAAATCTTTTCAGTTGCGTAATGTATTAGTTATATAGAGGGACTTTTTGTGAGCTAAAGGAAGAAAAAGGATAGGGGAAATGGAAAAAAAGGGGGAAAAATCCCAGTCCAGAATACAAACCTCCTACTTTAAACTTAGGAGACCTGTACCTTAATTAATTGGCTATGGTTTTTTAAAGGTGTTTTTCAATTTTTAATTTTTATCTTTAGGAACAATTTAAAATACATTTTTATTTCTCACAGAGCACTCCCCAAGATGAAATTTAATCTATGCACTCCAAATAGACTAACATTTTTGTGGTGATTGAAATTTCCATTGGGGAGGATTAGTATTACTTAAGGACAGATAGACACTTGCAAAGTATATATTGTAGAATTGTGTGTGTGTGTGTGGTGTGTGTGTGTGTGTGTGTGTGTGTGTGTGTGTGTGTGTGTGTGTGTGTGTGTGTGTGTGTGTGTGTGTGTGTGTGTGTGTGTGTGTGTGTGTGTGTGTGTGTGTGTGTGTGTGTGTGCGCCGTGTGTGTGTGTGTGTGTGTGTGTGTGTGTGTGTGTGTGTGTGCGCGCGTGCCGTGCGTGTTTATGTCATGTGGGACGTGCATGTGGGGTGTGTGTGCAGGGAGTGCATGCGTGGCGTGCATGCAGGGTGTGCATGCAGGGCATGCATGTGGGGCGTGTGAGCAGGGCGTAACTCTACTTCTATTTGGCAATATAGGATTTGATGCTTGGGAGCTGAGCATTTATGACTTGGTATGTGACAGCTGTTGTCCAATAAAGTAGGTGATGTACCAGTGTCTCTGAATTTAAGTTTGAGTGTAACATTAAAAAATTGAACCACCAAAAATAATGTTCAGCAAGGAACACTATGTAAGTAAACATGTATGATTACTCCAAAATTCATAACAGACAGTCACGTGCAATGACAAAATGCATATAAACATTGTTTTATTTACATCAAAATAAAAACAGACAGTTATTAGCAACTTTAGTTACACACATGTATGGTGTTTACACACATTTAGAATTATGACAGTCACTTGCAAGAGCTTAGCTGTATACAAACAAGCAAGGGTTAATTCAAAGCATTATAACTATTGAAAAAGAAAGAAAAATCAATTGCTCTAGTAGTAATGAGGCAAGTTTTTGATACTACCAATTTGGCAAGCAGCCAGGAAATGTAGTAAAATGAGCAAATTTACATTTTAAAAACATTGCTTCCCATGATGTCACTCCTTAAAGCATCTACTACACTAATTCTGCATGCCAGCCATTTACAATTTTATGGTGGTTAGTGCATTCAATGGTGTGCCTGGGAACTTTAAAGTGTGCTACAGTCTTTGAAAAGTACATATTTTTACTACTTGGATATAAGTGAACAACTTGAAATAATCACGTTCTTTCTATGTTTTTAAAAACATTTTTTAGTGCCAAATCTTTGGAAATTTATACAGTAGTATAGTTAATTATTACTATGATTCATATGTTCCAAATGCACAAGCAGCTGACTAAAAAGAGTGAGTGGCAAACCTACGTATTTTGATAAATTACTATAATCAGGACTAATACACAAATTAAATTTGTGTTGGGCATTCTGGTTAACTATTGTCCTGATACAGCAGCTGATGAGGAGTACACTATCATGGTATAGATACAAACGTAAAAAGAATTGAAAACATATTGTTCTAATACAATTAACACGGAACCATCTGTGTTTGCCGGGAAGTTATTAGTAGTTCATGAACACAGGATTAAGTTAAGAAGATGGTGAGTATTTCTCCATAGATATATGCCCTAATTCTTCAGGGAGTAGGGTTTCTAGAGCAGATAGTAGACTCCAAGGTAAGTGATGTCATATTTCACATAGTTCAGCTAGGCTTACGTAGTACTTTAGTATATGTAGGAGTGGATTTACAGCCAGTAAGTACTACAATGGTCACTTTGTCAAACTTTGTGGCACTGTAATGCTTCACTCGGATGTTTCTAAGGCAGAATTAACATCTGAGCTAGAAGAAATATGGTTGTTTTAATGCAACAAAATATTCATTTGGCTTCAAGAAAGTTAGATGCAGCCTGCTGAATCAATATATCTATGCTAAAACTATTAAATTGAGTCAGCAAGTGTTTTTAACTTTCTTGAAGTCAAATGAATGTCTTGTTGCACTAAAAACAAATTTCATCAAACTCAGATGTTAAATTTGCTTTTAAAAACATCCGAGTGAAGTAGTACAGTCCCACAAAGTTCAACAAAATGAGCATTGTAGTCTTACTGGTAGTAAATCCACTTCTACATATACTAGGTACTACCTAGGCCTAGTTAAACTCGGTCGAATATGACATTACTTAACTTGGAGTCCACCATCCGCTCTAGAAACCCTACTCGATCAAGAATTGGGGTATATATATATCTATGAAGAAATATTCACCATCTTTTTAACCTAACCCTGCATGCATGTGCTACTGATAACTTCCCTGCAAACACAGGCGGTCCATGTTAAGTTGATTTGAAAACTAAGTTTCCAGCCCTTCTTACATTCATATCTATGATAATGGTCATTCTTTATCTAGACCATTTTGTCCTTAAATGGATGCACTGGAAATGTGTGTGGTTGGTTATACAGAACATATGACACTTTCTTCCACAACTTTGGGAGTGATCATGCTCTCACCTAACCACAAGTTGTGTACACATGCATTATATCATTACCTTATTTTCTGGTATATATATATAGAATACTTTCATATAGAATCATCCATGGTAATTAATTTCATAAAAAAAAAAAATAAAAAAAAAAAAAAAAAAAAATAAAAAAAAAAAAAATTACGATAAACATAGTATTTGGATTAGTCATGTGGGTAACAATTGAGTGGATACAAAAATGCCCCTTTTTTATATTATTAACATCACTGATATGATTTTACACACTAATGTCTTCGATCTCATTTCTCTTGACAATTTTGTTATAACCGTTTAAAAGAAGTGGCTAATAATATTGTGAATATGTAATTTCTGGATATACAAATGTTGAAATACATGTATACATAAATAAGTACATTTACATGTACATGTTATAACTAAATTATATATATATATATATATATATATAATATAATTATAATTTATATGCAATTTTTTTAAATTTTTCTTTTGAAAACAAAAAATTATGGAGTAGGCAGCATCGGAAGTTCATTGATCTTTATAACTTTTCCTCTGAATTAATTTCTACAGGTTCATTCCATTTCTACAGGTTCATTCCATTTAGATATAGGTTGGGCCAAAACTACTCAACTTTTCTTTAGCTGTTTGTTTGAGAGAAAAATGAAAGTAATTACAAGGGAAAGAGGAGAAAGCAAGGGGGGGAGGCAATGTAAGAGGAGGGTAATTCAGTGCTTCAATTCTATGGATTCATTCATGAGCCCTGATGAATATGTAGCTAGTTTATTAATGTAGTATGTACTGTGTGTGTGCGTGCATGCATGCATGCATGGGCATGTGTGTGTTTGTGTGCATGCATGCATGCACATGCATGTGCATATCCCATGCAAATTATTTCATTGTCCAAAGAGAAAAAATTATGTGTACTTCCAAATGGAATTCTGTAGGATGAGGTTGGCAAAGTGATTCGGAGTTATATTGACTAAAGTTTCCTAATGTGGCACTCAGGAAAATGTTCACATTCTACATTGTCAATTCGGGTACGTAGCAGGTATATTAGTAAAATTATACACATGCACACACACATAGACAGACAGACACACTCACACACAAGGACATAGTATGGTTGTGGCTGAACATTATAAATTCCCCTTTTTTTGCTCTGAAACGAGTTTATACATACCCCTAATGCAGCAGTAACATCACGAGTTTTCAGTAGTACATTGATTCCAAAACTTGGGAAAATGCCAGTGCTGTCTGCCAGATCACTCCACTGAGATGCTGTATATGCAGCCAGTATGCCCACCAAACCAAATACAGCAGAGAGGATGAAGGATGTGATGATATCCTAAAGAATCCAGACAACACTAGAATTAATGACACTATCTTGGCTCAAGCATGAATTCAAATAATTGCATTATTAAAAAAAAAACTTTATTGATGTTCTTTTGAAGTTTACCTCTCCAAAAATGGCATTGGAAGAGTTCATGACTGATTGATGTAATTAGTATAAAATATTATATAACAAGTTTGTACTGTGTGTTGGATCTGTAAATATTATTTGCTGCATTAACTGGAAGCATTAAATAATAATATAACCACCATAAATCAGCTTACAATGCCAAGGAATATCTTGATCCAGCTGTTCATGAACCCAACATTGATGAATCTGATGACAACCCAAGTAATCTCATAAACAAGACCAATGCAGGCAATTGCTATGCCAATACTAGCAGCTGCTTCAGTATTTCTGATCAATGTGTTGTAGTTCAGGCCAATGAGTCCCTCAATGATAACATTGCCCGCCCGAGGAATTGATGATGGCAAATTATCTTGGACATAATCCACTGTTATGATTGAACAGACCAATGTAGCAAATGCACACAACTGTAACATAGAGGATATTATTATTCAGTACACAGCTAGAAATTCTTTTAAATATAACTGGTTAGCGGTAAAAAAAACTTACTATCACGATAATTCTTAGAATTAGCTCAATCAGACCTTGCCAAGCCAGGATTATACCAAGCCCAGGACTAATTTTGGAAGCCATTGTAGCAGTAGCCGAGTAGTTTTAAAAATGTTTCTGACGAATTAAGAACTATTACTAAACTTTGCAGGACAATTCAGTGAGCATGAGCACTGTGCCTTGGCATACTGTATTAGGAATAGCAGTTGCACTGTTGCATGACCCGGATACCTTCCAATCTGTGGAGAAAACATTAACATACTATACCATAAACCACGACGTCAACAGGGCTGATTGTTTCCAAAGTTGGGCATTGCACGTACGTACCCTGTGCCTAGTGCACTGTAAATTGTCGTGCCTCAGTGTAAATTGTGTAACTGTCAGCGCTCTGAAGGGCAAAGAAGATATCTATGGTACCAAGTTTCCGGACCCCTTTTATTCATAGCCTGGATGTATTAGATCACCAGCAAGTAAATTGAAACTCGCTAGCATCATGCCTCATGGAATACACTGTAGTTGGATTTGGTATTTATTAGTAGTAAAGCTTGACCAGTTTATATAATCAGTGATAAAATAAATTTTTAAAAAAATATTAAACTTAAGTTTATTCAAAAGTGCAACATAATTATGGAAATCCAGGATGAAACACCATATTTAGGTGTTACTGAACTTAAAGATCTTAAACTTTCACAGTTGTTGCTGGTTGGTATATTATCAAGGGCTTTTCTAAGGTGGAAAGAAACAGTGTGAAAATCCTTGCATGTTATGGAAAAATGAACAATGAAATGAAACTGTAAGATGTTCTATTAATCTATAATCTGTATTTCCCCACACTTACATAGCTACCATGCTTAACTGAAGATCCTCATGACCAAGGAATTTGTTCCAACTTAATATGAGGTTGTTAAATTTTATTACAACTCTTCACCTACTGATTTCTATTTGTGGGGATCCCTCAATTGGAATTGTATTCCTGGTTTCACCATCTTCCCAGAATATTAGGAGATTGATCTGGCTCTAATTGGTCTTCGTATATTCATACATACATACATACATACATACATACATACATACATACATACATACATACATACATACATACATACATACATACGTACATACATACACACATACATAATACTTATGTACGTACGTACATACGTATATATGCATGCACGGATGCATGCACGCACACATGCACACATACATACATGCATGCATACAGGCAAGCATGCATACAGGCAAGCATGCACATGCATGCATGCATGCATACATACAGGCAGGAATGCACACAGCAATATCCCACTATATATAGCTTTCAAGTGTTTATCTATTCATATGTAACACTACTTCCAAATGGAACTTTCAATCGCTACAAATCGTTACAGCCTATTCAGCATCATTCTGTGAGTGCATAGATTGAATTTTATCTTTGGGAATTCTCTGCGAAAAAAGAAAGAAAGAAAAAAAAAAAGAATTCAAAGTTTTCATACAAAAAAAAACAAAAAAACCCGACAAAAATTAAGCTGAAGAAAACCATGGCCAACTGGTTAATTAATGCAAACTGAAAGCTAGTTATACAAATTTGAGTATTTCCCCTCAAAAATATCTTGCTCTACCCAGTTCATATACAGGATGTTTCTATACTCCTGTTCCACTTCAGGATCCTGCTCAAGTAGAGCTCAGTGTAGACTGGATTAGTACTCTGGCTGGACTGAGGAAGCTTAACTCATAAAAGATGTGGTTATTCATACAGGAAGGAAGTTTACCTAAAGCACATAAAAATTCAGTTTTTCAGGTCCTGCAGCTGCAGGAGCTTCTTCTCTTTTTTTTGTGTTGGTGTTCTCTTACATTGATGAAATTACTCCCTGGGTCAAGTTGTATGTGCATGCTAAGTTTCAGGTCTCTAGGTCATCCAGTTTGGCGGACCATTAGTCACGTAGTTATGACAGTGAGTTTATATATACATGATATTATTAGCAAGAATTTAAGTGTTGATGAATGAAATTCGACAGACTTAAGCATATATATATATACATATAAAATCTCACAATTACAATACTGAACAGTCACTAAGCTATAGTAGATCCCACTTTCCATTCTTCATCACTACTCGGCTATTCCAGTTCTTGACAATGAAGAGGATTAACCATATCATGAGAAGTGCCATGATTAGTAACCCCAAAAGACTGCAGCCCTGCAGAACGAAATGTGAGACAGAGTTTACTCTATGAGAGGAACATGCAACAAATACTTGCATATTCTGAATTATTTTATTGGGCCCAGAGTTTCCACTATGACTCATCAGCCCACATCTGGGCCAGCCATACCCAGGAAAATCATGACTTAATTAAAAAAAAGAAGAAGAAATCATAAATAAATCATTCATTGTTCATCCTAAAAGTTGTTATTGATGATTTTTTATCAGAATAAAAAAATGTTTTTTTAGCATTCTTAATATTGCCAAAGATTGTATATTGAAAAGCTGACTATAAAGCTGTTTATACTGACACTTCATTACTCTTGTTTGATGAGATGATTGAGTTAATAATTATCAGTAATCACCTTCCCCGAAATCCTGGCTAGCAGCCACCTTCTTTAAAATCCTGGCTAGGCCCCTGTGGGGTATACAAATAGAGGGAACTTGAATTCTAACATGGGATGGGTGACAAATAATAGGGCCAAAGCTAGGGTATGGCTGTCCAGATATGGGCTAATTGGTCATAGTGGTAACTCTGGGACCAGTCAGATAATTCCATGAGAGAAGCTGAGCATGGGATCTCAATCTCTGCACTAGAGCATAGACAGAACATGAGGGCAGCAACAATATTAACAATAATGTCCACTGCAACAGCAATTGGACTGTGCTTTTGTGACATTGACCCCCGTAAGTAGAGCGAACTTAAATAGAAGGAAAGAAGAAGAAGAAAAAAAGAAGATATCCTAGCTATAGCAGTAGCTCTAATCATAAAACACAATTTCTTGTTCCATCCATGCACACTGCAGGGAGCAGAAACTTAGTACTAATTGTGTTATGGAATGTTAACTTCTTGTTATTCATGTGGAATTGCCTGATAAGCATTGTTAAGGATCTGCTTGGGTAACAAATGCGCTGAAATGAGCACCATCTCCTTCCCCTGTCACGCTGTTCGTTCCCCAGGAACGAATAGTCTTCTCCCTAGGAACATATATTTGTGAATATTTGTTCACCAGACAACTATTTGTTCCCCCACTTTGATCATAATCTGTTAGTAGGAATGAATACTTTTTACATCTAGAATGAATGTTTGTCCCAAGGAAGAATATTCAGTATGTTTTGTGGGAAACTGATTAGTAGCTATTCATTTACCTGAGGTATAGAGGGGAGGGTGTCATTTGTTTAGACCATTTACACAGTATGATTACTCCCAAATGATTAGTTCCCCAAATAGATTATGTTGATTTCACATAATTATCCCAGTGATGTATTGAGCATTCAAGTGAAATTGTATTCTGTGATCACTTTTCAACCAATTCCGGATGTCTGTGTGTCAGGCAGCTCCTTTTAAACAATGGCACCTGGTAAGGTACAAATCAGAGGATATATGTAGTTTGATATGGTGAGTGTCATAAGATGAACATTTCCTACCCGAAAGTGGCACCCCTGGTGGGGAAAAGGAATTCATATTTTTTATAAAAAAAAAAACCCCTTGAAAAGAACCACAATGGAGCAGTGGTTAAAGTGCAGATTCCCAAACTGAAAAGAGGGTATTCAATTCCAGGCCTGGGCTCTTTCCCCCCCCCCCCCCATAATTTTTTAAGTTTTTTTTGTAGTTTCCTTCCTTAATTTTTTCCTTTTTATCTTTTACCCTCTTCCTTCATCTGTTCTATCAATTCCTGATAAAAGGGCATAGTGAGTTGATCCTGACCACATCTGGCTATACTCTTCCAGATTTTTATGATGTGAGTATGCATGCAAAGAAACAAACAAAATGAAACTTGCTCTTCTGAGTAGGCACATTAGAACAGTATATAGAGCCATTGTAAAATCTCAGTGGTTATAATCAACTTAAAAAAAAAGAAAGTGATATAGAGTGTAAATTGAATAAAAAAAACATGTTTAACTTACACACTCAATTGCATCAATGTTCTTCAAATAATAATGTGCTGAAAACTTTTAGAATCTTTGTTTTGCTTTCAGTTGTACCACCTGGTTTTTCCCTAGTCTCGATCCCAGACCCCTTTATTTGGCAGCACTGGATGTATTGCATCACCAGCACACAAATAAAGTGGGCATGGTGACTTGCCTGTGCATTCCGTGCCCTATCACCGGAATATCGGTTATTTCTATGATTAGGAGTTCCTAAGGAACCCATTTCAGAAACAAAAAAAATTCAATATTCACCATGACAGCCTCCCTTTAACATCTCTTGGGGGCTTCATTTCATATATCTTTTTATCAAATCTTTAGCTTCATGGTTGATTTCTTTTTTGCCAAAATTTTAGTGTTTGCTACCTTTATGGAAGGGCGCCGACTAAAAAAATTTTATAATGATGTTTTAAAACAACCACACCTACTGCCAAGGTTGTAAATTTTTTTTTGAAGTGACTGAATGTTTCTGATGCCTTCCCCAGTACCTGGTGCCATATATTTATGCGCAAAACATGACTTCATGAATATGTAGTTCTGGTTAACCAAATGAGTGGATGTGGCTTTTATGGTTGCATTCCATGGATGCCTAAGGAACACGGAATGCACATGCAAGTCACCAGACCCACTTTATGTGGGTGCTGGTGAAGCAATACATCCAGTGCTGTGAATAAAGGGGTCTGGGACTGAAACTACTTTTCCCCATCGTTGGCAGCAATAGCCCCAAATATCTTAAACCTAAAAATTTAAACATTGTAAATTATGGCAAGTACTGCTGCCTACTCTGTATTCAAGCCTCTCACTTCCACTGGTAAACTCAGATGGAATAACTGTAGTATGAACGACCTATTTGGCAATCTGCCAGGAAATGAGGTAAATGATGATATTTACGCATTTCTGCTACTTCTCATGATTTAATTTCCCAATGCACCAAGAATATACACTAACTTTGCATACCATTCCTTTCTAATCTTGTGGAACTAATGTCAATTTAATTTTCCCTGGAACCTTAACTATTTACAAATTCTTGCCCATTTCTAATTTAATCCAAAAATGTAAATCACCACACTTGTTACAATGCACCAAGAATATATACTAACTTTGCATACCATTCCTTTCTAATCTTGTGGAACTAATGTCAATTTAGTTTTCCCTGGAACCTTAACTATTTACAAATTCTTGCCCATTTCTAATTTAATCCAAAAATGTAAATCACCACACTCGTTACAATGCACCAAGAATTTATACTAACTTTGCATACCATTCCTTTCTAATCTGGCGGAACTAATGTCAATTTAAATAACTAAACTTGTTACAAATAAAAAGAGAGTAGTATACATTTTGTCATGGGTGTGGCCAGGATTATCTGAATGGTGGGTGCCAGAGCTAAACGTTATTCATTAATAAGGATGGGTATCCTACGTAAAAACTTATAATATATTATTTCACATAAGATGGCAATTTTTTGGCAAAAAACCAAACAAAACAACATATTTTGTTATTTGGTAAAAAGTCACACAAATTTCTAACTTTTCTTGACATTTTGTCAGTTTCTGGGCACCTGTGCGTTGCATACAGCAGCACTACAATAACTGTTTTCTGTACTTTACCAATTTTTCATTGAGCTGCTAAACTGGTATGGAAAGGTTTTTTTTCTTATGAAATTTTTGTTAGAAAGATGCACTCTTGGCACCACATTACTGCAACTTTATTATTATTAGTTTAATATGTGTATAAATATTACGTTTGATCTTTGTTCCATTCAGAATATAACTGTGCTTGAGTAAATTGTACATAGACAGTGATACTATGATCTCAGACATCTTTTAGTAGTAACCTTCCTTTCCAGTAGCCGTTTATTGCTCAATTGAAGTCAAATTTCACCACCAAAAAAAATAACAATTTTCAACAATTTAATTTAAATGACCCTATATTTCATCATATTTTTATCACCTAAAAACATGGAATGAATTCTTTCTTTTTTAATCACTTAGAATTCCTATCCCTATTTATTATAATTGAAGTAGATTTTTTCTTGTCAGGTATGTTACCAGCTTAATATCTTTTCCCTTTCACCCTCATTTTTATATGTTGCAATTTAAATAAACATTTCATGCAAAAACTCAGACTTACTCAGTCTCGCATTCTGATAAGGTTCAGAGCAGTTGCAGTTCTCTGCAGTGTCTCCTGGTAAACTTAGGATGACCTTCTCATAGTCAACCTCAATATCTCTGTACAGACATCAATATCATACTTGTGAGTCTCTCAATCCCCACTATAATGGGTGAGCCCCCTAGGTTTTTAGATACTTGTGGTCTCCTCTGGTACATGAATCTTTCACACCATTACCGCTGATAGCCTGCACTGGTACGGTAGGGTCCATGACCCTTAGGCTTCTGCTTCGTTAGCTTTATGGATAACACGGCATTTGTTCTCAGCCTCTACTTAGCCAATTTGAGTATTTGTGTGTGCTGTGGGACCGTTCTTATGAACATGTGGCCACAGGCAGGACACAGGGAATGCTTAAAAGTGTTAGCATGTTTGGGAACAGGTACTTGCTGTCATGAATAAAGATTACAGAGGATGTATTGTGGAAGGTTGTCATGACCAGCAGCAACCAACTTAGTTCTCAACTCAACCTGTGAACAGAGTGCTTCACTTTGCTTACAGCCTGGTAATTGGTAAATCATTCTTGTAGACATTTAACATTATGTAATCTTCTCATAGGCTCCTTCTTGGATGATGATGATGAGAGCAGCTGTAACAAGACACAATCCCTGGATAGCCTACATCTAAAATTCAGCTCACTGTGGACATACTCCAGTAGGAGGATAACGATGATCCTCCTACAATATCACTGGTTGTCTGAGCTGGGGTGCTGGCATGATTCTGCTTTTTTGCTGCATCATCTCGGTGTGCATGATGGATCAGTTCCCACCTCTGCACATATCCTTAACATATCTAAACCTATCTCACATAAAATTGCAAAAATCTTGAAAAGCAATGGCACAGTGATAACTCCTGAGGTAGTTCCCCCCTTCCAAATATACAAAGGGGAAAGTGTAAAAGTTCATTGGGAAAGGGAGCCAAAATTACTTGTGAGGATTATTCTAAACACAAATTCTTAAATTTGTATCACAAATTTGGATACATTCCTTTGGTGTTTAATTTCTAGGTAACTAAAGCATGCCAAGCTTTTGTTCTTGGGGTGGGGAGGGGGAAGGAGAGGGGGATGGTGGGCAGAGCCTCCTCTTGCTGCTCCCTTGATATTATTGCTATGTCCTCTTTTTTTTTTTGTCTTTTCACTATAGATGTCTCTAATTCAAGTCCTAGACCCACATATCTTTTCAGGACCAGCATGTCCAGACAGATTTTGGTACCACTTTGGCCATGATCTAACATGTAAAACAATTGTGAAAAATTTGAACTTTGAACACTTTCAAATCATGAAACTAAATAATCCTATAAAGAAGCCCTTCCTCATTCTCTTTCCCCACCCCTAAGATAGGAGCAAATGTTACATCACTTCTTGCTGCATAAAGAGGCTCAACATGCCACAAAAATAGGGTTCTGCCATTGGGCACAAGGTCCCTGCTGCAAGGAGGATGATTCTGAGGCCAGATGCAGAATCTAGTCCTAAATGAGAGGCAAAACTACAGATCAAAGATCAAAAGCAATAAAGCTCCATTGAACAAGCACATGTCTAACTGTTTGTATCCTTATACCATCTTGTAACAGAGTGCTGGTATTTTTGCTAGTATCCCATAAGGAAAGTACATGTAGGGTCAGTCAGAAATTCATTGACAGTAGAGGGTATAGTGAAGATTGTTACTGAATTTTTAGCACATAATTTTGAAATTGAAGTGATCAAAATAGATCATTCTAAAGAAGTATTCTTGATATATATCAATAAACTGCTGCATATCTACAAGGGTATATTTTACTATAGAGCTTATTATTTTTTTTTTACTATTCATTGAGGGTAAAGGTATTTGCTCTAAGTATAATACAAATAAACTTATTCCTACACTTTAAAAACATCATCTGCTAAATTTAATTACTTGGCAAAATATGTTTTAAATGTTGAAGTTATCAGTTAAAAACATGTCAGAAATACTATATCAGCTATTTTACATAGAAAATATTACACCTTATGGGCAGATTCCAATACAAAAAACCCAAACAATATTGTATTAGTTTTTGTAGTGGGAGAAGCTTTGATGTCTGCTCATAATCATTTGATCTCTAATGCAAAAACAAACAAGTTAAGAATCAAGCCACAATGCAAACATTTCTTAAAATTCTTCTGATGTATGCAGGAATCTAATTTGTTCAAGCCACTCTTAGTTACAAGAAGATAGATGGGAAGAACTCCAAATGATTCAGAGGGTATAAAAAACATAACTTTAAACATTTTTTGACTTGAAACTGTGATTGCTGATCTCCAAACCTCCGACATGCTTCTTTAATCTGACCTTTCTTCCAAAAGTATAAAACACTCTAGATCTAAATTGTGAAATGATCATTTTAATATATCAGTTTGGATAACTCTTAAGTACATTATATTGAACATTTACCAATAGCCAACTTACGTATGTTACTAGAGTCTATTTCTTGTATCTGGATCATCTGAGTTTAGTGGAGAAGTATTAGAATCAAATGCAGGAAGAGATATTCCAGCAGATTTTTCTCTACACTAAAAAATGCAGAAACAAAAAGCTGATGGAAATTGGATCCTTATTCTTGTTTCCATTGAAGAAGGTCTGGAGAATAGCTAACAGCACTAAGTTTGCTGCATATTTTTTGGATATATTGCAACAATTGAAGATGGTCATCTGTTAGTACCTGATATTTATTATAACATATTCAAGATTCTTCTGCAGATTCTTGCTACATCCATGACTTGATAACTCTTTGCTCCTTTACAACAGCAGCAAATTGATTTTTGCCACTAAACTATCCACTATGAAAGACTTGTTCATTCACAAAAATATGATTGGAATATGGTGCACAGAAAAATTGAAGAGCGATTAACTCTCTACAAACCATTACATTCCTGTATTGTCTGTGTGGTCTAATGTCAGCCCAATATGGGGTGTGGCTATACTGCTGTCTGTTATAAGGAAATATTTTTGCACTGAAGTACATAAGTCTAAACACAGTCGAGTGCCTGCAGTCCAGAGGTTGTCATTTCTGTGAGGTTAGCTTAATGTTAAATGAATGATGAAACCAATCTTTATTTAGTGTTTGCCTGTTGGGTGGGGCATCATTCGAGGAGGGTCTGTCAAGGGGTGCATATGGTCTATGTATATTATCTTAGAGTCAAAAGAAATAATTACAAAAAAGTTATTGAGGAGGTTAGGAAGCATAGTTAGCACTAGGGAAATATATACATTTTAACCAGCCAATTTAGGTAGTAGGTATGTGTGTGCACTTGGATATGTGTAATTATCTTTAATTATAATATCCTGTGCCATTACAAACACCTATACAATATGTACAGTATAGAGACATTTTACATATACTTATATATCTATATATAATACACGCATTTGACTTGGTACAACTGTAGCTAATAGTCAGCATTTTAAAGCCATTAATAAATATTTCTGGAATTAAATAATACCTACCGATAACGCAGCTGTAAGATCACAAGTTTTTGTCACTGTGTTTATTCCAAACTGTTCGAGCACTAAAGTGTTGTCTGACAATTTCGACCAAACTATTGCTGTATATGCAGCCAATAAGCCAACCATGCCAAATGCAGCAGTTAGGATGGATGATATGACAATATCCTACAGGAAATAATATATAACACTCTATTGATTGGAGCATGAATTGAAATAAATACAAAGCCAAAAAAATATTGATCAGGTATTTCAAACCTGAGTCAATCTATTAATGGTGTGTGCACAAACCTTAACATACTTTAGATGCTACATCTTCCAACAATGGCTTTGGATAAATTCATGACTGTTGAGTTCATGACTAAAGTTGTTTATAACATGTGCACACATGCATGATTATTATTATTAGTTGTTTCCTTTATTAAAAGTAGTCAAATACTAGCTAGCCCCAATAACATGAAGCAACTTACAATGCCAAGGAATATCTTGATCCAGCTGTTCATGAACCTGACATTGATGAATCTGATGATAACCCAAATAATCTCATAAACAAGAACGGTGCAGGCAATTGCTATGCCAATGCCAGCAGCTGCTTCAGTATTTCTGAGCAATGTGTTGTAGTTCAGGCCTGTACGTTCCTCTATTACCTGGTTGAGGTACCCCAAAATTGATGGTGGGAGATTATCTTCACAGTGATTCAGTGTTATGATTGAGCATAGCAATGTAGCAAATGCACACAACTATAATACACAAGATACACAGTGGGTATATTTTGAAAACACAGAGCTAAAATGTTGGAAGCCCAGCTAAGACTAAACCACTTACTATCACAGCAGTTCGTAAGATAAGCTCAATCAGCCCTTGCCATGCATTGATTATTCCAACCCCAGGACTTATACTAGCATCCATCAGAGTAACTCAGCAGTAGCTTATTATTCTACTCTTCAACTCTTTTTACTACTCCTACAAAAGAAATAAGCGTGAGTAAGATTTAAATAGCTATACAAGATTTTTTTTTTGTCGGCAGCAAAATGTGATGTCACTGTGATGAGGCACATTGTTGGGCCCAGGAGGTTTTTTTTCACCAGAGCTGAAATGGTACTCTTCAAGTAATATCATGGCATCCTATGTATAGAAACTCAATTCGTTGACTAGACATTTACTACCTCAAAAGTATATTTATCAGTCTACATAGGCTAGCAATTTGGATATTAGCTAGCTAGCTGGCTGAACGTGATAAATAGGTAGTCTAACTATATTGCCATCTTGCTAAATAATCATCCCAAATTCTGGATCACAAATACTGGATCACAAATTCTGGATCATAATTGATGTTAACCCAACATATAAAATTCAAAAGAGGCCTTCCATTTGCATTCCTATTAACATTTTCGTGAAAATATTTATAAATTTAACAATCTACACTTCTCTTTAAGATTTTTTGGTCTATCTTAATATAGTTATTAATTTGTTTGTTTGTTGTTTTTTTTTTTTTATTGTTTGTTTGTTTATTTCCCTTGTTTGTTCAGTAACTCCTTCTAAAGAATTGGGTCTAAAGGGCTAAATTTTTCAGGATTTGAGGGTCACCCTGGGTTACCAGCAAGGAAGTTTGGTGAAGATCAGAGTAAAAACCTGCCCCCTGTCCATAAGCCTATTTTTCAAAATTTCCTGGTTGTGGTCACAATTCTATGCCTGAGTGAACCATCCCTTTACTAAAAAACCACAACCATCTAAATACACACACAAAGGTCAGCAAAACTGTTCCCCAAACCACTTCCTGCTTTTTTCTTTACTTTTTGAGCCCTGTAGGTCCAAGCACCTGGGATGAGATAGCAAATAACAAATCTAAATTATATTAAAATGTTTTTGTTGTCTCTGTCCATAGGCTGGGTGCTATGCCATAATCGAATTAATAACTTATCAAACAATATTTCATGAATCAAACCAAAGAAATTAAACAGCTCAATTCCAGAACATATCGCCAGAAAAAGGAGAGACAAACACGTGTATGCAAGACAGGATATAGGATGTGACAAACAAATCAAAATTAAGTATATAACAATTGGAAATGTGAATTAAGAGATATAATACACCTCCTTCCCCTTAAAAAAAGAAAAATCAAACAACACTAATTTTGGTACCGATCCAGTGCCTTTCGATTTTTCTTAGGGTACACCTTAATGGCAGAGGTGAGAAACCAGTAACAGTAGTGGATGATGCGGTAGTTCGATTTCATCTTCAGAAGTTGATGGTCCTGTTTGTTGTGGCACAAGAGTAGTAATCTCATCTGCAGCCAGGAGTGAGGACATCAATAAGGGATTCCTCCTGCGGAGTGGAAACCTCATGTTCTGCCAGTTGTAACACTGGTTCTGAATTACCCTTGCAAAATTCTTATGTGGTCCTAGTGACATCTGAGGTACCGACCATCTACCAACTCAATTAAGAAAGACACTGAACCTGTCACTTCCTGAATCCGACCAGTCAGCCAACTCTTATTTTATCCAAACTTCTGAACATAAATTTTATCACCAATGTTGAACTGCCTGATCCTAGAAGAATTATCATTATACAGCTTTTGCTGCTGCTGCTTCCCTTCCACTCAGGGCTACTGATATTTGGCTTTAACAAGTCCAACCTAGTATGAGGTTGACGCCCCAGTAAGTGTTCAGCAGGAGATATTCCAGTGTGTTGTAATGTGATAAGCCATAAAGATTTTGGTTCAATGGGATGACATTGATCCTTCCATCACTCTCTTCAGACCATTTTTTTTTATTACTGGCGCAGATAGTTCAGCTAATCTATTAGATACTGAAATTAAGGTGCTGAGGTGATATGTTCAATCCTATTTCCCACAAGGAATGAAGCTAACTACTCACTGACGAAACACAATCTATTGAAAATACGATCTATTGTGATCTATTGTCGGTCATACTTTGGGTTACTCAACTACTATGGCAAATTTTCTACCAAATATGGCAACTGTGTTAAGCTTATTCCATTGACTGTTGAGGAAGGATGTTGCACGGGAGTGGTAAATTACAGAAAGAAAATCATTGCATCAAAGAAGTTACTTCTTCATCTGAGCTGCTTGTCCATTTCAACCCCCAGTTCAAGATCATCCTAGCCTGTGATGTGTTCTCCTAGACGTTGGAGCCATATTAGCTGATCATATGCCGGATGGTTCAGAGAGGCCTATTAGATATGCCTCTCATTCCTTGTCCAAGGCTGAAAGGAACTACTCCCAATTGGAATGTGAAGGCTTTGCATGTGTGTTTGGTATAAATAAGTTCCACCAATAGCTCTCTGGACATTCATTTGATCTCGTCACAGATCATAATCCACTCCCAGCTCTCCTAAACCAACTAAGCCTACTTCAGTTCAGGCATCAGGAAGAATTCTCCATTGGAAATTATTCTTATAAGACTATCAATACAATAGTCATTTCCCAAAAATACTTGTGATCATGGTAATGCTTATGCGTTGAGCAGATAGCCTCTACCAGAAGCTCAAACAGCAGGCCCAGAGACCCAGAGTTAAATTGGTTATAAAAAAATTAAATGATTCTCTGGTTATAGTACAACACATTCGCTCATGGACTCAAACTGATCTTATTTTGTCAGGAGTGCTTCATTTTATCAGGCATGAATGGCCGGATGATATTGACCATAAGTTTGTATCATATTCAAGCAAGAGGCAAGAACTCTCTTCCCAATAAGGTTATGTTTTGTGGGGATCTCGGGTGGTTATTCCTACACAAGGAAGAGAGGGGGCACACCAAGAGCTACACTGGGGCATCCAGGAATGTCCCAGATGAAGTTACTGTGAGGAATATATATTTGGTGGCCAGGGCTAGATAATCGATGGAGACTTGTGTGAGTTCTTTCCCACAGTGCCAGCAGTCGCAGTTGACCAGTCACCCCCCAATGGAACCTCTACAGCCATGGATGTGGCCTGCCAGGTCATGGGCCAGATTGCATCTTGATTTTGCTGGACCAGTGTTTGGATAGATGTATTTAGTGCTAATGGATGCACACTCCAAATGGATTGAAGTTTTCCACACAAACTCCTCTACTACAGATACAGTGATTAAGCACCTGCAGACAGTATTTTCTCAGTTTGGGATATTTGAATGATAGTGTCCCAGACAATAGATTTTGTTTTCAATAGAACTGGTGTATATCTTCAGGTTTGGGTTCCTCCTCCACTGTCTTCACTTTCTCCACTTTTTGGTGTAGACCTTCAGAATCAATCAGATGACCAAGTAAGTGAAGCATGGTGCCATGAATGTTAAGTGTTTTTCTGTGCCCTTAAACCCACTTTTTCAAGTTGGCTCAACACCTCCAATGATTTACAATGTTCCTCAGTTGTAACTCCTGTTCACAGAATATCGTCCAAGTATACCACAACCTCTGATATTTTTATAAGGGTATCCATTACCCTTTGAGAAATCCTTGGTGCAGAGGAGTTACCATAGGGAAGTTCGGTGTAACAAAATAACCCTTTGTTAGCATTTAATTACATCAAATTTCTTTGATTGATCATCTAAAGATATCTGCTGGTAAGCTTGGCTGAGATCAAGCTTGGTAAAATACCTAACTGCCTGCAAGTCATGCAAAGAAATCCTCCATCTTTGGTATTGGGTACCAGTCTAATTTTGAGACAGGGTTAATATAGTGCTTGAAATCTCCACAGATTCGCAGTTTTATGATCACTCTTCAAAATAGTTATAATTGACTATGCCCACTCTGCAAATTGTACAGGTTCTAAGGTCCCTTTGTTCACTATTTTTTAAAGCTCCATGTCTATCTTCTCATGGAGTGGATAAGGAATGAATCTGGCTTTTGAAAAAAGTGGCTAGGCTCCATGTTCAACAAAAATAGTTGCTTTGGAACCTTAAAAAGTGCCTAATCTATCTTGAAAAATAGAGTCAAAATTTTTGCAGTATTTTCTGTAATCCTCCCTTGTAGATAGAATGAATCTCAGACCAATGGATCTTAAGGCATTCTAACCAGTTCCTCCTAACTAGGCTAGTTCCTGTCCCTCTCATTACAAGTAGAATTTAACATACCCATTGATCCTTGTAATTGTACCTCACCTCAATGTCAATATTACCCAGCATAGGTATGGGCCTATCCAGAGTATGAGCACAGGGTCACTGTAGTGACAGAAATGCTGCTGTCTGGCCACAACTACTTGAATATTTTTCAGAAATCAGCAATAGGGCAGCCCCTGTGTCCACTTACATGGTCAATGGTGATCAACACTTCAATAGGTTGAGCATGATTAGTGGAGTTTATGTGGAACAGTGGGTATACACAACATGATCCGTCATTCTCCTGGATTAATTTTACAGGCCTAGGTTGAGATGAGTTTTTTTTCCTGATGAATCCCTTTTCTTACTCCGACACACACTCCTGATGTGATTCAGCCTGCCACACTGGTGACAAGTTACATCCTTGAATCTACACTTATCTGTAAAGTGATTAGGGTTGCCCACATAGAGTCTCCTTTCTTTCTTGCCTTTTCTATTTTGTGAATATCATATGTTTTTGATCCCTCCACGTACTGCCTAGTGGCTATTGTCAGCTCTTTCATATTTTTAGCAGCTGTTTCAAGGGTTGTAGCTAATTCTACAGCGTTTACATACTTTAGCTTAGATTCTGACAGTAGCCTTCGCTCTGTGGCATCTGCAGGCATCTGCAGGCATCAGCTAACCTTAATCATATTAATTTGTCTTGTGCTATTTCTGTAGGTGTTGATTTTCTATTGATTATAGTTATTTGTTACTCTTACCCTATTACTTGTTCGCATGATTTTCCTTCCAGAACATTCTGATTATGATTTGTATATAAATAGACTAGCTGATCCATTTCATCATTAGATGTTCATTCAATGAAATAAACTTTATATTCATGAAATGCCGTTAACTTCTACATTGGTGACCCCGACAAACCTAAATATCAAGCTTATGCCTGTTCTTGACCTACTTTACCTTCTCCATACCCATGGATGAAGTACCAGCACCAATTGTTCATGCATTTTTTTTTAAACTGCCACCTTTCGGGCCTGAAAACCCTGCTCTCTGGTTTAATCAAGTGGAGGCTCAGTTTGCCACTGGAAACATCAACCAACAATTGACTCGATACAACTATGTGGTAGCATCCTTACTACCTGAAACTGCTTGAGAGGTGCATTAATAATAATGAATAAGCCAGAAGATAACCCCTATGATACTCTCAAGGCCTGCCTCATCTCTCGCATTTCCCTCAATCAATCA
>OZ017791.1:8756161-8881929 GCA_963969325.1 Lycopodina hypogea | reverse complement strand
GGTGTTGATTTTCTATTGATTATCGTTATGTTACTCTTATTCTATTACTTGTTCGCATGATTTTCCTTCTAAAACATAGACTAGCTGATCCATTTCATGAGTAGTTGTTCATTCAGTAAAATAAAGTTTGTCTTTATGAAAATCTGTTAACTTCTACAGCTCTATAACATCATTGTTCATACCACAGATTAGGTGATCTCGAAGCATACCTCCTAGTGTGGTGCCAAAGTTATAGTACTCAGGCAATGCTCTGAGTTCTGTCATGAAGTAGCTACAGACTAGCTTGGCTTTCTGAACTGGCTGTGGAATCTGGGCTTAGCTGGATGCAACAAATTTGGTAGCAATTTAAATGTTGTAAGCCCACAGCATGAGTCAGAATCCCATCCTCCTTCTCAATTAATGTGGTGTCTAGCCTTGATAGAGTTAATAACTTATCAACCAAGGTTTCATGAATAAAAAAAAGCAATTGGATAACAACAGAACAGATGCCAGAAAAAGGTGAGAAATACATGTGCATGCAAGACAGTCTAAAGGATATGACTCACAACACTCTGAATAAGGTCAACAAAACCATGCCCAAATCCCTTTCTTTTTCTTTCCATTCTCTTCTTTCTGACCACTGTATGACCAAGTGGCTGGAATGTAACTGGGAGCAAACAAATCAAGCAAAAAATCTCAAATTATAGTAAATTATCCTTCTCCTCCTCCTCCTACTCCCTCCTTCTCCTAAACCCCCCCCCCCCCCCCCCCCCCCCTCTCCTCCCTCCTCCTCTTCCAGCTAAATGAAACAATAATGGGTAGAATATCGCCAACTATACAATGTTCTCACTTTTGGGGTGCTCAGCTTCAGAATTGCAGTTGCTGCTGCTTTCCCTTTCCAGTCACAGAAGTAGACAATCCTTTAGAAGAAAGGAACAGTTGCAGCAGCCAAATTTATGGGTTGTGGGTATGTTAAAAAAAAAAAAAAAAAAAAAAAAAAAAAAAAAAAATTATTGTTGGCAAAATATACTTGAAAAATTAAAAAAAAAAAATGATATTCGCAAATTCAAGAAATATATAGTTTAAAACACGTTCTCCACCAGTTCATGGGATGTGAACCAGAAGAATGCTAAATCATCACAAATACATAAACGAGCTAAAATTATTATTTACTCCATCTGTATAACAAGAGCAGTCTGCACCAAGACATGTGGCAAATAATTATTATCTTATATATTACTAGTGTAACAGTAGTTAAATAGTTAATCACTTATGACTTGACTAAACAGACACACTCAATCATCACAACCACTACAATATATATATATATATCAAGCATACAGGAAGTATCTTTAACCACAGTGTCCTTAGTATATATACATATAATCATGCTACATCTCCCTTTTCAAGTCTGGTAGGGGGATTAATGATTGTTCCTGTTTGTGACTGTGTCATGATTCTTCTAGTCGATGGGCTGAAGGTTGATTCACTTGTTTTCCCTGGTTGACTGATCGAATGATTTTCCATTTCATGTGAGGAAGGAATAATGCTGAGATGCTTACGATTCCTCCGCAAATCTCCAGCTGGTGTTTCAATAACATGATCTTGGTGTGTTAGCTGGAGTACTAATTCTTCCCTAAAGAGCATCAGTTTCAGATTGGATCCAAACTCTATTGTCATCAGGAATGTCAGGCAAATCACGAACTCTGTGTCTCCAATCATAGTTCCTCTTTTGTTTCTCTTTGAAGTCAGTATTCTTCTTGGATAGCTTGGGGATGTATGTCCATGTAGGTGCAAGAAGATTCTTAATCTGAGGGACAGATGACCTGATTCATCTTCCCATGCAAAGTTCAGCTGGATTCAGGCCACACCATGGCATTGGGGTGGATCTATAGCTCAGCAAAGCCATAAAAGATCTGTTGACTTCTGTATGATACCCTTAACTGTTGGCACAGTTCTCTCAGCTTGGCCATTCCTTTGGGGATAGAAGGGACTACTTGTCACATGATTAAAATTGTGTGTGTCGGCAAAATCTTGAAAAATCATGAGAGGAAATTGTGGCCCATGTCACTTCTGACCACTTCCGGTTGTCCATGTCTGGAAAAGATTGCTTTAAGTACAGTTATTACACTTGATGAGGTTGTGGATGTTAGTTTTGTCACTTCTGGGTAGTGTGAAAAATAGTCCACTGTAATCAGGTAATGGGTTCCCTTGATCTCAAAAATCTGTTCCTACTACTTGGCAAGGGTAGTCTGGTAAGTCAGTTGGCATGTGCAGTTCTTTCTTCTGTTTAGCTTGCTTAGCACATGTTGTGCATTGCTTTACCATCTAAGTTATGTGGTGTGTGACTCCTGTCCACCACACTGAAGTTTGTGCTCTCCAGCAGCAGTGTTCTTCCCCTTGGTGTCCATAGTGAATCTTCTCCATTGTTTCCTTCCTCAGCAATTGCGGTACCACTATTCTACTTCTGTGTAACAACAGGTCATCACAGACTGTGAGATAATGTCGTGCCTTCCAAAAAGGTCTGAGCTTGAGCTGGACAGCTATTGGATTTGATGGCCACCCTGCTTTGCAATAGTCGATGATAGAGGAACATTTGAAATCCTTCTTTTGAGCTTGACAGTAAATGTCCAGTCTTTCTGAACTGGCAGGTAAAGAAGGGATGACTACTTCTCACACATGTACATCAGTAAGCTTCTGAAGATGCGATTCATTTTCTTAATCATTGATGGATATTCTGGAAAGAGTGTCAGCAGTATAGAAAAATTTTCCTAAGATATGGGTAATAATGTAGTTAAACCGATCCATTTGTAGCCGAAACCAAAGAACTCAAGGAGGAAGTATATTAAGACATTTGGAGTTTAGAAGAGGGACCAAAGGCTTATGATCTGTCTCTATAGTGAATAAATTTCCGAGGATGTAATCCAAAAAAATTTCACAAGATCAGGTTACTGACAAGGTTTCCTTTTCAATTTGAGCATAGCATCTTTCAGTTTCACTCATAGCCCTTGATGCATAAGCCACTGGTTTCCAGTACCCACTCTGTTCCTGTAAAAGGATTGCACCTAGGCCATATGATGATGCATCAGCTGAAATTTTTGTTTTAGATTTTGGGTTGTACAAGATAAGTATTGTAGGTTTGATGAGTTCCACCTTTAGTTGCAATAAGGCTTCTTCTTGGGCAGGTCCCCATATCCAAGCTTTTTTTGTGCTCATCAGCTCCGTAGTGGTTGTCCGATCTCTGCAATTCTACTAGAAAACTTGCCAAGTTGGTTTATCATTCCCATAAACCTGCATAGTTCAGTAAGTGATTGTGGAGCAGGAAGTTGATTGGTTGCTGATGTTTTGGATGGATCAGCTTGAACACCCTCTGCATTAATAAGATGTCCCAATAACTTGATTGATTTCTTGCTAAATTCACATTTTTCTGAGTTCAAGGTTCCACCAAATGTTTGTAGTCGGTTTAGAGTAGCGAAAAGTCTGGCATTGTGTTTGACTTGATTTGTTCCAAAAATTAGGATATCATCAATGAGACACTGCACCTCTGGTAAACCCTTCAAAATATGGTTTATCCTCATTTGAAACACCTCTGGTTCACTTGAAATTCCAAAGGGTAATTTGTGAAAACAGTACCTCCTAAAGGGAGTAATGAAGGTGGTAAGCAAGCAAGACTGTTCAGCAAGTGGAATTTGCCAAAATCCAGAGTTAGCATCCAGCTTACTAAAGCATGTTGTTCCTGTGAGTTGAGCAAGAGTGTCGTCTACTTTGGGAATTGGGTGAGTTTCTCTCAAGACACTTCTGTTCAGTGGCTTCAAATCCACACAAATCCTTACATTTCCAGATTTTTTTGGTACCACCACCATCCCTGCACACCATGGAGTTGGCCAAGAACCTTGCTGATGACTCCCATAGACTTCATATGATCAAGTTCTTTTTTGACTTTCTCTCTCATGGGTATGGTACATTTCTTGGGGTGTAGAGTGCATGTGGTGTTTTCTCATCATTCAGTTTGATGACATATTCTTCTCTAAATGTGCCAAGTCCACTAAAGACTTTTGGGAATTGTTGTTGAACATTTTGGTGAGTAACAATTGAACAGTCGATGTATGAGTTGTAAGCTGGTGATTGCAGAGAGCCCTAGAAGATAGCTCTTGAGTCCTCAAATAACATATATGTCATCCTGATCATATTGTCCCCTACTGAGAGCTTGCCTCTGTATTCTGCTACTACTTTAAGTGCTTGGTGGGTTGGACTAAACAACTTCCTATCTGGCTGTTTCAAGACTACCTCTGTTAAACTTTTGAATGTTGCCTCAGATACAGCTGTTACCTCAGCCCCAGTATCCAATTTAAATGTCACCATTTGGTTCTGCAACAACACTTGTGTTGTCCAACAACTTGTACTACTGTCTCCCACAGTATCTAAGAATGCAAAATCAAGGCTTACTTGACTAGCACTGGCAGAGGCTTTCCTTGAAAAGCACTGTGCACTATAATGACCCCTTTTATCACATCTGTGGCATCTTGCACTTGATGCTGGGCACATTTCCCCTCTGTAGTGCTTTGAGCAGTCACACCTTGTACATAGTGAGTTATCTGCCCTGTTCGTGCATTTACTATTAGTGTCCCTCTGTATGTACTGTGGTCTGACCTCTGGTCTGGGTGGCTTCCTGTACTACTTTCCATATCTGACTTCTTCCAGAGAAGGCTCCTTATTATCATTTCCTTGCAGGATGTAGTGTTGTTCTTTGACAGCTTCTTTTTGTCTAATGGTCTTCTTTGCCATCTCCAGAGTTAAGTCTGGGTCCAATTGTAGCTTCTTGGATAATTCTTGATCCCTGATTCCCACAACCAGCCTGTCTCTTACCAATTCATCTTTCAGATTCCCATAATTACATTGTCCATCAGGCAGTAAAGTTCAGAAATATATTGTTCTGATGATTCTCCTTCCAGCTGATTTCATCTGTTGAACCTTGCTCTATCAAAGATAACATTTCTTCAGAGTTGAAAAATTCATCAAATGTTTGCAGGACTGTCTCATAAACTAATCCTTCCTTCTTCTGTGATGTTAGTAAATAGCAGAACAGTATCTGCCTCCTCACACAAACAATATAGAAGAGTGCTCACTTGCTGAGCTGCACTTGTAACACTTAGGCCTGGAGCTGCCCTAAAGAATTCAAACCTTCTCTTCCACTTGGGCCATCCATCTGGGGACTTAAAATCAAAATGCTCTGGTGGTTGAAGGTGAATTGTAGCCATCCCACTTCTGACACCATGTAACAGTTGCTAAATAGTTAATCACATATGCAGCCAGAGGCTGTGAGTGCTTGCTAGACCTACTTTCAGTGGGCTGTAGTCACACGATTGTCTGCTGGGAGGACATGTTGCACAAATTTAGAATACATAGTGAATGTGTTTATTAAAAAAATAATTAATTAACATATTTATTACTTCTCACATATATATTTCAAGATTTAAATATGCAGAATTAATGTGTATATGTGTATGCTAGTTCCAACACTCTTCCATACCCCACTGTTCAAATGGAGTAACTAAAAGAAGCCCAAAAAAAGGTTCATAGACTTTCACTATTTTATTTTTATCAAAGAGAATTCGTAAGCATTACGCTACCATTTTCAAGAGACATTAATGCATTTTAATAATACACACCCTGTCAAGGAAAAAAAACAACCTATCAATAATTTGAAAGGAAAAAAATTCACTCCACAAACCTTAATTGAGTTTAAAAAAATACAAACAAAACCAATTATAACTTAAATACAAGTAAATTGGGATAACAAGACCACAAATTTTCAGCCAAAAACCCACTCATTTATGATACAAAAGTATGAGCATACAAACACAAATACAAAACTCATGTACATAGACAGGAAATTAAATTTATAAGATACAAAAAAAAAAAACAAAAAAAAAACAAAACAAAACCCAATTACATTTCAGGGCCATATTCAATTGACTGTAATTACATCCTGCACAACTGAATTAATAAAAATAGGAATAAAAAAAATGTTTAAAGGAAAGGGGGAAAAAAATAAAAATAATAATAAATACTTTTTTTTAAATGTTTAAAAAAATTAAAAAAGGAACGAGGTTACTAAAACACATTGCATGATGCAACAACACAAAATGAGAAGTTAAGGGTTTGCTAAAGCAACTTGAAAACAATGCTAGGAAAAAACAAACAAACTATTACTAAGGATTGTTATACATGATTCAAAGGTTCACTTCTAATAATCACAAAATGCCGAGAAAAAAATGGCATCACTAAGCCAAAAAAAATCTGAAGCCAAGCAACTAAAACAAAGAGAGGTCTAGTGAAACACCACAAGGACATATATTTTGGCTTCAAGCAGTATCTAACAGTTAGATAAACAGACTAATTTATGAGACACCATAAGTTCAACTATCACGTCTAAACAGAAGAGGAACACCACACACGCCTATGTTATGACTACCACGCTATCAATGAGGCACCAGAATGAGACAGAGGAAGAGCACCAATCACATTTACATAACATTTCAACCAGAATAACACAGAGACTACATTTAGAAACAAGAAATGACCGCCGCTTACATCTACAACAAATGTTGAACAGACAAGCAATGAGAGTAGCCCCTTCTCACACATGTCCTCCTGCAAGATATGCCCTCCTGCAAGATATACCATCCTCTAAAACCTGTCCTCATGTTGGACATGTACTCCAGTAAGACATATCCTACTTTATAACATGGCTTTCAGAAATACATGTCCTTTCATAATACATGTACTTCTGTTAGACATTTCCATTGGTAAGACATGCCCTAAGTAATGTATGGCCTCCTATAATACATACACACCAGTAAATCTGTCTTCCTGTAGGACGTGTCTTCCTGTAGGAAAAATCATCCTGCAAGATATGCCATCCTGTAAAACCTGTACTCCTATAAGATATGTATGCCTGTTAGACAGACTTCCTATAAGAGATATCTTTTAAGTAAGATCTGTCCTTCTGTAAACATGCATTCCAGTATGACACATCATCCTGAAAGATAGGCCATCATGAAGACATGCACCCCTGCAAGACATGTCCTCCCATAATACATGTCCTCCTACAAAGCATGCAAATGTTCCTGTATTACATGTCAGGCTGAAAGACATGTACTCTAGAAAACATATCCTCCCACAAGACAAGCACTCCCCTAAGACAATTTTGTGGCTACAGTCCACCTTGTAGCATGCAATGCAGCCGAATGCAGCCGAATGCTGCGATTATGTGCTAATAAACATAATGGTGATTTTTTTACCAATTGTCAAAACCTTGTGTGTGTTGATTTTATGAAAAGTTGAATGTCAACACCAGCAAAGGATGTGACACTTCCGGAATGATGAAATTTTATTGAAGTTCGATTGAAATTAGTGTGAGGCAAGATATTGTGAGATAGTTTGCACTCCATATACCTTGATTAAGTAAAGTTGCCATTAATTATTGTGAGTGATGGGCCTGACTGCTCAATATATGTGCTGAGTCCATTACAGGGGAAAACATAGGCATCTGTTTGTGCATCAACTAGGAAATGTCAAAAACAAGGATACTACCTAGCAATATAAAAGTGGTAGAAACAGAAGATTGTTCTTAGAAGCAGAATGCTTGAACATTGGCCCTGATGGTGGGCATCAGGGCCATACATGTTTGTTCAGTTAAGAAAGGACTGCCTGAGCAAACCAAACCTGAGGCTAAACAAAAAATTGTAAAAACTGGTAAAGATCAAAAAACACAAAGTATGTATGGTTTTTAAAATGTCAATTACAATATGTATGTGTGAGTGAGTTCCTTTGTTCGTGTGTTGGTGTGTCGGTGTGTGTGTGCATGTGCACGTGTGTGGGTGCCTGCCTGGCTGCCAGTGCTTTATTTTCCTTCATTATTTTCTAGTTTGCCCATTCCCCCCTTCCTTCTTTTCTTCATTCCAACCCTTTTATTTCCTTCTTTCTATTTTAGGTCTATCTAGCTGTATAAATATGAGAAACTTAGTGTATGTGTGTGCATGCATGTCTATGTATGTGTGCTTGTGTGTGATTGCTTGCATGCGTGCATATGTTCAAAATAACAAACCACACCATAGTCCTCATTTCCTTTCTTTTGATAGCTCTGTAGTGAAGAATATGTACACACTATACACACCAATTTTATTCTTTATCATCTATTTTTTTGATTGCTCTGTTCTTCATTATTAAGAGGAGAAAAAAAGGAAGAGAAAAAAATTAGGAAACCGTGTGATTTGATGCCTATTGTAATCTCATGAAGGCACATGGCTAAAGCTTTGAGAACTAGTGGACAGAATCAACCAAAATTTTCAGGGAGGGGAGGGGGACTTTTGTGGACTACATGAATATTTTCGCCAGAGTCCCGTCTGGCCACATCTCCTGTGTGGGGTCACAGGAAAAAAAATTTATTTCATCTGGGTGTTGTGGATTCAAGCCCCATGATCAGGATTTTTTTCTTCACCCTTTTCATTTTCTGTTCCTTCCCCTACCCCTCAAACCCCTCCCTTCCCCCTTTCCCCCTGCAGTAACAGTTATTCTTAGCTATGCTCAGCAGCTGCTACTCTTTTAATAGTTTCTTCAAGTTCCATTCATCTCAGGGTTGGCCAAACATCTGTTCAGAATGTCAGTGGATCTTTCAACCAAAATATTGTTGTTGTTGTTTGCGGCATCTGAAATTCGTCATTCTTATGGGGTGGCTGATTCATGGGCAGGGGTTATAGTGATGGTTCTGGGGGAGGGAAGGGGGGGGGGGGGTGGATGAAGTCTGGGTGGGATTGTAAGAAGGTTGAGGCAGTGAATGGGGATTTCCAGTAGCCGGATCTGGTGATGGGATGTGAGCAGACTGAGCAGGGGCATTTGGGGGGAGGGGGGCCAGGGTTGGGGTGAATGTCTCCAGAAAGGAGAAGGGATGGGATGAAGGATTGGAGAAGGGGGCCTCCCTCATGGGGCATTGGGTGTGGTAGCTGACATTAGCCTCTTACACCATCATCCCGGGAAAAACATGAACTGTCGGATGTTGGTTTGTTTGGAGCAGTTTGGCCCCAATATTGTTGAGGGGGGGGGGGGGGGGGGGAGGACCACTGCGTAGAAGCTACTCCTTCAGTCCAAACCAAAATATTAGTGTTGCTTGGTGTTTGAGACTAAAATAGGCCCCCAATGTGGTCGAAAAAAGCCAAAAACTGTCCAAAAAAAAAAAAAAAAAAAAAAAAAAAAAAAAAAAAAAAAAAAAAAAAAAAAAAGGCCAAAACAAAACTAATATACAGGTCAATAAAATAATGCATAGCAACACAGTAGAGCATAATTGGGAACAAGTAAAATTTTTTTTGGTTCGATATTATTATTATTCTTCTAAACCTATTCAATCATAAATATCGCATCATAGAGATAGGAACAAAATTTAAAAACATTTTTTTTTTTTTTTTTTTTTTTTTTTAATATTCAACTAAACTAAAGAGTAGCATCATAGAGATAAAGTAATGTTGTTTATTATTTTTTTTTATAGTTCAGCTAAACTCATTCAATCATAGAAATAGAATCATTAAGATAGGAGCAACATTTTTTATTTGTCAGTAAAAGATATTAAAGTTGGGGGAACAGTCCCTCATCATCCACATTCTCTGCTTTTCAGCTGTACATTGTTTTGGTGTTTAAATGGTCAAGCATGTTTTTGCTGGGGACAAAGTCAGTGCAGCACTTCCAAGATGATGCCAGTTTGGTACATATGTGAATGAGAGCCTGCAGAATTGGCAGACTCATTCGATTCCTTAGTTTACTCTTATAAAAGGTCACTAAACTAACTATCCTCCCTATGCATTGGATATTGGCATTGACAAGCAGTTCAGGGCATAGTCAGCGAGTTCCTTAATTCAGGCTGTCCTAAGACATCCTTCTATTATTACACCACATACCAGAACTGGATTGGGTCCTCCAGTATAACCTGCCCAAACACAGCCTCCCACCAAGTATCCTCCAATACTGCTGCTCTGCCCTATTGAAGTGGTTTTGGAAAAGAAATGGCATGGGGAACTCAGAAAATCCTGGTCGTGAACATGGGAGAGGAACTTAGCTGGGGAAAGGAAACTAAGACATTCAAACAATGCCTTGTTTTCAGTTCTTTTCAGCTGTTACAGGCACTCCATAATGAATTTTTGGGCCCTCTCCTGCATTTATTCTTACTGGCTTAGCTTGATGAGGATCTATGGTCACCAGGGATAGGGTTTCTGCTATAAACTCTGCTCCGAAGTCGCACATGGGAGGTACAATTTTTTCTCCCTGGCTGTGTACTCTGTGCCTTAGAGGTTGGTAGAGCTGGTGGAGAGATTCAAACAGTTTTTCAGCATTACAGTTTTCAGCCTGGAAACATACATTCACCCTTTCGAACTTCCACACAATTGGAGCTGCCAGAATAAAGTGCAGTCAAATAGAGGGTCCTGTAGCATAGAGGGAATGGTCCTGGCTTCGAATATCCATCTTGTGAGTTTATGGACTCAGCCTGAGTGAAGTAGGCAACCAGTTCCCTCCAGTTATTAAGCAAGCTGTCCATAGCCATCTTGTCATTGAATATTTGTCAAATGGGTTAGGCTGGGTAGTCTCAGCATCACCAGCAGACATCACCTCAAACAATTGCTTGAACTCTGACCTTACTATGGTTCTTCAGCTGAACCAGGCAGGAAGTCTAGACATCAGGTACCCCAAGGAGCTGGGCAGGGTATCAAAGGCATGTTGCTCACACAGAGCCAGACTGTGATAGATACATTTGACCAGAATGCAGTCAGGGGACTCTCAGATGCAATAAAACAGAGTTGTGGAGGACAATATTGGAACTTGCACCATCAGAAGAAAGGCTGATGCAGTCAGACAGGTTTAGGCCCAGACTATTCAAACATTGTCTGATTGTGTCATAGAGCAACTCCCCAGTTGCATGAACAACAGGTATCAGATTGGCCACAGTAGTTGTTAAATTTCGCCATGACTGACTAAATAATCAAAGAAGAATGCAAAGCACTTTCTATGTATTAACATCAGTGCTCTCATCAATCAAAATGCTTTACTTTGGCTCTTTAATGTCTACTCTTAGTTCATCACACAAAAGAGAAACTCTTAGTCCCATGGAGTTTGACGTACCCAAGTGGAGATTTGTCACCAAAGGTAGTCAGGGTCTCGCCCAGATGATCAATTGTCCTGACTGATGTATGCACAGCCAGGTGGATGGCTAACATTATCTCCACATGTTTCACTCTATCAATCTTGTGTTTCCTGCTGATAGTCTTCTCAGGTAGCCCCAGGTTGCTGGCCTTGCCTAGTATCACCTCCTTACACAGTCAGCAATATGCATTATCTGTTCCATCCTTCGCCTTACAGACCCACTTAAACTTGGTTTCCCATACCACTTGATACTTCCTTCTGCCACTGGCCATTGTCTGAGGAGGATGGGATGATGGGAAGGATCGGTAGATGTAGATCTTTTACCAGTCTGTTGCTGTGTTGATAACAGATGGCGATCCATGGATATGCACTGAACATGCACAGAAAAAAAGAAAAGAGCAACCGATAAATGCCCAGAAAAATGTACATGCATCACAGATTTTAAATTTTGATAAGGGTGGCAAGAAAAGTAATACAAAAGAAAGGCATCTTTTGGAATGGTATGAACTGAAATAATTTACTGCCACAATTTTTCACCTCTACAATGGAGAAATTTAGTAATACAAGCTATTCCCAGCAGCAAACTAAGGATATTCAAGACCCACCCACTTACATTTTCCCCTTCCTAATCTTGAAAAAAAAAAATTAACCCATGTGGGTGAGATCCACCAACATTAAATTAATGTGTGGACTGGACTGTTGCCATCTAGATATATATTAGAAGACCTATGTAACTATGTTCATCCATTTCTCAAAATCCCTCTGTTAGATTTTGACCAAACTTTTAGGAATGGAGGAGACCCACCCTGAGATGGTTTTATGCCAGGTGGCATGTCTGGGGAAAAAACAGAATTTGTCTGTCTGTCTGTCTGTCTGTCTGTCTGTCTGTCTGTCTGTCTGTCTGTCTGTCTGTTTGTCTGTCTGTCTGTCTGCCTGTCTGTCTGTCTGTACCATCATTCCAGCCAAACCAGTAGGTGGATTTCTCTGAAACTCAGCATGATGATAGGTTTTGACCCAACTTAAAACATGGGCTAAAAATTTCACAAAATAGTTACCATGGTAACGAGAAAAAGCCTAAAATGGTAGAATTTTAGCTTATATTGGCCGGGCAACGCCAGGTATATGCTGCTAGTAATAATATAATAATAAAGAAAATTACTTTAAAATTTTAAGGGAAGAAAATAGACCCAAAAAATCCAATACGCCAACCAAAAAAAGAGTCCCAAACAAGCCAAAAGCCCAGAAAAGGCCCACCTAGCAACCGTGCAAAACATGCCTGACTGTTTAACGCCCACAAAACGTCATCTACAGAGCTTCCGCTGTATACCGGATGGATATAAAGTCACAGAACGTGGCAGGCCCAATTTGCTCGAAGAAATTTGTGTACCCGCAAGACTGATTTAGCCCTAGGGTTGTTCCGCATTTCTCCCGTTGAAGTCAAGATGTCCTCTTTCACCGAGCAGGAAGTTACAGATATAAGGGCATCTTTTGAACAGGTGAGTACCCCCGCTTTTAGCTAACGCGTATGCCCGCTATTTCAATTGGGGACCTGGTTTTATGGGTTGTTGGTAGTGATTTTTGAGATTGAAAGGATTGTTGTGTGTTAGCATAGTCACTCTCAGTATAGTTAATATAGTCACTCCCAGTATAGTTTCAATTCTTTTTATAATGTAGAGTCCCGTACACTTCCCAATGGTGGAAAAGTTGGCTTCACTGGACTTACTTTGTCTCCCTCAACTTTCAGATTAAGGAAATCTTGGATAAGTTGATGTAGGAAGGAGAGGGTAGGCTTCCCCTTAAAAAAAGAAAAAAAGAAAAAAAAATGTATATAGGCATCATGTTCTTTGTAGAGGGTTAACACAACTCAATGCTCTACTCAAATTTTGAATCCACTTTCTTGCTATCTCTCAACAAACCCACCTACAACCTCTATATATTATCTATTTGTTGTCTAGGCAAATGTAAAAATGATGTGGTGGTTGTAGTGGGAGAGAAAGTGTGTGTTAGTAAAAGGCAGAGTGAAAATGTGAGCGATATGCGTGACAACAGTCTATGGATGGGAGAGAGTATATAGGTGAGTGTGTGTGGAAGGGAGACAGTATATAGGTCTATCATAGTGTGTTTCATCTTTCAAGCACTGTTTCAATGCATTGATTGTAATTCTTCCTTGGAAGACTTGGCTCCCCATGCTAGGTGGTGGATGAATGTTAAACTTATTGTTACTGGACAATGGAATCACGTGTTTCCTATAAATCCATGTAATCAATCATGTCAAGCATAATAAAAGGATAGCATGGGAACATGTCTTGCATTGACAAACTACACCGACAAATTATATTGCATTCAAATAGCTTCAAAAGTGTCATTCTATATTTTGAAGTATTTTTTTTATATGTACAAAGATTTAGGCCTGATGTTGTTTGTTGTATCTGATGGAGTCCCTATGGATTCACTTTCTAAATGATTCAGTCTGTATGTGTGAACGTGTCCAGTCAAGAGATTATGCAGATAAGGAGATGACCCTTGCTATCTCTCATATGGCAAGAACTTAAGCTTGGTTTAGCTGGACTGGGCTAGGTTAGAGCAGGCTGGACTGTTTTATTTGGGACTCCCATAGTATGGAACATCAACCTATGCAATACTGGATGTCCCACTTCAAATTGAGGTTTTGCACAAGAGGACGTACATGTAGTGGCTGTAACATTTTACTTTAACTTGGTGCTTTTCAATAATATAATTTGTGATTTAAAAAAAAGATTTTGTGTATGACTATAGAATTTCTTTGACTTAGGATATTGTAAGACACAGAATAGCTTAGTGGCTGGTGTCTTGGGGACCAGGGAGCCAAACTGCTCAGAACATGCCATGCTCCCGATTTAGACTTTAGATGTGTGTTGGTGTGTGTGTATGTGAACTGCTTGGTAATATAAGGAAGCTAAGTTTGTGTTTTGTCAGCTTTGGAAGCTTGAGCTATTGACTGTTGGGCATCACTGCTATCCATTCAAAGGTGCTTCTCCACTTTTTAGATCCCTTTATGGTAAAAAAAATATCATCTATCTCACACACTGTAGTGGGTGTAGTGTAGTAATCTAGTAAGTATTTCCTAGTGTGTATGATATTGTGTGTGACAACATTTCCATTCTCTAGGCTCTATCCTATGTGTTTATATTCCTGAGTTAATTAACCCTGAATGCACCTGTTGCTTCCCCTCAACTTGGTTCCCCCCCTTTTCCTGTCCCATGGAAGGAATTGTTGTTTAATTGGACTTTTCCCTGTTCTCAGCAACCCTCGTATTTTGCCATCAAATGAAATTAACCTTGTGGTGGTATCCTGTGCTTGCCAAGGTTTGTAACGGACTGCTCCATTTCATGACCTTATATGGTCACAACTAAAAAATGCTCTGATGTCATTTCAGATTCTTCATAATTAATGTTAGTTGTGTGTGAAAATGATTATTTTTTGGCATGCCATTAGCTATTGTTATATAACATTCAACTCACAGATGAAAAGATGTGATAATAATGACTGAGAAATGTAAATAGTTTTTGATTGATGCCATGAATGGGATACTTCTTTGGGGAGAGTGGCTGATTTCTCCTTTGCATATTCCTGAATCTTTGTCGGCTTCACGTTTTGGTGTAATTGATACCATTCTGTGGTTGGAGGACATGACATAGCAATGGCCTCTGAGCACTTTAGGGCGTCTGCTGATTCATAATTGCATAGTTTATTGATTGCGATGAGTTCCATCATTATCATAGCACTGTGTAGTGTGATCTGTTTCAAGCCGTGGATATTGACTGCCCATATACTACTCCAATACTGCCTCTTACCTGGGACATAAGGACTTGTTTGTAGAGCAGAGTTGATCTGTTGCAGGCAGTCCAGCACTTGTTCCACTGTACGTGGACATAAAATAAATAAAACTCTCTATGGTAGTTGTGTTTAGGGTACAGGTCACTCCCCCTCCCTGTGCATAATTAGTTGATCTGAAAGTACAACATATCAGCAAGAAGCAGCTGTGAACATGCGTTGCTTTGACAATTCATTATATTGTATAATCTTGACATCATTTTTTATCTGCTGGGCACTTTTACTACTCCCTGGATTTGTCCTCACTCTTTCTCATGTTCCTTTCTTTATCTGAATGCCTTTCTATTCCTACTTGCCTCTTCCTTCCTTAAATATTTCCTTCCTCTTCCTCCTCTTCTCCCATTTCTTGCCCCTCAGTTTGATGCTGATGGCAATGGCCGCATCACTGCCTCTGAAATTGGCAACCTGATGAAAGATCTGGGTGAGAATGTACCAGGATACAAGATCAGAGACATGATCAAGGAGGTGGATATTGATGAAAATGGAGTGATCACTTTTGACGAGTTTTTGGAGGTAGGTGTATATCTTCAAATCTTTTTCCTGGTTATATATATTTTTGGAGTTGTGGTATAGTGGGTTCTCCTGAGGGAGTGTGAATCTGTCAAACTTTTTTTTTTTTTTTTTTTTTTGCACAAGAAAGTATTCATACTCACTCACTCACTCACTCACCCACCCACCCACCCACCCACCCACTCACTCACTCACTCACCCACTCACTCACTCACCCACTCACTCACTCACCCACTCACTCACTCACCCACTCACTCACTCACCCACTCACTCACTCACCCACTCACTCACTCACCCACTCACTCACTCACCCACTCACTCACTCACCCACTCACCCACTCACTCACTCACCCACTCACTCACTCACCCACTCACTCACTCACCCACTCACTCACCCACTCACTCACCCACTCACTCACTCACTCACCCACTCACTCACCCACTCACTCACTCACCCACTCACTCACCCACTCACTCACTCACTCACTCACTCACCCACTCACTCACTCACCCACTCACTCACTCACCCACTCACTCACTCACCCACTCACTCACTCACTCACCCACTCACTCACTCACCCACCCACTCACTCACTCACCCACTCACTCACTCACCCACTCACTCACTCACCCACTCACCCACTCACTCACTCACTCACCCACTCACCCACTCACCCACCCACTCACCCACCCACTCACTCACTCACCCACTCACTCACCCACTCACCCACTCACTCACTCACCCACTCACTCACCCACCCACTCACTCACCCACCCACTCACTCACCCACTCACTCACTCACCCACTCACTCACTCACCCACTCACTCACTCACCCACTCACTCACTCACCCACTCACTCACTCACTCACCCACTCACTCACCCACTCACTCACTCACCCACTCACCCACTCACTCACCCACTCACTCACTCACCCACTCACTCACTCACCCACTCACTCACTCACCCACTCACTCACTCACCCATTCATCCACTCACTCATCCACCCACTCACCCATTCATCCACTCACTCATCCACCCACTCACTCATCCACCCACTCACTCATCCACCCACTCACTCATCCACCCACTCACTCACTCACTCGCTCACCTGTGGATATTATTTAGTAGGCTGGTGTGTCCATAAACCAGGAGAGAGAGAGAGAGGGTAAAAAATGGTGGTTTTCTGTCAAAATATTTTGAAATTTGCATAGCACAATCAAAGCTGCCAAATTGGGTTTGTAACATAGGAACAACTTATTGAACAAGTATTTTGTTTTTGATGTTGGGTTAACATTTTTGATTGGTAGTTACATATTGTGCCAGTTGTGTACTTAGAGATGTTGTTGCTAAGACAAAGGAGCTAGTGTTGCTATGATGCTCTTCGTAGTCAGCTTTTAAAAATTCTATTTGACCAACAGTGATGTCATCATTTCTATTGTTCCACTCCATTCACTTGTGGCTACCCCAGATAGCCTTTTTTTCCATATATCCTTACCAATATGTAATATTGCTTCTCTCCTCAGATGTACAAGAAGATAAAAGGTGGGAAGGTGTCATTTGGGCTTGCTGATCAAGCTGAGAAGGCCAAAGGGCTGGTGGTGGTGGGTGGAGTCTCTGAAGGATCAGCAGAAGGCACACAGCATTCCTTTTCCGAAGAAGAGAAGCTTGCTTTTGTCGACTGGATCAACTTCCAGCTGGAGAAGGACACCGACCTCTCAGGGGTTGTTCCCATTGAAGAGGAAGGGTCTGCTCTCTTCAAGTCTTGCTACAATGGCTTGGTCCTCTGGTGAGTCATGATGGAGTGTGTCCTCTTCCGAGCAGTTGTGCTACTAGGTATTTGTCTGCTCAAGTTTTCTTAACACCTACCACACCCTATTTTTCACTTTTCCTCCCTATTTTCCATTTCTTTTTTTCTACCTTTTCCTTTCCTTTCCTTTCCTTTCCTTTCCTTTCCTTTCCTTTCCTTTCCTTTCCTTTCCTTTTCCTTTCCTATCCTCTCCATTTCTTTTCATTTCCTTTTCTTTTTCCCCCCTTTCCCCACTCCCCCTATTTTCATTTACACCACCGATATCCCTTCACCACCTGTTCATCTCTCTCTTTCTCTGTCTCATTGCCACCTATCAGCAAACTGATCAACACCTCTGTACCGAACACAGTGGATGAAAGGGCCATGAACAAGGGCAAGTTGAATGTCTTCACCATCCAGGAAAACCAAACACTTGCGCTGAACTCTGCAAGTTCCATCGGGTGCAGCATCATCAATATCGGAGCCTCTGACATCATGGAGGGAAGCCCCCATCTTATTCTTGGACTTCTTTGGCAGATTATTAAGGTCAGTTTAACGGAGTGATCGATGTGACTCTTGTGGTTATGATGAATATGGCATCACCTTTGTGAATTTTCATGATGTGTTGGGATGATACGTGAAACTTGTTTGTGTGTGATCTTGGATATCTGCAGAATGTACTCACTGTTCTAGGAGAGGGGGAGGGGTGGGAAGAGACAGATCACACTTACGTGTGTGTGTGTGTGTGTGTGTGTGTGTGTGTGTGTGTGTGTGTGTGTGTGTGTGTGTGTGTGTGTGTGTGTGTGTGTGTGTGTGTGTGTGTGTGTGTGTGTGTGTGTGTGTGTGTGTGTGTGTGTGTGTGTGTGTGTGTGTGGTTATAAGGAAGTTTGGTGAAGATTGTGGTTATAAGGAAGTTTGGTGAAGATTGGAGTTAAATCCTGCCCGTGTGGGGCTTTTATCTTCAAAATTTCCTAGTTGTGATCACACCACTTAAAACAAACCACAATTATGTAAACACACACAGGTCAGCAAGCCGGTGCCCAGACTACTTCCTGCTCTTTTCCTTCCTTATTTTGGAGTCCTGTAGGCTCAAGTATCTGGTATGACAGCAAACAACCTACGATTATATTATGAGATATTTGTTGTCTCTGTCCATAGGATGGGTGCTATGCTAAAATATCCTTCAGGAGGTGGGAGGGGGGGGGGGGCTCGATTTCAGCATGAGAATACCACGCTACATATGACTGGGAAAAATAATCCAACCAAAAAATCTTAAATTATAATAATATACTTTTTCTGTTTCTGTCCGAAGGATGGGCATTTTTCTAGTCCTTTTAATTTCCATCTTCAAACATTCTTATCTGCTAGTGAAGGTTGAGGAAAGAGACTTGTTTGTAGCTATGATACGTGCCCAGGATGTGTCTGGCATAACCTGGGTTAGGTTCGGAGATTCTGCAAAGAACTATTTCTGTTTGCTTTCCCATCTATATACCTTTTATTCTTCCACCTTTCATCCTTCCACCTCTCCACTTGTCTTTCGAAGCCTAATCCCATTAGTAGATTTGGTTTGGTGCCAAACATTTTCACATACAAAGAACTTACATATGCTGTGCTATTGTTTCCTCCATATTGTGTGTGTATGCGTGCGTGTGTGAGCTCCTATAAGCTTTCCCAATGGAAATTTAGGAAAATGTATGAATTTATTTGTCTCTCTTTTATTTTGGTGTGTGTGTGGCACAGATTGGTCTCTTTGCTAAGATCTCTCTCCAGAACTGCCCCAACTTGGCTGCTCTATTGAAAGATGGTAAGTAAACAACAACAGCTTGTGTATAATGATGAGAAGAAGTGACACACCTTCACCTAACCATGCAGGCGAGACCCTGGAAGACCTTATGGCTCTTTCTCCCGAGGAGATTCTGCTGCGCTGGTTCAACTACCACCTGGAGAAGGCCGGAAGCAAAAGACGTGTGAACAATTTCTCGGGTGATATCAAGGACTCTGAGTGCTACACCATCCTGCTCAACCAGATTGCTCCTGAAGAAGCTGGTGTTGACATGAGTCCTATGCAGGAAGTAAGTTGGTGTTTTACTGCATGTGTGCATCTTGTATGTTGTGGTGAAGTGTCAGGGACAACGCGCTGTCTTTTTTTTTATCATCTCTTGACTCCATCTTATATTACCACATCCACTCTCTGTCTCTCTCCCTTTAGAGCCAAATGGAACCACGTGCAGAAGCTATGCTCCAACAAGCTGATAAGATGGGATGCCGAAAGTTTGTGCGTCCCAAAGATGTTGTCAAGGGCAACCAGCGTCTCAATCTTGCGTATGTTGCTAATCTCTTCAACACCTACCCTGCCCTCAAGGATGATGGAGGACTCCCGGACTTTGATCTTGGGGACTTCCAGGAGACCAGGGAGGAAAAGAGTGAGTGTTTGGTTTGAGTGCTTGTTATGATCTTTACCTCCTTATTCTTGTTGGTGTGTAGCATTCAGGAACTGGATGAACTCTCTGGGGGTCAAGCCGTTTGTCAACAACATTTACCAAGATCTAAATGATGGGCTTGTTCTCTTGCAGGTGTGCGTGCGTGCGTGTGACTGTGTGTGTGTGGTCTGAGAACACAGAGCACATCTGCGGAATAGAGATTTTGATATTAGATTAAGATACATTAGATTACGAAAGGTTGCATGTTGAATCTACTCCAATTACAGGATATAAACACTCCAAATATTCATAAATTGTGTTGTTAGTTTATTTATAGAGCACCTTTCTGGCGGGAAAACCAGTTATGAATTTTCTGAATGTCTAGTATATTTGAGTGCATTGTCCATTGGGATGTAAATGTGTGAATACTGACGTAATACTCTGCAAGGGCATCTTTGCAGAAGTTTTTACTGTTTATAGTTTGTATATTGGCAGTGAATGTGAGTGAGTGGGTGTGGTCTGTCATTTAAAGGACTGAAAATATTACATAAATTTTGTTTCTTTTTATTTTTATTTCTTGTAGTCTTCAGCATTGACAGTCTTGGTTGTTTGCTCAAAGTTTACCCAAATTTAACTCTCTTCGCTTGAACTTGCAGCTTGATTAAACTACCAGCACCACTGATGATAGATAGAAGGAAAAAAATAAGCGTGTGTGTGTATGTGTGTTCACACACAAGTCCAGTCTGATATGAAAATGTCATTTCTGTTATGGTGCATGTCAGGATTGTGGCAATATTTATGAATATTGATCAGCCAAAAAATATCGTTCGAAAGAGAAGACAATGGATTTTTTATTTATTTATTTTTTTAATTTAAAAAAAAAATTTTTTTTTTTATATAATCCTATTTGCCTGTCACTACGCATAATTTTGGAAATCCTTAGTCAGGTGATTGATTGTTTATGCCCCCTCTCCATGATGGGATATCGTTCTCTTTGACACTTCTCTTTGTCTGCAGTTTCATGTTTATTGCAAGTCTTGATAATCTTCCTTTGTGTGAGAGTTAGCTATACCACAGAGCTAATATCCACTAATGAAAGCTGTTCGGTGTTGATTTTGTGACATTGAAAGTGTTACAATATGTACCAATAATATTGTTATTATAAATGATTGTTGTATTGATTACTTTTACACACACACACACACACACACACACACACACACACACACACACACACACACACACACACACACACACACACACACACACACACACACAAACAGTTGTTTGACACTGTAAAGCCTGGCATTGTTGACTGGGAGAAGAAAGTGAATAAGGCTCCCTTCAAGAAGATGGGAGGGAACATGAAGAAGCTTGAAAACTGCAACTATGCAATTGATCTTGCTCGGGACATGAAATTCTCTGTTGTGGGTGTGGCAGGGAATGATATCAACTCTGGCAACAAGACACTGACCCTTGGTAAGTGGTGCATCTTTCTTGACCCATGTGTCTTTCCTTTAAACAATATTTACCTTCTGCTTCCTTCAACTTATATCTGCTGTCTGCTTTGTTCAAGTAATGTTTACCGTGTGCTTCCTTCAATCAATGTTAACTTGCTCTATTTTTCTTGTGTGTGCGTGTGTGTGCGCGCGCGTGTGTGTGCGCGTGCGTGTGTGTGCGCGCGTGTGTGCGTGCAGCTGTTGTGTGGCAGCTCATGCGTGCGTACACCATCTCCCTGCTGCAGAAGTTGGCTAAAAGTGACAAGCCCATCACCGACTCTGAGATTATTGAGTGGGTCAACGCAACTCTAAGTGACGCTGGTAAATCATCCTCCATCTCTACCTTCAAGGTCAGTTGGGTTAATATCTGGAGAAGGGATAGCACCATTGACAAGGCTTCAACTAAACAAGGCTCATACTAAACAAGTGTTTAAAAGCCTAATTTATCTACAATGGTCATTGCTAGTTGATATTGACTGTGTACATGGTTCTGGTTTATGTAATGGTTGAACCTTATGGCATGAACAAGTTTTGTTAGGGAGTGTGGGGAGGGGTGGTATTTGTACAGTAGCTCTCTGTGACTTGTTTGTAGTACCATGTGTTAGTATTTGTACATACAGATTGAGTCAGGTGTGTGAATCATTAAAATTAACCAAATAATTAATTTTGGTTGATCAAAGTGTTTGTTGGTTGTTTTTTTTTTTTGGCTATTGTTTTCTGTTGTAATTTCTCTCCCTCCATATAACTGCTGACATTTTCCAGATAGTGCTTTGTGTATGGAGTAGGTTGGTCTCTAATTGTGTCTACCTGTACTTCACCTTTCTTGTGATTTTGCTTAACTAAATTGAAACCGACTGCTTGTGGTGTGACAGTGTTTGTGTTTAAGTGTTAGCACACTGCTCTTAAGCTAATAACAATGAGTCTTCCCCTGAAAGAGGAGGATTGAGGCTTGAGACTGGTGTTGGTCCTGGTAGTAGAGAAGGAAGTTACAGAAGACAGGACATTATGGAGGTCGTGGATGAGGAAATCAGGGCAACAACAAAACTATATTTGTAAAAATATGATTGTATATCATATTAACATGCATTTTAAAATTTATAAATGAGTTTACCACTCTATTGTATTTTTCTGGGGACCATCCTCTCTCATGGTGTCCTTTTGTAAGACTTAGCTGCCAAGGGACTAACTAAATTGTCTCGATTTCCCTCCTTCACACACACACACACACACACACACACACACACACACACACACACACACACACACACACACACACACACACACACACACACACACACACACACACACACACACACACACACACAAGCTCTAGCAAAGCTTCTACTATTACTATACCTAATTGCAGGTACTGTTCTTAAACACCAAACTACACACAACCGAGGACTAATAACACCATTATTCATCCAAGCAATCAACACAACCATTCATGCATACATGCATTGACTAACACTACTGTTCATGCCAGCAGTCAACACAATATAATCGTATTATCAAATAGTCTACCAGGGTGGTGTTTGTTCCTGCTTGTCACAGCTGTTTTTCCTGAACGAAACTATATATTAAAAAAGCCATGTGAATATGTGGCCAAAACTAGAGTGTATTCTTCATTAATTCTATTCCAATAACACCTAAAACCTAGCCACTTTCACCACACCTAATTGCCCCCCTACGCAGTGTATATTGATGTAGTCGTCATTTTCTAGTTCATCCCCAAGTGGCAAAGTTCAGAAGTTAGATTAGCGATCCTTTTTTTTGTAGGACACAGCTTTTATCTGTAAGACCAGAAATCAAGACTGAGAATCCTACCTGATTAGAAATTGTGGTTAGTGTTTGGGATGGATCTAGGTAAAGTGAATGGAACTCCTTTACTCTGGTGATGATGAAATAATTGGCTTCTTCAAGAGAGAAGCAAAGCGGGGAATTAGGGAGGTATACTATGACCTAATTTTATATAGCTCTAGGGTTAGAGCTTGGAGTTAGGATTACGGTTTTTGAACTCAGAATTTTACGTAACATGGATAAACTAGGTATTCACGATGACACCAGACCACCCTGCTCCCACACCAGGAGAATATGTATGGTTATAGGCCTGCCTGCCTGCCTGACGGGCATGCTACAGCATCAATCTTGAGAGATATTAAGTTTTTCTGGAAGTGTAGGTGGGAGGTTTCGGGTAATTGGTTAAGAATGTGGGTACAATAACAACTGAGGTGTACAAACAGGTGCTCTCAAGCTTAAATGGATGTTGACAGTAATCAGACAAACTATTCACTAGCCAATGCACAAATTGATGTGTGGGAGTTTGAGAGAGAGGTGATGTTTTTCTTCCATTTTGTTTGAACTACAGGATCCATCTATTCGCACCAGTAGACCAGTGCTGGACATGGTGGATGCTATCAAGCCCGAGTCTGTGAACTACGAACTCTTTGAGACAGCTGAGGATGAAGAGGTAAGGCAATGACTAATCGTGAGAAATGCACATAACTGCAAAACTCACCTGTAGAGGTCCAGAGGAAGTAGTTTTGCAGTTTGGTAATAATTTAAGTTCAGCTGAATATATTTGGATGTTAAAAATTTGTACATATGCCATATTTCCTTGAATATTATATGCATGAACTCCTGTATCATGTCCTCAAGCATTGAAATACATTTCAAAGATGAAGCATTTTCATTTGGTTGGAACTATTGTTCATTGAGATCACATTTGGCAAATTGTGGTATTGTTTAAAGAATAAATTGTAGGTTAGTTTTGGTGTTCCTAAATAATTTGTATTATCGCAAGTCCCAAGTCACTTTATCTTATCTGATTTTCCATGGAAATAGCATTACATAACTGTTATCTCATATTTTATCTGGAGCAATCCAGGAACGAATGGGGAAAGTTTAGTGGGGTTTTTCCTCTCCTTTTTTTCCTCTTTTTTCCCCTTTTTTTTCCTCGGGTAGAAATGATTATCCATATGTGTTTGTGTGTTCAGTCCCTGAAAGCTAATGCCAAGTACGCCATCTCCATGTGCCGCAAGATCGGGGCACGTGTGTATGCTCTCCCTGACGACCTTGTGGAGGTGAACCCCAAGATGTGCATGACTGTCTTTGCCTGCCTCATGGTCAGGTCCAAGATGGTCAAGAAGTAACTCTTTCTTCGAGTGTTTGTCAAAGTTGAGGTTATGGGAAATTAGTGACCTTATAAGGAGCTACTTTATGTGGTTATGTTTTAAAATATGTTTTAAGAAAGTTTTAATGACAGACTGTTTCATTGTTTTACAAGGTATTCTTTGCTTGTGTTACTTTATGAACTGCAAAATTTGTTTTCCATAGAATATAGAGATATATTAAATTTTATTTGTGGGCAATATGTTCAACTAAAACTTAAGGGTTAATTATCTCATCTGCAAATCAAATTTTGTTTGCATTTAAGTGAGCAAGAGAAGTTGATAGAAAACAGTGAGTGGTTAAGATTCACCCAAGAGAGAGAGAGAGTGTGTGTGTGTGCGCACGCGCACACACACACACACACACACACACACAGCCTGCTTTAAAATTCTAATAAAAAGAACAACTACAAAGTCATAAACAAATATTAGTAGTAAAACATTAATAAGGACACTATGTAGCACAAATAAGGCAATTACTGTGTCTGTTGTGACAAGGTACTGATAGCCACACATGGTCTGGTAATTTGTTATCAGGATTATCTCACCACATTCATGTACATGTATTAGCATATTCTGGACCCCCAAAGTATGTCACCAGTTAAACTGGCATAGCATGTCTGGAGTGAGATGGAAAAATTAGGTGTGGGTTTGTGTTGCCAACTGATGAAGATCATGGAGGAAGGAGGAGGAGGTTCACTGAGGACCTCTCTCCTGTTTCCCAGTCTATGCAGTGTGATGAGGTGATCCAGCTCATTCTTTCAGGAGGTCATGCACTCAGGCTTGGCTCCATACTCCTCCACCATTGTATTGTGCCAGTGTGTGCATTTAGTCAAAATGGCCTAAGTTTGATCTGTACATGATTTCCACAGCCGTGATGCCTTACTGGAAGAGACTGGCTTTTTGTTTGGGAGATAGGGGGAATGCCTGGTTCAGGAAGCACTCAACCAACACTTGCTTCACATATGTTTAACACGTTGCATGCCACGCCAATCCACTTCAATCGCTGGTGAACCAGGATCACCCCCAGCCAAATATTGGCCGGTGCTGCAAACAGAGTCCTACCCAAATGCCTGAAGCATTGGGATTTAATTAGGGATAATTGTTTTCAAAGCTGGATTTGAGTAGGGATAATTGTATTCATAGACTTATAAATTCCTTTCTTACCTTTGGAAAAAGGCAATGCTGTCCACCCTATAACAAAAATTTATCATGCAGATTCATGCAGTCCTGAATGAAAGCATGAATTAGATGGCATAATTTTTCACTAGCACGAATTTTTATTCACAATTATTTATAAGTATGCACAATACAATACAATGTGCATATCAAATGAGGACTTCATGCATGTATGACTGACTACACATCAATGGTCAGCCATAACTACAGTGGTGGTGAGGGGGGGGGGGGGTGCTGCTGCTGCTGCTATATTGTTCTTCTCTGGGGATAGAGTCTGGGGATAGAGTCTGGGGATAGAGTCTGGGGATAGAGTCTGGGGATAGAGTCTGGGGATAGAGTCTGGGGATAGAGTCTTCTATTCTCAACCTCAGCAGATTGAACATCACTTTTTGGTGGTTTTGGATCCAAGTAACTGACAGCAACCCTAGTCTGGGTCCCAGACACCTTCATTCACAGCACTGGATGTATTGAATCACCAGCATGCAAATAAAGTGGGTCTGGTGACTTGCCTGTGCATTCCATGTTCCTTAGGCATCTGTGGAACAAAACCATAAAAGCCACATCCACTCATTTGGTTAACCAGAACTATATATTCACTAAGTTTTGTTTTTCCGAAAATATATAACACCAGGTAGTGGGGATGGCGTCAGAAACAGTCAGTCACTTCAAAAATTTTTACAACCTTGGCAGTAGGTGTGGCTGTTTTAGAACCTCATAAAATTATTTTGGTTAGTGATGACATTCTGGCACTAGGACACGGAATGCGCAGGCAAGTCACCAGATCCACTTTATTTGCATGCTGGTGATGCAATACATCCAGTGCTGTGAATAAAGGGGTCTGGGACCGAGACTACAGCAACCCCTGGATGTTTCTGTGAATGAAATGACCAAACCTCACCTGAAAAATATATTGAAAAGAACAAATGGGTTGGATTAGTGGTGAAGTCTGGACAATGGACCAACCAATTTATAAGTCATGAATACAATTATCCCCAATTAAATCCAACTATGAATACAATTATCCCTACTCCAATCCAGCTATGAAAACAATTATCCCTATTCAAATTCAATGCTTCAAGCATTTGGATAGAACTCCTTGAAAGAAATAGGAGCATCCTGGGATTTATTGTGTTTGATCACTTATATCAAACTAGGGATAACATGCATATAAGTGGACTCAAGAAGTCAGGAATCTGAATATAGACATTAGAAGTGTGTATTAAAAAAAAAAAAAAAAAAAAATAATAATAATAATTAAATGATTTTCATGGCACACCTTTTCCCTAGAGGTCAAATTTGTAAAATCTGAATGATTTTAATACAACACAATTTCTTGTTGTAGGATATTTCTTAATTACTAAAATATACCCAACAACATCCAACCCAAATTCAGGAGTTTGATATAAATTTTTGGAATTTTTAGCCTGACAAGCACTCAGGAAGAGGTGTTGCCAGGTGGGACCCAGCCCATATTACTCCCAGAGTTAGGATGTGTGTGCCTGGCAAGTTCAAGGTCTTTGGTCCAAGGGTTTGTATTAAGAACCATTATTTTGCCTTTCTTAAAAGCCTGACTTACCAGTGAGATGTGTGACAGGGGAGGGTCTAGGATTTCAAAAAGGGGGCCTCTGTTTCCTTCCTAACAGTGTTACATTATTAAAAAAAAAAAAAAATTTTTATAAATTTTAACTAGCAGAGCTACCCAGCTTTACCTTGGTAAAATGATATTGAATTCCCAAATACCAAACAAGCAGCTGTGAGGCACTTCAAATATCCTTGAAAAATGAGACAATTGCATTTTTCAAAATAATGGCAATGAAAATTTAGCCAGCAAATTTTTCTAGGGCCCAACAGGTACCAACCACTTAATATTTGTGGCAGCTGTTTAGCCAGTGCTAATTCCAACCTTTAGGCTATTGTTTTTCTGGCTTTTTAAAAATTTCATTATCTATCCCAGTTCCCAATGATCATGTCTGCAAAATTTCATCAAAGTAAGTATAGCCATTAGAAGCCTTATTTAGCATAAAAGCAAGCCTATGGCTTTATCAGAGTATATAGTTCTCTCTAAGTAGGGATGATTACAAAAAAAAAAAAAAAAAAAAAAAAAAAAAAAAAAAAAAAAAAAAAGGCTGCCTCATTGACTAATACAAGAAAGCTTCACTTTCTCTGCTATGGATCATACCTAGGCCACAAAACTCACCTGCAGTCCATATAAGCTGCAACACAAACTACCAAGATAGTTTCTGTCCTCCAAATCAATAGCTAGAGTAGCAAGTGGAGACTCAGTCAAAATCACCAAATGTCCTTCATCTTTTTCTTATTATTCCTTTTCTTCAGTTCCAGGGCTAGAGCCTAGCTGGCTACAGAAAATTATGCAATAGTTTTACTAATAGCTTACTATTCCTTTGGACTAGGTCCACGACCACTTCATTTGCTTCGCCATGCTAGCAAACTATGGAAGTATATCCCAGACTAATAGCTGCAGTGTTAAGTTGAAGCTGCCATGTTGACACTACCAATTGTCTACTCGCACAGTTTAAAACCAATTCATATTCGAGGCTATGAATATAATTAAATAAAATTTTAAAAGGTGGTGGAGTCCCATCCTTGAGATAAAGAAACTCCACCAGAACTACACTTCCAAATCTTGAATAAGTCAAATTCTTTAGCTAAATTTGTTACAGCTAGCCATAGCAGTATTATAGCTAGCTAACTGTTACTTCTTTCTGCTTTGGCAGTGAGCCACTCTGAAGCTCTATACTGCTGACAGTGGGTCTCTTTCTCCCTGAAGCTCTACACTACCAACTGCATCTTCTACTACTGCTACTATTAGAGCCACATTAAAAAAAATATATATATCTGACAGTGTACAAAAACTAAAGGAAACAAGTGAAAGTAAAAAATATTTCTTTGAAATAAAACTGGGAAGTAGGGATGACATGTCAGCAAAAAGTGCAGAAACAGGAATTCTGTGACAGTGCATGTTACAAAAAATTCCCTACTTCACTAATTAGTGTGTAAGATGTGATGCCTCTTCATTTTGCTCCTAACTAGCTAATGTAGAACAATTACTCCAAGTTCACAGGAATTTCTCAACACTACCATGTAGAATTCCAAGATTACAGGACTCAGTAAAGTAGGGAATTTTGTAACATACACAGTCGCAGAATTCTTATTTCTGCACTTTTTTCTGACATGTCATCCCTACTTACCCTTATATATTTTAAAGAAATATTTTACTTTCACTTGTATGCATACAGGTTGTATCTTGTGTATATACACATATCAGCAATTTTTAAAATTTTAGAGATGTAGATGCTCCACCTGAAGTTAATACATTTTTTTTTTTTTATTTATTTTTTTTTTTTTTTTAATTTTTTAATTTTTAATCAATATATTTGCACATATATAAATAACCAAAAGTTATGTAGGCATACTAATGAGCAGCTGCATTGGAGCTGTAGTTTGGAACAGCTGTATTGGCAGGTCTTAGAGGTTGATTTGTTGCTCCTGAAAAACTTGCTAGACCAAGGAATTCATTTTGGAGAGGGTTAAAAATATTTAAAAATAAATTAATTTTGTTTTGGTTAGTGAAATAATGTTTAATAGGTTTTCTGGAGAAGTAGGTGGTTATGTATCGTGATAAAATCAGAAAAGTTATTCTTTGAGAATTAATTGTTTACCAGACACAAATTAACCCTTGGGCAACGTCTTTATTGCTGCAGCAAGAGTTGGCATCTCTTCTCACTTTCAATTGAATGGTTTGTGATAAGTTGTGGGGATTAGAACAAAATTTTGATGAACATTCCAACCTTGCAGGCAAATGTCCTCCACAGTGCTCATCAACATTTTCCAATTTTATTCACCACAACCATCCTGAGGCTACATAGAGAGAGGGAGAGAGAGAGAGAGAGAGAGAGAGAGGGGGGGGGGGGGGAAGGAGAAGGTGGGTGGCAAACTAAATACATTTAAATTAGCTGTTATCTAATATATTTACCCACAATTTTGATAATTTTATCCAACTAACTTAGTCACACTCATCTGGTGGACAATCATTTACTTTTGCATTAGGAGGGGTTGAAGGGGATTTGAAAAAAGCTTCAAACTTTAATTTCCCCATGAGTGCTCTGGAAAATTGCACTTGAAAGTTGAAATTCTGGAAGACAATTTTGGCTAAAGAAGGTTCAAAACACCCATGAAATAATAGGTTGGGCTGCTTCTTCACCAGCTGAAGCTTTAGCTAAAGCTAAAATTGGCCTAGGATAATAAAGTTGTGGAGGATAATAATTGTTACAGTTAAGTGGAATCAATAGCAGAAATCTGGATAAGGTAAATGTATTTCAGTTCGAATTGGTAAGTTAAGGTTGGAGAAAAGGGGGCATCTGTTCCTGAGACCAGTCAAATCCCCTGGATCCACCACTGAAGGAATTGCATACAGTGCAAAAAAAAAACAACAAACAATATTTCCCTAAGCAGCTTGTAAAACAATGACTACTCTCACACTATGTGATTGCAAATATGGTGTGAAGTCTACAATAAAGAACCAAATCTCTCTCCTATTATTCACAGTTTGTAAGCTTGTTCCTAATCATCTATACTATATAGTATAAATTGTCTGTCTGTCCGTCTGTCTATCTGTCTGTCTGTCTCTCTGTCTGTGTATACTCGATTCATGCTTGAACGGTTGAAGTTAAACCCACAAACCTATACATATATATATATATATATATTTAGAATCAGTGTAACCAGGTAAATGTCATAAGCATATCTATATGGCCATTCCCCTTAATGTATTTATAAAAATCCAAAATGGTACTTTTGCCAAAAAAGAGAACAGAGTTACAGGCCTAAAATTTTGGCAGCAGACATAACTTGACTCTGCGAATAATATGAGGTGGGTCCCAGCTGGCCACACCTCTTCCTCTTTGTGTGTAAGGCCAAAATGTCAAAATTGGTACTTCTAAAAAAAAACTTTGACCCAATCACATGTTCACTTTTGTTTTAAAAGTCTACAACATATGTCTTCAAAGCAGACACTTAAAAACCACCCATAGGACGTGTTTCTCGTTAGTATCTATAAATGTACTGAAACATGTTCCAGACCACCTAGAATGTTTTCCAAGAAAACAGAACCTAAATCACTTGCTTATCTCACTCTCCCCATCTGTGAAGTCATTCAAGTATCAAGCCCCAGACCAAGCTGTCAACTTCTTGCAGAAAGAAGTAGTTCAACACTAGCTTTATAAATTTGCACCTGGTACTCCTGGTTAGCTGGACTAATTTTGTTTGTTTGTTGTTTTTTTTTAAACATGGAAACACCCCTACAACTGATATGTGTACATAATTTAAATGGATTAATCAAAAGAAACTCACCATGCCACCTCTTTTTGGTTAGATTTTAATCTGTGTGCCAGAAAAGGTAATACATGATCAAAACACGACACAAGGTTATGTTCTAGAAGGTGATAGCACTGAGTGGACAAAGAGAGTTCTCTTGTTATTTTCTAACTCTGATTGGACTGAAGACTTCATCTTGTCTCTCTTGTTAATATCACATTTCTCCTCGCACAACCAACACTTCGTTATTCCCTCAACTGTTGGCAACAAAGAAAAAGTGGGTAAAGTGTTTTTATTTAAACTAAATGGAAATATTTCTACATTCAACCCACTCAACACTGACTGTATTTATGTTATGTGTTCTACATTCACAGAGGATTAAATTTCACATCAACACCAAACACTCACTTGCTTCGCTGACAGCTGAAGACTTCCCATGTCTCCGAGCCACTTCCATAGGAGTTGCTCCGGCTGTGTTGCTAAGCAAAGGGTTAGCTCCATGTTGCAAAAGGCAATGGAAACATTCTGAATGTCCATTAGAAGCCGCAAAATGGAGCCCACTCCACCCAAACTCTAACAATACACAAATGCATGATTAATATTCACATTGTTTGTATGTATTTCTATCCATCTGTCTACCTACATATTTATTTATCTACCCACCAACATACCTATCTATCTATCTATATATATATATATACATCCAGGGATTTTTTTAGAAAAATTGCTAAGGGGGGGGGGGGGGGGCAAAATAGAGATAGCCGTCTTCGAGGGAGGGGGGCATACATGTGTCAGTGTATATGCATGTAAATGTTAGAAACACCTGAAAAACTTCCACATGACATTGTAGAGAGTGTAGTTGATATTTAGAACAGAAAACCTAGATGTACTGCTGTATAAATGTCCCTTATTTACTTTTACAAAAAAAGCTCAAGGGGGGCACAAAATGCTCAAGGGGGGGGGGGGGGGGGAATGCCTCCCCCTACAAACCCCCTGATATTTATCTATCTATCCACCCATCTGTCCATCTATCTTATATATATATATATATATATATATATTTTAATATATACATTTTACATTATCTTTACTCACTGTCAACACAGTCAATGTTTCCCTTTGTTTGTAGCCACCAATGGAGGCAAGCAAGTCCTCCACTTCTGGCAGCCTAGATAGATTAACAGAAATCAAGATATTCATTCATAATTAGATGTGGTAGCCATGCCTATCCCTGGAAAACAATCATGCTCTTAAATATACCATGAACCTGACTATAAAAAAGATTATCATTAAGAATCATGATTGTTGGGGAAGCTAAGCAATGACAACAGTAGTAAAGGGAATATGACATATAAGACCCTTCAACTTGTGGATGCAAACACAACAATGGAGAACCAATACACTGAGCCAACACAATCTCATTTGGAAGGTGCAGACTATGTACATGTTTGACCTTGTGTAATGGAGTCTGCCCGAGGTTATCTGCTGCGCTCCTCATGGCTCCTCTCTTGAGCAAGAACTTGACACAGGACAGATTATTGGCTGTGGCAGCTTCATGCACAGGCTGGACACCATCATGGTCACCTTGTTAACAGAGAGAAAACAATAAAATATTTCATGAATAATATGAAATGTTAAGCTGCAGTGTTTCATATGCTGGACGTGGTTAGTAATTACTCATTAAGTACCAAATCATGAAAAAATAGATGGACCAAAGGAGTATTAAATGTCTTAAACAACAAAAAAAAAACCCAACAACAACAAAACAAAAAAAAACAAAAACACATTAATGCATATGGGTATTGATCGATTTATTGGCACAGGTATTCAGGGGGGGGGGGAGGTGGGGTTCTCCCCATTACTTGGATGGTTTTAAGGCTATTAGGAAGTTCATTTTCTATTTAAAACAAAACTTACCATCCATGTAGTGCCATGCTTTTCCTACCCTCTTTCCAACAACAAGCATTATGCTAACTAGCAGGCAATTGCGGCCAAATGTGTTGCTTGCTAGGAGGAATATCTTATGGGAGGACATGTCTAACATGAGTACATGTCTTATGGGATGATATAAGGCTTAGCTAGGTGCTATAAGGCTTAGCTAGGTGCTATAAGGCTTAGTTAGCTGAGCTATATAGTTTAACCTAGCTTGCTAGCTACCCTATAACATGAAAATTGTTGTTCCTCATAATTATGCTAATTTATTTTGAGACCTTAAAAAACAACAGCAATAAAGGCACCAGTTAGGTGACATAATTTTTAACAAGCTTGAATTTTTATCTACACCATTATTTGCAAGCTGCACAAATAGCACACGGAATGGGTTCCTTTTGCCTGTGACCATTCATTGTCTGTGAAAGTTTAGTTGCTTAGACCAGTGGTGGTTAGTTTGAGTTCAGTGGTGGATTATTGCAGCTAGAGAGAGAAATTAAATAGCTCCCTTTCCAGCCTAACTATATGTCGAGCTAGCTGCATTTTTCTCAGTAGCATTGTTTTTGGTACTTCCGGGTTATCTCCCCCCCAAATATGAAATACACAAAAAATAATTCTAGGATACTGAAAAGTTTTAATATGAAGTATTTCTTACATGTATTAATTAATAATACATCCAAAATGCACATTCCATTAGCCCTAGCCCTAATATAGCCCTAGCCCTTGCCCTAGCCCTAATACGAACAGGAGATAACCCGGAAGTACCAAAATGGTACTATTTGTATAATTCATATTTGGGGGGGGGGGGGGGGGGGGGGGAACCAGGAAGTACCTTTTTTTTTTTTTTTGTTATTTTTTTAAATGGAAGAGTGGTTTGTCTGAAATCTCAAAAAACAAATTAAAAAAAAATCTATTTTTTCCCCTTGTTTTTTTTTTGGGGGGGGGGAAGAGGGGTGGTTCTAAATTCTGTATAGTATCTGTCTCAGCAAGTCTGTGTTCAAGTTTTTTTAGCAAGAAATACCAACTTCATAAGATATAAATATTTCTAAACTCTGTATTATTGCTTCATTTCATATAATTTCACTCACAATTTTATTTTTCCCCAAGGCAGGACCTTTAACTTAAGCCCTATCCATACTGCAAAATAAAACCAGTTTAATCACCCATGTCTGGAACGGGTTCCACGCTTCCATACAACACCCGGTTTCATCCTACCCGGTTTCATCCCACCCGGTTCCACCTGACACCTTCAGAAGGGTAGGTTTCAAGCGGCTCAGATTTATTGAACATACCTGTGGCTTTATTGCTGATGTTTGATATTAGGAGTTAAGCTACTAACAGCTCTCTCTCTCTCTCTCCCCCCCCCCCCCCCCCCCCTCCCCTCTAGCCTCCCTTTCTGTGATGACATTGCGGAAGGAAAATACAGAACAACGGAGCACATCAGAAAAGGAAATACCCAGTTTTTATATGTGGTAGAGGAAAACCAACTACTATGCCCAGAAAATTAGTCTGCCCACGAAGGTGATGTGGAGTGGGTTCAGCTATATGCCAGTGTGGAGGAAAGAAAATGTTTGGAACTGGGTGTTGCTGGAGACCTGTTTCTAGCGTGGACAGGGCTTAATTGTGGCAGCTGTTAATCATGGCTAATTCTGCCTATTTTTGTCTTGTAGGAGCTGTGCCTTGGGCCATGTATTTTATATGTTTTTTATATAGATAATTTGTTTGTTTTTTTCTCCCACCAGGGGGCCCACTTACCCAAAAGAATTTTTTAAACACAAACAAAAGCTGCTGTTTACACCGAATACACACTACTGTATCTGAACCACAACCCTAGCAATGACATACTGGAGAGACAGAGTGCTAAATAATCAATACATATTCTCATGCAACATATATCCTTCTGTGGTTGTAACATGCAGCAATGATTATTCTTTGTAACATGATTTTCCTTGAGAGGACCTTCCTGTATTTACCTGCTTTCATCATAAATCCCAATATATAGTATCTGCCCTCATTAGACCAGGCACCTCTGCTATTCTAGAGTACATTATAACAACTAGAGAAAAATCCATCCTACGCTTTGATGACTTTTAAAACAAAAGTGAACATGCGATTAGGTCAGTGTGCTATTTAGAATTGGCATTTTTAGCCCTTACACACAAAGAGGAAATGGTGTGGCCAGATGGGACTCACTCCTTGTTATTCGAAGAGTCAAGTTCTATGTATAGGCCAAGTTTTAGGCTTGTAGCTCCATTCCTTTTTTCTGGTAAAAGTACCATCATTGGCTTTTCTTAATACAGAAAGGGGTGTGGCCATATTGACATACTAAAGACGTCCCCTAGTGACACTGATTCTAAATATATGTGTTTGTGGGTCTAACTTCAAGCATGAATCTCGGATATACTGACAGACAGACAAGACTATTCGTACTCTATAGTATAGATGATTAAGTACAAGTTCTTACTCATTGTCAAGTCCATGTCATTCCCATCCAACTCCTTAAGGCAGGCCAGACTCCCATGTTTGGCAGCACAGTGAGCTGGGGTTCTGCCCTTGTGATCAGCTGTGACCAGCCCTACCCCTTGCTGCATCAACCACTGGACAATGTTGGTGTGGTTCCTTATGCATGCCAGATGCATGCAACTTCTCCCCTTCATGTCCGCCAAATAAATGTCACACTTCTGCAGGAATATTGAAATGAGTGTGTTTGACAAGGCAGGTACATAACTAATGGTATTAAAAATAATAATAATAATAAAAAAAATAAATAAAATATATACATATATATACACACACATACACACATATACATATATATATATACATATATATAATATATAAACAACTAGATGCCATCAAGGATGAAATCCCACAAGCTTCGTTGTACATTCCTATTCATACTTTTGATGTTGCACAGGGTTTATGCGGTTCACAATTTAGCCGACCTCTAGGGTATATTAGTGTGATCAAGTGTTTACTAGTGTAATTTGTAGGGTAAGCGTACCACTGAAACAACTATAATAACGAGTTAGGAATGTGTAATTCTATAACAATTACAGTTATTGTACTTCAATGAAATAATTGTAATTAGACAGTTAATAAATGGACAGACAGAAATATGCAAACACACAATGTGAAAACAAAACATGCCCTGTAATAAATTTTAAAAAAAATTAATAATACTCTTAAAAAGCAACAACATCCTCATAGATGGTGAGATAGCATTTACCACACATCATAGCAATAACTATGTCACATTGATGTAGTTTGATTTACCTGTTTAAAAAGCAAATATAGGCACTCTGTCTCCCCATTTAAAGCACAGTGGTGGGCAGCCGACAGCCCATTGATATCCCCCTTGTCTAAGTCGGCCACCACACCCATCAACACTTGCACAACATCGAACCTCCCGCAGGTGCAAGCCTCATGAAGAGGGGTTTTACCTGCAACTGAGCACACATCCACATCTGCTCCAGACTGAACCAGTAGCTTCACCACCTCCACACGTCCAAGGCAACTGGCGACATGGAGTGCCGTACGCTGGCTTGAATCAGTCTCGTCCATGTCACAGTACTGGCAGATCAGTCTTTTAATAGCAGGAATATCACCATTCCTACTGGCCTGCACAATCTCGGGCTCTGACTTGTTCTCAAGCTTCATCTTCTCCATATCTAGAAATACTTCAGTTTGAGTCAGAAATGTGCTAATCGAAGATGCTACATGGTTCCCTCTACGACTGGAATTAAAACTGAATGATTGTGTTCTCATGTCAGAACTGGACTCAGATTCTAAATATCCACACACTTTTTCGTTTAACTCGGCTGAGGAGCACTGCCCAGTTTTGTCATGAGAGAGTTGATCACTCCTCAGACTGTTACCTTGTGTGCACCTGGATGGCCCCTGTGCGGCCACTGCCTCTGTATAGCCACTCCCTTTCAATTTCTTGTGAGGGTTTTGAGTGCTGTTTGAAGTAAAGTCTAGATGGAGCTGCTCTGTGCCAAGGGACAGACGATGAGATGATGATGATGTGGAGGAAATTTGAGGTGTTAAAGAAGATGTCTGCAGCATGCAAAAAGTAATTAAATATAATGATAAGATGTAACACACTCCCATGCTTACGAATATTGTATATAAACATTTATTGACACAGAAGATATGGCTGTTATTAGTTACAGTCTAATTTAAGTTTGCAACATTCAAGTAAACAGATTTTCATTACCTTTAAAGTATAATTATTCTTACACAATGCACTGCTTCAGTGGTAACCCATAAATCCTTGTGCATGATCATAGTAGCATGTAGGCAATGAGTTTGCTTGGTCTTCAAGGAACCATCACTTTTAAAATCAGTAGTCCTCAAGCTTAGTCACATTTTTGTTGTAAAATGTGATTTTGTCATCTTTTGTTTCACTCATTCTCTTCCAGGGAGACTGATGGAGCCTTCATCCATGTTACAATTCTACCAATCCCCGGAAGGATCTTCTGGATGGATCTTCTGCAATCCTTCACACTGCTATTGGTATCTGGACCACAGTCTCTGAGGCAACAGATTGTCTTCTTTGAATCTATCTTCTTTTTCTCAGCATGAAGGCTGCTATCAAACAGCTCATAATACACATGCTGTCCATCTGCTACTCCAGTTATATGTATCACAAAATTCTATTGAATCCTTATTCACAAATAACGATATTTTCAATTCAGTCAACGATGATCATGACTCTATCCAATAAAAAAATTTTAATGTGCACAGCATTTCTTGTCTTCTGGCCAGTGCATGCAATCCTTGAGTCAACATCATTGTTCATCTTCCTTCTCTCTACCCCTTTTCTGATTACAATAATTTCCCATTTAACCATGCAAAGTGAGACTCTATTCCAGATATTGGTTCATTGGTTATTATGGTTATGCTACCAAAACCCAACCACCTATCCACAGAGGGTTGCTGTTTAGCCATGAATTCTGTAGCTAATTTTTGTTATCACATATTAAACAGAGTGTGCACTGAACTGCCAAGAGTATGCAATTCCCTTTGGACTTTTCAATACTGCTGTTCTCATTAACAAGCCTTAAATGCCCCCTTTTTGGCCACTTTCGTATATTAGGATCTGAATAAGTCTTAGCTCATGGGTATAACTACCTAGGTCCAAGCATTTTTAGAAGTACCATTTTTGGCATTTTTACTTTACACACAAGGAGGAAGAGGTTTGGCCAGATGGGACCCACCCCATGTTATTTAAAGAGTCAAGCTGTGTCTGCATGCCAAGTTTTAGGCCTGTAGCTCCATTCCTTTTACTGGCAAAAGTATCATTTTTTTAAAAATAGAAAGGGGTGTAGCTATATATATTTAAAACCACCCGAGTACATGCAGTTCTTGATTTCCATTTTTTGATACCCCTCTTGACTGTAGTTTCAAAAATGAAGGAATGTATAGGGACAGCATATACACACAGATTAAGAGCTATTAATAATTAGACTACTGTCTCACCTTTACTCCATCAGAATTGACCTAAAACTTAATGCCAGATTTATAAACCACATCACACCACAGCTAACTTCAACACAAGGGAAACTTCATGCTGTCATTTTGACTAATGGTGCACCCCACCCCCCTACAACACTTCATCTCAATTTCAATTGGTAAAGATGTGTTCAACCCTTAAATGGGTACATACAGCTTATTCCCCTTTTCATGTGTGAATTAAATATATTAATTTTGTTATAAATTTTTTTTTTTTTATCATTTACCCTATATAAGAACAGTATTGTTTATATAAATGACAGCATATCAGTGTCACATGATCACTGCTGCAGATCAGCAAGGAGATATTAAAAAAAAAAAAAAAATTTTAGATTTTTTTTTTTTTTTTTTTTTTTTTTTTGTATATGAAAAACTAATGGAGTCAGGGCCAGACAGAATTCTTTTTTTTTTTTTTTTTTTTTTTTTTTTTTGGTTTCTCACATTTTTATGAGTCACTTTTGGTATCCACATCAAATTTATAATTAAAAAAAAAAAAAAAAAAATTAATGATCCACATTCATTGTTGAAGGGGAAGAGAAAGAATATTCCTAGACCCTACCAGTAGTCCGAACACTATATAAAATCATCTTTATTCAAAATGAAAAAAATAATAATACAATTGAAACCACATCCAGACCATGCGCTAAAAAGGAAAAGGAAAAAAAAAGTATCCCCTCACCAAAATATTAAAAAATGTGCCTGAGAGACAAAAAACCTACCAAACCAGTACCTAAAGGCTCTGGTAATTGACCATTTTCTCTGCCTGATAATCATGCAACTGCACCAAGAATTACTCACTGCACCCAGCATTGCACTAATTTGATTTGTAGCTGCACCAGTATATGTATGGAACTATTACAAGTAAGTTGTAATTTTAGTCTTACAACAGTGGTGCCTGCAGATCTGGCCGGGGAAAATCTTGGAAGTGAATGGATCCCTCCACAAGCTTTGGACAGCTGTAACTTTGAGGATCTTGGTAAGCTGGTATTAATAGACTCCATTTTCTGACCATACATGCTACTCAGACTCACTCACCGCAGTGTACTCCAGAGATACTTTTGCAGTTGTTCCTGCTCTTCTCTCCCATTTTTAAATTTCTGCTGCTATGGTTATCGATAAACTTAAGTTTGGCCACACCTATAAACCACACCTAACATTGCTCAGGTGCTTCGTCAAGTATTGAGAAGACAATTCTAGCCACCATTGGATTGCTTTGTTTCTGCCCTTCTAGTCATGTGGAGGTTAGTGAGCCTGACTACATATTTGATGGAATTCTCCCCCATTATGAACAGTATAGGGCTTTCATCAATCAGTGTGTTCATAGCCGAGAGAGTAATGCTACATATTCAGTGCCTGGGGCTTCGAATGCCCTAGCCCTTATATGTAAAGTAAACTCTTATTATTATTATTTTTTTTTAAATCACAACAAAATACCTTATCTTACCTAGCTATTACCCTTGCATGATCCTAACCATTGCCCTTGCATGATCCTAACCATTGCCCTTGCATGATCCTAACCATTGCCCTTGCATGATCCTAACCATTGCCCTTGCATGATCCTAACCAGGGCCCTTGCATGATCCTAACCATTGCCCTTGCATGATCCTAACTATTGTTCTAGTCATTGATTGCCCAGTATAAGTTTATTAGAGTGGTCCTAAATGAAAACCAGTTAAAGGGTAAAGTATGGAGACTAAATTAACTTAATAACAAACACATTCACTGCTATACTCAAGTCTCACCCCTAAAGTGTGCTAGTGCTATATTTGTAGAATAGATCTTTAAATATAGCCCTATCCAACCCTGGCTCTAGCCCTAGGGGTGCGTGAATAGTATGCCAGCCCATAAGCTTAATTGGGCATAGGTGTTCAGCAGCTTTTGTATTTTTTTTATAGTGATGATCCCTACCATTAGGGACCACTGTAGTACACTAGTACTGCATTGACCTGGCCTAACCATAGCATTAGCTAGCCTGGCAGGCCTCATCTTCCAAAATGTGACCTGAGGGGTATGGTATCCTTGGCTACAATATCTGTCCCACTGGAATGCAACTAACAATGTGCCGCTTGGATGTGTATTTGCTCAAATATTTAGAAAACAATTTGAGTGAGTTGTGAACCAGTCCAGCTTCTTATACTCCAAATTTTACCCAAGAATTAAAAAAACAAAAAAAAAACGATTGCAGGTAACTTTTGCAATACACACAGCAGTATCTTCCCCATGAATTGTGAGGAAGGGAACCAAATATATATCCGCAGACACCAGACCCTTCTGAGGAAGGTGTGGCCTACCAGAGTAAGCATTAGCCAATGTTGGGACATGGACCTATTAGTTTCATTGATACTATTTATTCTTCTAATAAACAGCATTTATTTAAAAAATATATATACACTGTTTTCTTTACGTAGTTAAAGTCATGATGTATCATATGTGGGTGGTCCCATGTCATCACCTCTATATGAGATGTGTGGAAGGTGGTGAAGATTAAGATTTATTACTTTGTCAACTGTCATCGCTCATGCTTTATTATTATTATTATTATTAAACTATATATATATATATATACATTCGTACATAAAAACATTCCCTATGCCCTCCCTACCTGTCCAGTTATTTAGCATCATGGCTGCCTTTTGGCTCTTCTAGTCCTCCCCTTCCCACCATTGACCTTCCCAAGGCTAAGGTTGCAATCATCGGTGCTGGTATGGGGGGATGCTTCACTGCCATGTTCCTCCGAGAGAATGGTGGGCAAGAGTTGGACATTCATGTGTGGGAGAAGAAAGGAAGCAAGGTTGGCGGTCGGACTGGTACATGTGAGATAGGCGGCCATCTTTATGAAGCAGGAGCGTCTGTTATACACTCGAGTAACAAGTATTTGTCTGATGCAGCAACTGACTTTGGTAAGCATAGGTTTGTTTTGTTACCAAATGAGGTGTGTGGTTAACACAAGTGGACAGTTTTTTTTTATGCTAATGATAGTGTTATTGAATTGAACCGGAGGTGAATTGAGTGGATATGACTTTGTAACCATAAAACCCTTTTCCAGAAATGGCTGTACCACAAACCAATATTTATAATTTTATCAACCTGTTGTGTTTGCATTCTCAGAAGTACATAATTGAAATTTTAATTTTTTTATTTTTAGGAACTTTTAAGCTGTGTGTGTGCACCTGGGTGTGTGTTTGTGTGTGCGCGTATGGGTGTGTGTTTGCATGTGAGTATATTTGTGTGTTAGTAGTGCCACTGGTCTTATAAGTTGTTTGTTTCTTGTTGTAATATTTTATATTTCAAATCCCTTAAAGAATCCCCAATTAGTTCAAATCACACTCGAGTTGTACCCTCAGGGGTGAGGAGTACACAGCCTGCACAGCTGCTTACAAGTGTGAAGTTTATTGCAACCCTTTTTGTCTGAAATACGCAAGACAGGTAGTGGTCTCTGTCTTCCACATGGCCTCTCATCCTGTGCATGCAAATATCTCCACAGAAATGTAATACTACATCAGTTGAACAAAACCATTCAGTTTCTTTAATCCTATAATTCTTTATCCCTGCCATCTTTAATTTAGACAGGCACTGTAGCTGAACTCCTTGACCCTCTGACATTAAGACAGCTACTAAAATGTAGAGAACTTTATAAGTATGTGGAGAACTCTATTCTAGCTGGACTTTAAGAAATGAAAGGGCTGCTTGATCATATTAGCAACTATTTTTCTCCCTCAAACTTCTTGTCAACCAAGATAATATAGAACAAGTCTCTATTCCATTTCCCCCACCAAAGGAAATGATGATCTGATTCATGATTCTTCATTCTCATAACAATTCTGGTTTCTCGTTTAATTTTATAATATTTCGATTCAAGTTCTATGCTCCAATTATTGTGGTAGAAAATGCTTAATTGATGTCTCAAACATTACATTGTGGTGCTGGATTGTTTATTTATATGCTTTTTTTGTTGTTGTTGTATAAACAGGTCTCCAGAAGAAAGGAGAACTGGATCCCACTGTTCCACTTGGCATATTCGATGGAACTTCCTTCTTGGTACGGAGTGGAACCAGCAAAATTCTGAACCTGTTTAGAATGCTATGGCGTTACGGGTTCGACCTCTTCAGGATGAATAGTTCTGTGAGTGCTCTGTTAAAGAAGTTTGATAGCATCTACTCTATTCAAGCCGGAGGGACGAGCTTTGCCAATGTAGAGGACATGCTCACAGCCATGGGAGGTGAGGATATGTGTCATCTCACTCAAGTATCGGCTAATGACTACATGTTGAACATGAAGCAGTGGAACGAGAGGCTTGTGAAGGAGTTAGTCACAAGTGTAGTGCGGATTAACTACGGCCAGGGAACCACACTGAATGCATTCGCAGCGTATGTGGCACTGGCTGGGGTACAGAATGGAAAATTGTGGAGTGTGGTAGGAGGGAACTGGCAAATAGCACAGAAAGTTCTGAAGGCTTCAGGGGCTTCTCTTGTAATGGATGACGTTGTGCGGGTGACGAAGATTGATGATGGAAGTGGGAAGGTGAAGTACACTATAATGACTGAGGATATGACAGAAACTGGAGACTTTGATGTGGTAATTGTGGCAAACCCTCTCAATCTCTCTTCAATCAAGTACGAGAACTTCTCTCATGATGTGTACACAGCAGCTGCAACCACACCTTACCAGAGGACAGTATCTAATTTTGCCAATGCCAGAATTAATCAAGAATTCTTCGGAGTAGAGGCGGGCAAAAGCTTCCCACAGGTTATCTTAACCTCTGGGATGGAAGGGTGTCCTTTCCAGTTCAACTCTGTAGCTGTTGAAATCCCATCAGACATCACCCAAGAAGATGTTTACAAGTTCACGAAACCTCTCAAGGAGGACCCTCGAAGGGTGTGGAAAGTGTTTTCCCCCCAACCTCTCACTGCATCGCAACTCAAAGCCATGTTTATGGACATTGATGAGAGAGGCATGAAGGATTGGCAGGCGTACCCACAATATCACACACCTGAGCAATTTCCCTCCTTTATATTGGACGATGGTGTCTTCTACATTAATGCTATTGAGAAGGCAGCAAGTGCAATGGAAATGTCAGCTATTGGAGCCAAAAATGTTGCCTTGCTAGCGAGGGAATACATTTTAAGTGCTTAAAGACTGAATTTGATATGCATTATATGTAAATGTTTATGGTTATACACAAAGACAATACTAATGGCAATTTAGTTAATAATAACACCTGGTTGTTTCATAATAACATCTGATTGTTTCACGTTCAGACTTCACTATATGCACTGCTGCAGAACAGCAGCACTATTTCAAGCATTCCAAAGAGGAGAGCAGCAAATAACGAGCAAGCCTGCATCGTGAACACACAAATGGAATATTACAGCTCTAATGACATACAACGGAACCATGAACAATAAACATGCTGTTGATTCTGTCACAAAATCAGGATTGGAACATTATCATGCAAACATAGGTACATCTGCAAACGTACAAATACATGCAAACCGGTATATTTACAAACATTGGATCCTAGACACATTCAGTGATTTCTTATCTACTTGTTAATAGATGAAAGGGTATTCATGATTTTCTCCATTTCTGAAGTTTTTTAAATTTGTTCTCAGTTATTATTAATGTTATTTTGGGCCTCTGGATTTTTTTTTTTGTTCCTCCCCCCCTTTCCCTTGGAGATATAGGAAGAACTTAAGCTCAAATTTTTGCTTCAACTTAAAATGATCAAATTCTGAATCATATTCCCAACAATAGTGGTCTTGTGCTCAAATAATCTTATGTAGCTACTTAAAAATTACCAAAAAAATAATAAGAGAGAGAGAAAGTAATACTGATAGTGGATAATAGTGTTGCCAAGTGGGAAAGAATTTGCCATCAACTATCAGTATTTCAATCTACCACAAAGTGTATGTATACAACAAAATAAATCTCTCATGATAGCAAAACCAAACAAACCAAAAAAAAATTAGATTTTCTGGTTATTCTAAAAAAAAATTTTTAATTTGATTTCAAATGACTAGCTTTTTAGGCAACGTAAGGATTATCTTTGTTACATTAGTCTTGTAGTACACACAAATACACTTAAAGATTTGTTAAGTATTTATCATGGAATAAGAGTTGTTGGAAGAACATCTTCCCATTTAGGTAACATTTTTGTGTCACCGTCACTATGCCTACCCACCCACGTCCACCTCCAATTTTATGGCATATTAAGCCCACAGAGAGATCTACCTATTGAGCACAAAATTCCTACTATGGGGGAACCGGTTAAGAAATTATGAGCATTCAAAGGTGAAACTCAATCTTGACCTAAGTTCCCCCAACTTGATTTCAGTGGTAGAATAAAATTATCATGGAAACAATAAAGAATCAATGAGTTAAGATTATATATATTCTAGTTTTATATAAAAAAAAATCTGTCAAGGCATTTTGTTCCAGATTATCCATTACCTCATCCATGTCTTAATCAGACACTGTGTAGAGACTCCATAATCTTCATTAGTAGTCATAAACTTATTCCGGCAATTTCTGTGTGGTATTTTAATCATCATTTTTGTTACCAATTTTGAGAATGTAGTATGTTTCCTTGCCAAATGAAACAAATAGTATTGACATCTTCTCTATTACTACTTGAGGGATTTTAGAATTCACTTAAGTTTTATTTTTTACTGGAGGCATGGTTTGCCCTCTCCAATTGAAAAGTTACCTTAAAAATTAAAGAAAAAGTGGGGGAAATTCCTGGTTAGAGTAAGAAGTTTATGCTGACTGTATTTAATAACTGGTGAGTTCATGACGTGGTTATTAATAGGCCCAGTGATTCTTGCACATCCTTTTAGTTCTAACCCATAGAGTGCAGATGTATTATGTTTTACTATATTGCATCCTGATATTAATTCCTTGGATGGTTGTATTAATTTTGTTCTATATGTACAAATACATTAATGCATTAACTTGAGCCACTTAATGCTCCAACCTGCTACTCTGGACACTTCCAAGACAATCTCAGGACTACAGAGTGAAGTGGTTCAAGTTCAGCACTGTAGGGTTTGTTGTAATGAATTAGAGTGCTTATGCTTGGGGTAAGTTTCACAGCCATAGAGTGTTAAATTCATATAATAATTATTCTTCCATTAATATTTGTAAAATTTATTTAATTATTTCTTCTACACATTTGAAAAAAAGAAAAAGAAAGAAAGAGTGAAGTATTTCACTACAAAACTCCTATATCCTTTTGAGGAATGAATTCAATTCAAAATTTGAAGTACAACTTCTAAAAAAATTAATATCTTTACGATTATTACAAATATATATATATACACAAAAAAATATATATATTGATGGTAGCCAAGAAATTGAAGAAAAAAATTATGATGTATGGCAGTCATTTTAAGATTGGGCGGAAAAAAAAAGAAAATACTTCTTTTAAAAAAAGTCAAACTCAACCTAAACTTGGTATCACACACTTCTTCTAATGGGCTCAAAAGTGATAAACCTCTGTGGTCACAGGTTAGGTTTGGTGCTTAAAGATGAAGTTATGGAGAGGATGAACCTTAAAGATTATGACATCAAGAGTGCCAACAAATTATTATTCTTAGTAAACTAATAGTTCAACACGGTGGTGACAATTTCTGTTCTTTTTAGGTTAATTTCAGTTTGTGTTCACTTTAGGAACAGCTACAGAACCCTTAAGGTTAAGCCCATTCTCAATTCATCCCATACGTTCTTCTTGATATCCTGTAATGATAACTGTGGAACAACTGGAATATATTCTAGTGTGACAGTAATAACTCTTATTTAAGATTTCAGTATTTTCTGACTATTTTAAATGATATATGTTCTCCACACCAGGTATTTTCATATTTGGAACTAAGAAAATTCATTGTTAGTGTTACATAACTTTAAAATTCCCAAAGGGATTGGAGTTTCCAAGTGGGTATATTTTTGAAGTACAACTGTATGATAAGCTGGTCTTGGTCCCAGATGCCTTTATTTACAGCACTGGATGCTTGCATCACCAGCACGCAAATAAAGTGGGTCTGGCGACTTGCCTGTGCATTCCATGTCCCAGTGCCGGAATGTCGGTGGAGCTAATTATGGACCAAAATAATTTTATAATGAGGTTTCAAAGCAACCACACCTATCACCAAGGTTATAAAATATTTCAAAGTGATTGACTGTTTCTGACTCCATCCCTAGTACCTGGTGCTATATATTTACGCGCAAAACATAAGACTTCATAAATATACAGTTTTGGCTAACCAAATGAGTGTATGTGGCTTTTATGGCTGCTTTCCATGGGCCTGGTGTTCTAGCCAAAAAAGGTTGTGCTATCTATAAATGAACTCACTGATGTAGCTGTGACTGAGTTTCTAAGATTTTCAACATCAACTTGGCCAAAGAGAAAGAGTGGTGAATCAATAAGACTAAACCAGTCTTGTGAAGTGAGGGCACCCAAAATACCAGCTGCAGCAAAACCGAGGAAACACACCAGAGCATAGAGGATATACTGAAAATTGGGAAAAAAAGAACAGGAAGGAAAAAAATCCATCATCATTAGTACAATATACTACAAGCAGGCCTACTAAATAGTATCTAGGAACTAAAAGGAGGAAAAAAAAAACATACCATGCAAGAAAAAAACTTTCTTTTATTTTCACTCTTTCTGGAATTGCTTGTCCTTGCCATCAGGGCAGCCATCCCAACAATAATTGCCACTCCAGCAGTTGCAAACACCAACCCTGCTGTGGCTTGTGTCCTTAGATAGAGCTCATTTATCTTCAGTACTCTGGTTAATCCATCAATGTTAATTTTTTGTCCTCTATTCAGGTCTTTATACTTTATCTCAGTGAGGATAGCACCTACCAGAGCTCCACCACTGGCAATCTGTAAGTAATACAAGAAGTTTCGTTAGTAACAAATAGCAAACTACTGATGACGACTTAAATTATCAAATTCTGAAGATACGGTATTTACCCCAGCAACGGTCTGTAGGGCTAATTCAAAACGCCTCCGAGAAGGCATTAGCTGTAGCCTTCAATAAAATCCAGAGATGTAGAACCTTTCAGTTCTGAATTGCAATCCCCCCTCCTTACACAGATGAAGTGCACCTTAAGTGGCTCAGATTGCCCCAGAGATTACTTTTCAGAATCTACGCATGCGTAAAAAACATTTGGAAATTGAGACATTTTCATCCAGGATCTCAGATTAATCCCAGTCTGAGTAAGTTCCTCTCCTAAGAGCTCGGAGAAAAACTGCACCTAAACAGGTATAGTAAAGTCAGAGCTTTTGATCTCCAGTTTCAGGGTGTCTCTAGTCTCATATGTATAATTGCATTTTTTAAACCTTACTTAATTGGCATATTTTAATTCAAATGGTTACCTTGATAACCCAAAATCCCTTTCAAAAATATGTTATCTCATCTACTTTTACTTTTTCCTTGTCTATAAAACTTAAGATTTTTTTTAGAGTTATTACTTGGTCCTCTGCCCTATGAGTATCATCAAATCATTAAACAACAACTATTACTCTCCTCTCTTACCCCCACCCCCCATCACCAGAGGGTTAAGCAGGAAATTCCAATTAAGCAGGATATTAAAATCTAATTTTATTAAGCAGAGATACTATGTTATCCTGTCCACCTACAGTGACAGCAACACAGGATAGCACTGAGGTATGGCGAGCTAATGAGGAGAAAACACTGGGAATATATATTTTTTTAAGTGCATGTGTGAATTTCTTTCATGCATGAATAGGAGTAGCCTAGTGTCACCCGACCTGGATCACCAGAAGGTCACCTAAAATTTTGGGGACACTGCTCCCAAAACTGAAGGAATACTGATCACTCTCTCTTCAATTGCCCATGTATGCTTGTTTGCTTCATTTCTTCTTTTTTTTTCCCTTTCAAATGTGCCAAAAATCTGCCAGACATGCACATGGCCAGGGACAGTTTAGTATCTTTGTTGTGGATATTGTAGTATTGTAGCATGGCATGTTGAAAACTGTCTGTATCTAGCTCACCATCGGGACCACTATTGTTGGTGATGAGTCTCTTTACCTTCTTGACTACAGACTTCAGTACTTCAGTATGACAGTTGCTATGAGCAAAGCAATGGAGGAGAAGTAATAATGAGCACCTCATTTCTTCAAGAGTGTGCATGTTGCAACAGCGGTCACTGTTGGCTGGAAGTTCATCTGTGATGTGCTATGTCACAAGTGATCTCCTTAGGCTGTCAATCAAACCAGTTTCACCTCCTGAGGTCCATTGAACAATCAGCCAGATATATCTATCAATGATCTCAAGGTAGTTAACACCCTTGTAATTGAAGAAATCTGTGCAGAACATTGAAATGCTTACATGGGTGAGGAGGGGGGAGCAGAGGTGCACCAGGTGGTGAGGTAGCCATGTGGTTGCAGTGTTTAAAACCATTTCTGAGTGATACAATGGCAGTAGTGATGCAAGGCCAAAGTATGGATGCCTCGGTCCCTGCAATAATCGAAGACACACCTTGGTGGGTTGCATTAAACATAGACAAGCAGGCTTGTCCAAAAGAAGGGGTTTGCTACAGAATTCCTGTAGATTTCAATGCTGTCCACAGTGTGTAGATCCTTACAAAATTGGTGATACTGAAGGATATGCTCAGGTAGCTCGTGGTGAAACTCTGGCATGCCTGGCTGAATTATATTGTGACCAGTTGTGCCATACTTTCTTCACTGGTGTTTCCAATGTAAACTCTGTCACAGGTTATGGATTAAAGTGAGCTGAGGGATGATGCAGCAGTGATACAGATAATTTCTCTGCATGTCTAATGCTGGCAATGAAGGTGTGGGAAATATATATGGAAGGATGTTTGTTTTGTGTCACAGGCACAAGCAAAGTCATATACTAAGTGCATCTTGGGAGGGTGGAGATTGCCTATGTGGTAGCATGATATGGTGTCTGAGGCTCCCAGACATGGGGGGGGGGGAGGGGTTTGTTTTGCTCCTGGTATGAGAACCATGAAGGATATGTGGAGCAGGGTCTTCTCCTTAATATTTCTGAGTCATGACAGGCCTATGTCAACAAGTAACCAGTCTCTAAATAACTTTAGAAGTGGCTTGTGATCCACAGCAATGATGAGGTTCATTCACCCAAGGACGAAATGTCTGGAATTGTTAAGTGCATCAGCCACTGCCAGGGCTTCACCCTCAACTGGTGCATAGCAAGATTCAGAAGGGTAAGTGAAGCAACTGCTGACAAGGGTGATTTTTAAAAAATCATGTATGACAGCAGAGTAGGTTGGTACCAGGATATCTACAGTATTTCTAGACTAGGTAAAATCCAATAACTGTCTAGACCAGTCAGTGGCTAGGCATGTCAGCCATGTTTTGTTGAAGATACAGACACCTTCAGTAATCTCACTCACTATGACAAATTAGACTCTTCAAATAGTCCATTATAGAGGTCACCTTAGTGGAAAGATGTACTGGGTTAGAAAAGTTCACGAAAGGGAAGCATCTTCTCAGCCATACTGAATGCATATGAAAACCTGATTCATTACATCAAACCATGATCAGACATTAGTTGGGGGATTCCATAATTCTTGGAGATATTTCTTGCAGGATAAAACACAGTCCATAGTGATCTCGAAGCCAACTACCTCACCAGTGTCATCACCGAATACAAAATTGTCAAGTTCCAGAGTCATACCGTCTGGCCACTAATGTCAAGCCATTAGGCCATTAGGCCTCTTGATTGAAGCTTTCTCCCATGTCATCTGCCAAGAGCAGCATGTCATCAATACATTTGGTCTTGTTTGGTACGGTTGACATAATCTCATCATAGCATCTAGAGTAGCCATCTTCTGAAATGATGTATCTTTGAGGGGTAGTACAGTACCAGTATCTGCTCCATGGGGTGATGAATGTGGTGATGTGGCGGTCCTGCTCATGGAGGAGGACATTGTGGTATCCATTCCAGGCATCAAATACTGTCTTTGTTTTGCCATGAGGTACAGAGTGTAATGGGTATCCCTGGATGTAAGGGCACTCATAAGTTGGAAGTTAAAGGTCTGTCAAGGTTTTTCTTTCTTCTTGGCACATATAATCCCACGTGATAGCAAGTGACGTGTTTGCCAATAGGAACTGGCTCAACCATACTTAGTTTTATGTCTTAGTTCAGTTCGGCCTTGACATCATCTTGTCAGTGGAGCAGGACATAAAGAAGTGGTGGGCCACAGGTTCGGTATCAGGGTCGATCATCATTTTCCTTGGGGGGACCTTCCACCAGTGGGAGAGGTTGAAGCTTGAAAGTGTTGAATGTGCTTGACTTGTAGTAGATGATTAGGTACTATTGGAATTTTCCACAATTCTCCTTTATTGTGAGGAACAGTAGCTTCGTTTGTGGTGGGGGTGGGGCCTACATCTTGGACAATTACAGTCTCCTGTGTGACCCCTGCCACTGATGGTGTTCATTTTGTATTTGTCCATTGAGTTGACAAGGCCTGCAGCAGTGTTGGTCCTGCTAAATTCTCTCTCTCCACAAGTGGGAAATTTGTCAGTGATCAAGCCAATCATGCTTTTGTTAATGAAGAAGTGTGTATCCGAGTTATCAGTCACATATATTATTTGGCATTTTGAATCACATTGCCCGAATTGTCTTTGCCAGAGAACTGTAATATGGCAGCACCTAATGTGCTAATGCCTTCATTGTTTGCGGTACTCATCTTCATTGTGAATACAATGAGGTTGACATTCTTTAGGTTGGCTCTGCTCATAATTTTGATGCCGGCCAAGCTGCTCTGGTAGCATATGGCGTGAGAGAGGGTAGCTTTAGGAGTGGAGGTGAGGGTGAAGCCGAGGTATCCTAGTCCTAATGTAGTGCCCCTGTAGTGAGTTTGATGGTGGACTGATGTTTGAAGGGCTACTTTACCCATGATTCAGAGGTGGTTGTAAAATGATGTTCGAAGGCTAAGGATTTTCTACCATGCTGTTGATTAAGGTGGTGACACAGAGAGAGTTAAAGATGTCACCTTCACACTCATCATGCTTTGCTTTGGCTTCATTTTTGCTCCTACATACCTTTTGAAGGTGATGATTGAGTCCACAGCTATTGCAGGTCAGACCATAGGTGGGGCATATTTTCTGCCGTGGGGGGGGGGGGGGTTTAAACATTCCTTCTCTGTGTCCTGCCCTTCCACAATATGAGCATACATCATGTGCATACATTGTTTTGATTTCTCACATCTGGGTTTCTCTAGTATGGTGGAAGGGTGTAGTTTTCATGGCTATCTTTCACTCAGCTATTCTTCTGATGCCTGTAGGAACTGTTAGTAAGTGCCTCAACGTAATCACCGCACAGAGACTTGAAGTATAATCAATCCTTGCTGTACCATCTGAAGATACATCTGGACATTTCACCTTCCTTTTTTTTTTTTTTGAAGCAACCCTGCTGCCATGGGTGGCTTGGCTGAGGATGTGGAGGGCTGGGTTGCTGAGCTGTGCATGTGCTGTGATGAGGGCTGTAGCCAGGATGGCATCAAGGTCTTCAGTTAAATAGGTGCATCCATCAATGGGGCAGCGAACAACTGGCATTTTGGGTTCATGATGGGCTCCAATTATAAGTTAATGGTGAGATTAAGCCTATGGCTAAACTAGACAGATCTTGACTGGAGGCTAAACAGTAAGCAATTCAGTAACCTGTTATCATACACATTAGGAATAACTCCCATTTACATATCCATAAATCTATTCTCTTCAATAGGCAAAGATGTAAAGTGATAACATGTTACCGACAGACATAAGGTAAGGCATCATTAACATTGCGCAATCATGTTAATGAATGACATAAGGTAAGGTGTAATTGTGCTATAACCTCTCCCTTACTCTATCAATTAATTATTCTCTAGCCATTGCTGCTACACAATAACAGACTCCAAGTGGAGCTAAACTGATTCAAAATGATGGAGAGTTTGAGAGAACAAGCTTGAAATGTATCAAGCATAACCCGCTCGCTGTGTGTGCTGGATATATGACATGTATGTCAAGTATACTAAGTGTACATACAAAATGTACAAGGTGTACGAGAAAATCCTCCTAATTTGTGCATGCACATTTTAAAAATTCATACAAAATGCAATTTGCATATTATATGAATTTCCCATATTTTGTGAATTTCCTATATTTTGCATATCTGAGGAAGTGTCAAAAAAACAATGAAGTAACTTTTAGACCCTGTGAGCTCCTGGGTAAAAACATCAATTCAGGCACAATGCTCTAATGAAAAATGGTGTTTAGGTTGATACACTTTTAATGAATACCATTACTGTATGTACGTTAGTGATAATAGGATGTTAGAGATTGGTGATGCTTTATTTAGCACTCTATAGAGATAATTGATAATCTTTTAATTAAGACTAGATAGGAATGGTGTTACATTATTATTAATCTCTTAGATTTCTCTATAATTTTTGTGGTTACTAACAATGTTACGAAAGCTTCTTTGGTTTACACTTTGTGTGTTTGCATATTTCTGTCTGTCAATCTGTCTACTCTTTCGTTCCAATTATAATTACTTATTGAAGTAAAAATATCAGTAATTATAATTGAATCACATATTCACCCTACCAGCCATATAAAACATTTAGTCACTATAAAATACCCTAAATGTGGTCAGCAAAAGTATGAATATACCGAGCTCATTGGATTCTCTTCTTGGATGACTCCAATTGTGTATATATTTGACCTTGATTATGTGTGCAGGTGTAGTTCCCGGTTTTCTGTATGATTAAAACTAGCAAAATATTGATATAAAAAAAAACAACCTATGACCAAAAACCCATAGTAATCTTCAAATTTTGCATGTGTATCTCTGTCCCTATTGGAATTTCATGATTTATGCCATCAGGAGCCTAGAATTAAAGGAGACCAAAATTTGGCTAAAACTTGTCTAATTATATCACCTAAGATTTTAAATAAATGAGCCACCATTACTTTATTGGTCATTAACATTCACATAGCTCCAATTATTTAGCCATCACTTCAATACATTGCTTTATGCTGTTGCTTCTGCATCTCTGAAATTTGAAAATTCAACTTGCTTAATAAGTGTGAATTGGGTATATATTTGGGGCAAAAAGTGCATTTGTTATAATTGTAGAGGCTGTGTTGGTACATATTGCAGATAGAAACCTAGCATCATTGCTTGTAACCACATCTATCATCAGTCATCGAGACCTTATATTACTGGTTGAATCAGAGAAAGATGAAGATGCTTATTAATATCACGCCTCAGGCACATAACAGAGAGCCAAATAAAGAGGGACACTAGTTTTGTGACATAAGACCTGATGATGGGAATGGCATTGAAGTAACTGAGTAGACGTTGTGCTGGATGGCATAAAGCATTCACTTGAAAGTTGATCAAACAAAGCTGGACAAACAATAAATGAAATTCATGACATGATAAAGTTGATCTTGCAGGGGATACATGCTTCCTATGCAACAAGCCAGCTGCCTTTACTATTCTCCACAGACCATGCACACTTGATATTGATGTTAGAGTGCTGAAATATGTTATACAATTGAAAGACATTGACCTGCTAGCCAAACTTGCTACTGGAATCTAAACATAGACTTGTGGCCAGGCAGTTCAAATGTTTTTTCTTTTTTGTGGCTAAAAAAGAACAAACAACCTTCCTCTCTATAGGATGTGGTATATATATACATGAATATACATGAATACCCACATGTATGAATAAGGAAGGTGTGATTTGAATAAGGAAGGTGTGATTCGGATCAATACAATAATCTATTTTTATCAAGTATTTGTTGCTATTTGAATGGAGAAAAAAAAGTAAGGAAAAGTGGGGGGGGGGAATGAAAAAAAATGGAAGGAAATTGGGGAAAGAAGACGAGGAAGGAGGAAAGAAACAAAGGGAGAGAAAGAAGAAAAGGAGAGAAAAAAAAGGAGTGAAGAAAAGAAAGAAAATAAAAATAATGGGATTGAAGTAAAGAAGGAAGGAAAAAAGGGGGAAAGAAAAGGGGGAAAGAAAAGGGGAAAGAAGGAAGAAAAATGGGTAAAGAAGAAAAGGAAGAAAAAGGAGGAAAGAAAAGGGGGAAAGGAAAAAGTAGGATGGCAAAACATGGGTTAAAGTAGAAAAAAAAAGGAAGGAAAAGAGAAGATTCAAGAAAAAAACGGGAAAAGAGGAAAAGAGAAAGGAAAATAGGTGGAAAAAAAAAGAAGACAAAAATGAAAGAGACCCAAAAATAAAGTTAGAGAAGGAAAAAGGGGGCAGAAAGAAAGAAAAAAAAAAAAAGAAAGAAAAAAGGGGGAAAGAGGAAAGGGAACAAAGGAGCGAAAGTAGGAAGGAAAAGAGGGAGGAACAACCTAGGTTTGACAATACTTTGCGCTGAAGATCTGTGCCTTAATCACACTTCTTTTTTATGTATAGAAATTGGAAATCTTATTTCGCCACCAGGGTCACTATTCCGTATTTTATTTTAATAGCCTATGTCTTAAGATGGATCAAGATCTATGCTCATGCCAATTTCAGAGAATTGCCATATTTCAGAGAATTGGCATATAATGCAAATATACGGATGGACAGACAAATTGACAAAGTCAGACAGAAACATACACACACAACAACACAACAATTCAAAAGCTCCATTATAATAAGATGTTACTGATTATATACAAAGATATGATAAAATAATAATTAAGTTTAATAAGTATGTAATAACATCTAAACAGACTAATAGTCTCTGCTCGCACTGCAGCAGAAGAGTAGCACTGCTTCAAGCATTCCAAACAGGAGAGCAGCAAATAACGAGCAAGCCTGCATCATGAACACACAAATAGAAAATTACAGCTCTAATGACTTACAACGGAACTGAGAACATGTTATTGATTGTGTCACAAATTCAAGATTGGAACATTACCATGTAAACACAGGTACAACATAGGTATACAAGAAAACTGGTATATTTACAAACATGCTAGGTAGTGGGTTCCATGCACATTCTCTATAGTTTCCTACCCACTTCTTTTTTAGTGGGGCATTTCCTCCCCCCCCCCTGGGATTATTTTGTTGGCCCTCCTTGGAGATTTAAGAACATTGAGGTCAAATTATAGCTTCTACTTCAAACCCTCATATTCTGAACAATACTCCCCATAGAAGTCGGTTTGTACTCAAAAGATGATCTCTCCTAGTACTTCAAAATGACATAAAATATTGAGGAAAAGAGGTCTCATTTGGAAAAGGATGTATCAAAGAAATATATATATATATATATATATATATATGGCAGTTCCATTGTGATGGACATACAGTTCAGATGGTTAAATTCCTAATAACTTTCAATATGGTGGTCCATAATATAGACTTTATATTTTAGTTAATGTAAGGCCTATTGAAGGTATTTATCCATATAATAGACTTGGGATACTAGTTAGCTATTGGGGTGTGATGGACGTACACAGAGCATTTCTGTTTTTGATAACTATATTCTTAACTTGAAAATCCTGTGTATTATGCAATGCTACAATCTCTCCTTGCTATCGAACTAACTCTAACACATCTGGGTAGGTATGTCACAAGCTTAAAAGAAGAATACATTTTTTTTTTGATTTTAAAATTATTTTTTGTATATCGTGATGGACGTACACAACTTGTGTGATGGACGTACGAGTCCAAATGTAGTCCAATATGAAAACATCATACATGCTGATGATGGACGTATGTGATGGATGTACACAAATGTTGTACGTCCATCACATACTTTACGGCTAGATTGAAAGTACGACTCCAAAAATAGATAGCAGAATAAGTGTCTATTGGGAAGCTTATTGATAATCTTGGAACAGAAAATAATAAAAATAAAACAAATTTACGCTATTGAAAATAAAGGTTTTATTTTGTGACGGACGTACATGCCAATGAAATCCTGAAAGAACATATAATAAGTGAAAAAATTTCAAACTAACTCATTTTGTGCACACCTCATCTAAAGAAGCCTACATCTGATCTAGTTAACTTATTTTGCTGAAGAGAAGTATTCAAATTCCATAGATATTGCTTATGACATGCTACAAGCAAAAAGTGTCGTTCTTTAAAACTACTTACAGTGTGGAACAAAGAGGGTAATAACTTTTTGTACACTAAAGGTAGTACAAAATTAGTTATAAATTTATAAACTAGAAGGTGTTTCCCTTTCAATGATACCAAATTTGTTGGAATTTAAAAGATTTGAAGTTTTAACCCTTGGTTTCACTTCTCATAGAACTACCCTATCTATCTATCAATTTATCTATCTATCTACTTCAATATATATATATATATATATATATATATATATATATATATATATATATATATATCATTTTGTAGCTCTATCTTTTCTCTACAATTTGAGCAGCTTACTTTGTGCAGAGCTAGAAGCACTCATAGTTATAAGCATAGTCACAACTATGGTAAAGACATTCATTAGCAGTTGCAGTAAAACCAATTATAAGTACAGATATAGCTTAGACCAATAAGATCTAATCTGCTTAAATCAAGCTTTGATGTTAAAAACAAAACAAAACAAAAAACAAAAACCAAAAAAAAACAACACCCAAAGGAATTTGAGAACAATTAAAGTTGTAGTAAGGGAGATAACCTTTTCCTAGTGAGACCCCTGCCTTTTTCTAAAGTTTTCCAACCTTTTCTGCATGACACTGACCATATACTTACCCTACATGGGGAGGGGGTATGGATCAGAAGCTATGATCCCTCGAAGATGAAGAGTGTTTAAAAAATTTTTTTTTTTTAAATAAGGGGAAAACTGGCCTTACCTAACTGTAATTGAAATAAGAGTGGGCAGACTGACAAAATCGTGCACAAATAGCGAAAGCAAAACAAGCTTTCTCTAACGCAGCTTATAACAAGCTTTTATTAATGCAGTTTATAACAAGCTTTCGCTAACGCAGCTTATAACAAGCTTTTGCTAATGCAGCTAATAAATATTAGGGAGAGGAGGGGGAGACACAGAGTAATAGTGAGTCACACAATAGTGTTGCCCAAGTGAAGGCGGTTTTCCAACAACTCTAACTCAACTATTAGTATTTTTCAATCTATCACATAGTAATTTTTAAGGCTCTCCTTAAAATAACTTGATTTCAGCGGTAGAATAAAATGCAAAAATGCATTATGGGAACAAAATAGAATCAATGTGTTTAGATCATAAGTTTGTTTTATACCACAAACTTTCATAACTTTCTGTTCCAGACCTCACTGACCTCCTTCAAATCTTAATCAGACAATTAGTGTGGAGATTAAGCAACTATCTTCATAAGGACTGATAAACTAATTTCTCTCAGCTGATTTCAGATTCATGCTTTAGCCATCCTCATTTTTGTTACATGTTTTGAGAGGGTAGCATATCCTCTTGGGGGGGGGGGGCTTATCCTGGTCTCCTATCGTCACATGAAACCATCTTGATAACAAAGATGCCTACTATACAGCTATCTGAAGGCTTCTGAAGCGGTGGCTTACTACCCATCCTCCTACCTAGAAAATTACTTTAAAAATACTTGGTCAGAGTAAGGAATGTGTGCTGACTTGTATGGACATCCATAATTCCCACATATTGAACTGTCTAGACTCCAGATTCAACAAAAGTCTGCCTGCCTACTCCTTAGCACTTGCTACCAAATACCTTTGTTTAGACTGCCAGTTGCTAGATTTCCATAAAAGGACAAAAATGCTGTATGGGCACTATGTGGTTAGTATCAAATTGATATGTACAAACTAAGAGTAGGAACTTCTCTCAAACAAGGAGATGCTCTCAGGAAATTGCTGAGCTCATCATGTATGAGACAATGTTAAAGAATGAAGAAAACCATCAGGATGTAAAATATCATCTATTTCATAATCTGGTGAGTACATGACAGTGGTTATTAATAGGCTGAGTTCTTGTTTCACATCATTTTAGTTCCAACCCATAAAGTACAGATGTGTTACCTCATTGATTACGGCATTTACATCCTGATATAAATTCTGTGGAGAGGTGTATGTACTTTGTATTACTTCACAATTTTAATGCATTAGCTTGGAGCCACTCAGTGCTTCAACAAGCTACTTTAGGCACTTCTAAGGACTCGGAGTAAAGTGGTTAAAAGCACTGAAGGTTTATTTGTAATGAGTTAGGGTAATTATGTTGGGGCTTTCCCATATTTATGAGTGTCACAGCCATAGGTTGTTAAATATATATATATATATATTTTTTTTTTTCAGATCATACTCGTAAAAATTATTCAAATATTTTCTTCTACAATAAAGCATTTCACTGCAAAACTCCTGGAACCATTTGATGAATGAATTGAATTATAAATATAATACACAAACTTAAGGGAGTCAAGAGTGCCCAAAATTATATTGAAGGTAGCAACTATCCTGTACCTATGCGGCTAATGGCCTACAAAATCCCTTGGACCTAGAGACCCGGAAACTTGGCATACATACACAATACACAATTGGACCTGAGGGGTAACCTGGGCTATATTAGTACACCAGGAAGGGGGGGGGGGGACGGACTCTGGGGGCAGCAGGACCCCCAAAATTTGATTTTCTTTTTTACATGTATAAGTAAACTTCCTTCATACTTCCTTCATGCAGGAACAACCACAAAGTTGTTATGCAAATGGCACATGTAATCTGATCCATCTGGACTTTATTCATACAACTATTATCCTTTCAGTGATAATAGTTGTGATAGTTCTTTGTTAACTCTTTCCTTTTTTTTGTTATTGTCATGAGTAAAGAAAAGGAAATAGGAACCACAGTGGTACTCGACTATACAAACCACACTGATCAACACCAAGAACTTTCACATCATAGATACAAAATTAGAATTTTTTTTACTATTACAAAATTCTAAATCCCAAGGGGATTGGAGTTTCCAAGAGGATCTAACTTTGCCAACTGTATAACACACCTGGCATTATAGTCAAAAGCAGTTGTATTATCTTTAAATGAACTCACGGATGTAGCTGCGACTGAGTTTCTAAGATTTTCAACTGATTGACTGACAGAAAAATCAACAACACTAAACCAGTCTTGTGCGGTGAAGGCACCCAAAATACCAGCTGCAGCAAACCCGAGGAAACACACCAGAACATAGAGCATATACTGAAAATAAGGAAAGGGAAAAACAACAATATAATATAATTAGTTAATTAAGTATAAGCAGGCCAATCAAAATAGTATCTAGGAACAAGAAAAAATACCAGAAAGGAAAAGAGCTTTCTGTTGCCTTCATCCGTTCTGGAATTACACATCCTTCCTATCAGGGCAACAATCCCAACAATAATTGCCACTCCAGCACTTGCAAACACCAACCCTGCTGTGGCTTCTGTCCTGAGAGGGAGCTCATTGATATCCAATAATGCAGTTCTTACATTAATGGTACCTCTGTCTAATGCATTCAAGTCTTTATATTTTATCTCAGTGAGGACAGCTGCTACCAGAGCTCCGCCACTGGCAATCTGTAAATAACACGAGAAGTTTAGTTAGTAACAAATAGCGAACTACTTACGCTGACTCGGGTTATGAAACGCAGAAGATACGATACTTACCCCAGCAGCGATCTGGAGGGCAAATTCTAAACATCTTTTAGGCGGTGACATTTCAGACTTGGAATATTCGGGGAGAAACACCAGCTTTACCGTTCAATCAATGAATCTCAGAGATGCAGAATCCTTCAGTTCCGAATTGCATGCCTCCTCATTTTAATGATTGGACGGGAAAAGTATGGACACTTTACCTATCCCAGCGTCCTGCAACACACTGAACAATTTGGTAAGGTAAAATTCTTCCCTTTTTTTTTTTTTTAAACTCAAGTCCTAATAGCACAAAATTTTGTTCCGTTTATAAGAGGTTAATGCAGTAATATTTACATCTTTCTAATCTGTGCTGGTGTCACGGAATATTCTATCAGTGAGATATTTTGTCTGTCTTAGGGATATTTTGTCTGTCTTAGGGATATTTTATCTGTCTTAGAGATATTTTGTCTGTCTTAGGGATATTTTGTCTGTCTTAGGGATATTTTGTCTGTCTTAGGGATATTTTCTGTCTTAGGGATATTTTGTCAGGGAGACAAAATATCCTAGGATATTCTGAAGTTTGATTATTGTGTATGTATGTGTTGCATGGAACTAAGGGTAACTGCTTGGTTGTGCATTCATGGCCCCCCCTCATATTATTCACAAAATAACTTAATATACATACAATATCCTGTTGTATGAACGCTAAATCAGCAATCCAAAATGGCTACCAAAGTGACCATTGACTAAATTTTAGAGAAAATTTTCTTTTCATCAAATGGTGTAAAAATGCAACTGGCCTTTGTTTAGTTCACCTATGTAAAATTTCAATGCCTTTCAGATAATTAGTTCATTGGTTTATTGTAGTGACTCCTTTATCAGTAGAGTCATGATGCACATCAAATCCATTATAGCAAGTATCCTTAAAGCTATGTATAGTTGACTCTTCATTCTTTTCTTCATTCTTTTCTTCATTATTGACTGATGATAGCATGAACATTCTGGCTGAATCCCACCTGGCCACACCCCTTTCTGTGGGTTTGATATGCAATATATATATATAAGAAAAGGATATTTAGAACTGAGGGAGAAAATTGAAGCCCCACCAAGGTCAAGATTTTTTCTTTGTTCTTTTATCCTTCTTTTCCTCTTATTCTTTTGCACCCAAACCCCCCCCCCCCCCCCCCCCCCTTTCCCCTTTGTTCCTTAGTTTCCCTGCTGCTTGCTGATATTTCTTAGCTGGACTTACAACTACTTTTTAGATTTGTTCAGTACATGTCAACTAAGGAATGCCTCTGAAGTGGGCAAAAAGAACAATTTAAAAATCATGGCATTTGATTACATTACAAAGATAACTGCTCTTTCATATGTCGTGTTTATAGTGAAATTTTGTAGATGCATTCGCTTGATTAAAATTAAATACTCACTGTATTTTAATTACAAGCTTATTTGTAGCACAGTCTGTGAACTAAAATGAAGAAATAATTTTTATGCGAATTCCTTTACTTTTTATATGGTATGACTACAGCCCACCCCAACATTGAATTCAAGTAAATGTCATAATTTTGTCCTTGGTTGGGCTACTATTTAGGGCACTAATCTTATTGCTATAATGAAGTATTTATGATGCAAGACTCGATTAGGTATGCCTTTTTTGTTTCTTGGAGAAACAATAACAATACTGTATTGTCTTTGCACCAAGAGATCAACAAGGATTTGGATGCAAAGACAGGAACAAAGTGCTGGATTTAGCCTGGAAACACCATATACCTACCAGCCGTAGAGACCAAAATCCTACTTTGGGAGGCTAAAGGAACTGGTGGAGAATCTTTCCATAGTCATATACCTCATTTATGAAAGCTTAAATATATGAAACTGCCAGTATAATATATGTATCCTCAGTTAACGAACTTAGCTATTAAATTAGACAAACATGACAATTTTTTCACTTCCTTTTTCAATTGATTCTTTTAAATGAACATTCAAAAATAGTAATGACATTAATATTTTCATATATGGAATTATGCTTGATCATAATTGGTGATGTATGCTACTGTTATATGGACTGTTATTTCATTACTACTGTAATAGCCATTGTGCAGGTTAGGCATAAGTTGAGTCATACATGCAAAGGATATGTCTGCTTGCTAATGTTTAAAAATATTCATAAGGATTTAAGGAGAAAGTCTAAATCTAACTTTAAAAAAAATAAAGAAAATAATAGAATAAAAAATGATAAATAAATGGCTGTAACTTCCTCTCCCCCCTCCCTCTCCTCCACCCACTTTTCTGTGCCAGTCATTTTGATAGCAGACTGATGCTTATCCTGTGTACTTTCAGATGATAATATTGGGAGAGAAAAAGTTAAGAAGTAAAATTAGGCTAAAACATGAAAAGATGCAAGTCATAAAAAATATTTTAACCAAATCTGGCTTAAAAAAAAAAAAAAAAAAAAAAAAAAAAAAAAAAAAAAAAAAAAAAAAAAAAGAACGAAAGAAGAAGCCAGTTGACAACACTGAATTGAGGGAGTTACCTATGCATAGGGGGGGGGGGAGGTCATTTACACCTCTGACATGGTCTACTTTTTGTGTGACAATTCTACCAAGATTACACTGGCAAATCTTGGATTTGCATAAATCCACAAAATGTGAGGGAACAATTGTGTGTGTGTGTGCGTGCGTGCATGCGTGCGTGCATGCGTGCGTGCGTGCATGCGTGCATGCATGCGTGCGTGCGTCTATTGTCCATGTAATTAAAATGCTATGTTAATTTCATGAGCAGCGTCCTTCTACATGTGACCAGGGCCTAACACTTACTGCAAATGAGCAATTTTATCACCTATTAATCATTGTATCAACATACTGTACTGTGGTTAACAACAGTAACTACAAAAGCAGCTGCTACTCTATATTAGAAACAGATATAAGTGTGATCAAGTACCATATTGCTCCATGCAATGGGATCTTTCATTTGATACCAAACATGACACATTTGCTCAGTAGTACATTACACAAAGAGAAAACGAACTTCTTTAATACTTAAATTAGCACCTAGAGATAAACAAAGGTCAAATCTAAGATGGCCCAATATCTAAATTATTTGTTATATAATTTTATGTGTACCAAATTTGGTACTTTTATCAAAAAGGGCACGATTGGTTTGAATATTGTTTTAACTGCCCCACCAATGAAAAAACACAACAAACGCACACCCTAAAATACCGTGTGACTTGTCATGAAGATTAATAATGTGTCAGAATATTAATAACTAGACCAGATATGTAGAGAATTAAAAAATAATAAATAAAAACAAAAAAAAAATGGAGATTGGATCAAAAGTAACGAGAAATTTGTGCAAGCTCCCACATCAGAGTATGAACATCTACTTCCTTTCTCTCTCTCACAAACCACATCACAGAATTGGGTTCATTTCATTTGATAGCAGTCTAGACTCTGTTGCCACTAAATTAAATGAATGTGCACAGCCACATTCGTGCACACAAACACAGGAACAAAATTAAACGACATCCTATCCACACCTGGTAGTGTATGTGATTATGTAGTAATTCACACAATGGTCAACTTTTCATTTAGAATCTGGAAACTTGAAATTTTTCACTTCCTAAGTTTACAATGAACACAAAAAAAGCTTTTTCCAATTTTTAAAATTCATAAGAAGTTGCAAAATTTCAAGATGGCCGCCATAAATAAGAAATTGTCATATTTTGCCTGTTATAGAGATAATAATAAGATATCTGTTTGTAATAATTGACAATAAAGGTGTAATATATATATATAATGTAGGTGTTAGATAAAATATTGGTGTTTATGTATATAATAATTAGTCATCCAAGTCCTCGTTTTCCTCATCATCACTTGAATTTGGATCAATTGCAACATTGTTGCATGTGTCCTCAGCTCCTTCACACTTGCAGAGCTCTGTATAGGCTAGATTATGTGCCTTACAGAGCACTATCCACTGCACTTACTGGCAACACTGGAACACTTCACAAGTTCCACCACAGATAGACTTGTTGGTACTGGGTAGTACAGAACCATCTGGCTTCATTAGTGTGGCATCGGAACTAGTAAATTCATGTTTTCCTACAATATCTTCCAGATTGAGTTTTCCTGAAGATTTTGCAATGAGGAGCAAGCGAACAAACAGGGAGTTTATTGCTTTCAAACTGACCACCTCCGATTCAGCCTTGAGATTGACAAGCCAACATATGATTGCAAGATCTAGTAACTAGACCAATTCTACTGGATCCAGTTACTCTGGGATGGTGACAACTGGAGGACAGCCACTATGTCTCAGTAGTCTCAAAAGTTCCAGCAGCACCAAGGCTGTGGTGGAACTTGTGAAGTGTTCCAGTGTCGCCAGTAAGTGCAGTGGATGGTGCTCTTGTAAGGCACATAATCTAACCTGCACAGAGCTTTGCAAGTGTGAAGGAGCTGAGGACACATGCAACAATGTTGCAATTGATCCAAATTCAAGTGATGATGAGGAAAACGAGGACTTGATGACTAATTATTATATACGTAAACACCAATATTATATCTAACGCCTACATTATATATATTACACCAATATTGTCATTTATTACAAGCAGATATTTTATTGTTATCTCTATAAAGGGAAAAATATGACAATTTCTTATTTATGGTGGCCATCTTGAATTTTGCAACTGCTTATGAATAAAAAAAATTGGAAACAGCTTTTTTTTTGTGTTCATTGTAAACTTAGGAAGTGAAAAATTACAAGTTTCCAGATTCTATATGAAAAGTTGACCAAATTACACAATGACATACACTATGGTTGCACAATGCCATTTGTGAAGCTGTTGAGCAGCCACTTCTCCCTTTTCCAGCTCTATTAATCTGTCCCTGGCTTCACCTGTCTCCTGTTAAGTGATAGAAAAAGTTAACTGTAACTGAACCAATTTCTAAGTAAGCTGAAACATTCCTCATTTGCTAATTTCTATAGTGCTTATCATCAACAATATTCAAAATAACTACAAAAATGCTTTAATTTTTTCATCATATCTATGTTGTTGAATATGGTAGCTGAAACATTCCTCACTTGCTTTCTAATAAGCAATATAAACAGGAATGAAAGGGCAGGCCCTCAGCTATATACTTGTTCGCAGGATTAAATTTTTTCTAGCCCTTCCTCCCTCAGCCAGATCTCCTCTTCCTCTTGGACTGGCATAGTGAAATTGTGGTCGCTGGGAAAGTAATTGTACTTCCTGAAGTTGTTCTTTACCACTTGTGACCATTTATGATCACAATAGAAAAACAAAACAACTCCAACAATGCAGATAATAAAATTTTCAAATAAAATATTGAGACACATTCCCTGGTATTATCCTTTCTTAAATAATAAATGTGAGATATAGTAGCACATGCATAGTAGTAAATAGTGACATAATTATAGGTAGTGACACATGTAGGTATTGATGATAAAAATAGTTAGTTCTCACATAACCCCATCAACCTCAGCTGGTCTGATGGGTATGCCACAGGTCTACATTGTGGCAATACCACTCCATAGGCAGGCTTGAAAATGTGGGTGGTTGAGTCAGAGGGGGATGCCCAGTATTAGCCTTTCTTTGAAAGGATAATACCTGCGGAGTATCGCTGCAATCTGGTCAGTGGTTTGGGAATAATAGTCAAGAAATGTGCATAAAAGCAAAACAGCTTTTTGTAAAAATAGTACATTTCATGCTACCTTTGGTAAAGGGTCACCAACTAGGTATAAAGAAAGCCGCATTACTTTATATGTATGTAGAAATTGGTCTAGCTACGGGAGACTATATATAGATATATAGATACAGTCTGTTATTACATTGGGAGGTGATAGTCTGGTTACCATAACAACAGATCGGGGTTGCTGAGTGTTGGGGATAAAACTGGACCTGGGAGGGCTTCAAACTTCAATTTTGTGGGGAACTAGTTTATCAGTGAAATAGAGAGGTCTGGGAATCTTGAGGATAAAGGTATGGATTGAAAATATTTTTACTTACTAGTTTACTATAGCTCCAAATTTGCTGGCATGCTTGCGCTATTCATCAATATGGTTTTTCTCATTTCCCACAACTCAATCAGCAACATAATCATAAATCAATTAATTGTTAAGAATTTGATGGCACACAACATTTCATATCTGTCCAAGCATGGAAATCTTAATTCAACAACATAATTGTCTACTTTACTTCTCTCTCTCCCCCTTTTGTGTACCATAATTCCACCTTTGACCGGCTGGTCAAAGTGCATAGAAAGTTGGTTCATATAATGCCTTGAAAATCATTATGGACATTTGAACTAGATACCAGCATGGGCACTAGATACCCTTATGAACATCTTTGAGCTAGGAACCATTATAGACATTTGAACCAGTTAAGTTGTGGACATGGCACAAGATATGCAAGGGAATGCCACTTGAGAATTTAAATTTTCAAAAAGTATGTGTTTTTGTTCAAATTATTTCTATCCACTTAGACATTCACTTGACATTATGGATGTGTTACAATACCAGCAAAAAAAAGAGAGAAGAAGTTGTCTTGTGACTTACCAATGCATTCATTTTTTCTGTGGGTGTTCCTGGAATGAAGTCATGATGCTACATTCTCAGCTCATTAATTTACAATATAGGAATAATCATGTAGCCTAATGTTTCAGCATGTAAAAACCTGTATTACATCTGAAAGGTCTGTCATTTTGTAAGTTCTTTAATCCTTTTAGGATTGGTGTGGTAGGTTTTAAATCTCATAAAATTATTTTGGTTGATAATTAACTTCTTCCACATTCCTGGCAGAGACCTCAGGTGCATAACTAGTCACCAAACCTATCTTATTTGTGTGCTGGTGATGCTTCATAGGTGGCTTGGGTTGTGGGGATCTAGTTCATATATTAAAGCCTAAAATATATAACATTGAAATAACATCACTTTACAATTGGCAGGTTTGCATTTTGGAGCTGCAAAATTAAAAAAAAAAAAAAAAAAAAAAAAAAAATTGATTTCCAAACCAAAGTTAAATGTTAAGTAGCAGCTGATTGTCAGATTTGGAGCCACCACCAGAGGTAGGTAAAGGTCAGTCTTGCAGTGAAACAGCTGTCTATAATATGGCTGACTACTACAACTTGAGATAAGATTGAGATAAAATAAAGACAGAGACTACCCAAGCAGTATCAAAAGAATAAGGTCCTAAAATTATTGCCTTGTCTGCTAAAATGATTTCTAACTATATAGTGTTTATTATATCTTGCTATGTCCATGTCATTTAATACAAAAAAAACAACAAAAACAAACAAACACCCAAACAACAGCAAGCACACATCCTAAGATACTGTTTGACTTGTCATCAATATCAATAAAGTGTTAGATTATTAAAGACTACAAAAATAAACTGGCATAGCCCTGGACCAGATATGTGGAGAATTTAAAAATAATGCATATAAAAAACAACTGGAGGTTGGACCAAAAATATTGAGAAATTTGTGCAAGCTCCCACTAGAGGAGTATGAACATTTTCTTTTCTCTCTCCCACAAACCATATCACAGCATAGGATTCATTTCATTTGATAGCAGTCTAGACTCTGTTGCTACTAAATTAAATGAATGTACACACATGCACAGATGAATGTGTGCACACCAACACAGGAACGAAATTAGAGGGCATCCTATTCACACCTGGTTACACAATGCAACTTGTTGAAGCTGTTGAACAGCCATTTCTCCTTCTTCCAGCTTCTCCTGTCTCCTGTTAAGTGACAGAAAAAGTTAACTGTATTTTAACCATTAGGGGACTTGCATGAATATGTCAGGTACTACCTACCATGCCTACTTATGGTATGGTGAACCAGGGGAACCCCATAGAAAATATATTGGGGTTCATGACTGGAAATGATGTTTTTGATAACTGTAACCAAAAATAGTTCCAGCTTTTATGTTCTATAGTCTATAGGAATAGAAACTATGAAATTTTTAGCATGCTGATACCAAATTCTTGAATATTCCAGAGCTATAGTTGTGGAAAAAATGGTTCATGAAAGTGACAGCAAGGTTAGTCAAGAACTGCTAGTTCTCAGAACTCGAAGGTAGGCAGCAGTATCAGTAATCAGCTGACCTTGCTATGTTTAATATTGGCCAAGAAGAAGCTGCAATACTTTTCAGAACCCAGTCATGCAGATATGACTGCAGTTAACACATTTCCTTGTCTCATCTGGCTCCTCTCAGCCTTCCACTCTCTCAGCCTACCTCCCACTCTCAGCCAGCCTCTCTTTCAGCTGGCTCCTCTCTCTCAGCCTGCCACTCTCTCAGCCATTCTTTCTCTAAGCTGGCTCCTCTCTCAGCCTGCCACTCTCTCAGCCTGCCAATCTGTCAGCCTGCCTCTCTCCCAGCCTATTTCACTCTCAGCCACTTCAACCTGCCACTTGCTCAGTTTTTAGTACATATTCATAACAAGCTTAGATACAGTTGACATACTTTATTTTTGTCACAAATTATTGTTAATCTGACTTTTTAATTAGCAAGATCCTACACAATTGTGCTATCCTCTCCCAAATAAAATATTTCCTTAGCCAGTTAGTTTACTGTGGGACATCTTGTGTCACCACATAGAGTGTGCTGGTGCACCATCGAGGCTGTTGGTTGTGTGTCTAGTTTTCATTGTCTGATATGTTTCTTAGTCAATAAATACCAGTTCCAGGAACAATCCTTACTTAATCTACCTGTTGAATGTTAATATGAATATACAATGACAGCCAGGACTGTAACAATGGCAAAAAAAATAAAATTTAAATGTTGAGCTGGGTCTCTCACTTTCATTAAATTGCTTGAAAAGAAATATTTATAAGTTTATGTGGAACCATTCTTCAATACTCTAACCCTAAATACACATGTACATATCACTGTATCTGCACATACTCTAACATCACCCACATTTCTTTCTTGGTATAAATTATTTGTTTAATATCAGGAATAGCTAATTATAGGCAATACAGTTTCACCACCTCTTATAAGTAGATGGCAACAGTAACCAATTCACTCTGGAATAATTTTTTATAATTTTTATGTTAATATTATTATTATCATTTTTATTATACTTGCAGCAACTGTAGCAGTTGTAGAAACCCATTATGTACATGTTCACTTATTCCCATGTTCCTTATGTACAGCAACTCAGGGAGTCCCTGCCTGAGGGGGGCAGTTGCTATATCCCAGGCACTGCAGCAACCACAGTCTGTGGATCAAAGTCAGCCCAACTGATGGGTGTGTCTTGTACTCTGTAAAAGTGTGCTGTGTATATGTATCATTATTGATCTATATGTCTTGTACTCTATATAAGAGAGTGCTTTGAATGTGTATCATTATTGACTCTGTAGGATCTCACTATGTTAAATAAACCAATCCACAGAATCAACAAGGGTCACCCTCTTATTACTACTACCATAACTTCTCATCACTGGCAGCATAATAAGATCTGCTTCACTGGTCTTGTAGAGCACAAAAAAGTTACAAATGATAAAAAAAAAGTTACAAATGATAAAAAAAAAGTATAAAAATTTTTTATTTAAAAAAATGAACTCAAAATGAAAAAAAATAATGTGGGGGGAAGTATTTAGTAAAAGTATTAAATTTTTTGAATGTAATAAATAAAAACCATGAAATTTGGCATATTCAGTACATTGTTCTAATATTTATATTTTCAAATTCATATACTGTAGGCACTGCATACTTCAGAGCTACCTTGGGCAAGGGCTGAGGCTAGTGCATTCCCAATTATGACCCCTCTCTAATTAAACCTGTTGGAAGTGATCTCTTGGGTGGTCTTAATAGGGAGGGACCATAGTATATATTTCAGTTAAAACAGTTTAATGTATATGTTCCCTGAGAGCTTCAGATACCAAATAAGATTTGCTGTGTCCAACAGGGGCATGAATGTGGAAGCTTATTGATGTCCCAAGAGGTTTCTGTCGAAAGCTCATTGGGGACATTAGCAGCAGCACTATGAGATGAGTAGCATGCAGGCCATAAGCTGGGAGCTCTTCATGAATATAATATGATTTTTGCATTGGACCACAAAACATTACATGGCAACACCAAATATATAACTGAAAACTTGAAAAGCTCAATGGACCACAACTATCAATGAAGCTGATGCATCCATTGGAGTGTTGCCTCTCCTTCAATGAGTCCTAACCCTATGAATACATAGTGAGAAAATAATTCACACTCAATGAAAAATTTTGATGTGTATAATGTTTGTTTGGTTTGTTTGCTGTTATGAGTTATTTTATTTGATTTGTTTGTTTACTATGATGTTCCATGCTGCAGTTGCTCAGGTGTGGTCTGCCTGTGTCGTTGGTTGCATGCACTATAGTCTCTGGCCATAGAACACTGTCTCTGCCAAAAAAGTAAGTTTTCTACCAAATTTAACTAGAATGTTATAGTCACATGCATGCACAAGCCTCAGGTGTATTTCTCCCTTTCATTTATTGTTTCTGTTTACTGATATGACATGTGTTTTATTAGTATCTTTAGTATAGAAAAAAGGGGAACAACAAAAATATCCACAATGGGAAGGAGTAATAATCGTAATCATAACAATTACTGCTCTAACTTCAACAATGTGGAAGGTGGAGTGATTTTCTTCAGGACAGCTAATAGCACCTGTTTGATAATTTGATTGGTGGTTACTGAATTACACTGTAGCATCCTGCCAGTTGGAAAATCTCTGTCAAAGTAAAGCTGAATAAGCATTGCCTGATCACTGGAGTTTCTTTTGGAAAATTTGCTTAGGATGAAAGAAAGAAGAGAAGCCAGTAACACTCATGGTGTCAGGGGGGGGGGGGGGAACCAGCTGAGTAGCATTATTTGCCTGAATAAGAAAGTTGTAGCTAGTCTAGCTATATAAAGAATAAAAAAAAAAATAAAAAATAAAAAAAAATAAAAAAAATATATAGCTATCAAGAAGTGCAGTGGCTCTGACCAGCTGGCTGTGAAATAATTACCAGAATCAGAAGAAAGCCAGGATTTTTCTTGCTTTTGTACTTTGTTGAGCAACATTATATCTCTATTTTGTACTTGTTCACTTTCTTGCCCTTTTTTTTTTTATGAGTTATTATTTTCAATTCTTTCTTTCGATTTTAATGAAATATTACTACTAATGGTAGTAATTATACTAACAAACTAAATATTAACCATTAATAATAATTACAAATTGTTATTGTGTTTTTTAAATTCTTATTGCTCTTGTCTCCAAAATGGAGCTTCAACATTTCATTCTGGAGAACTATTTATTTTTGATACCTCACAATTACTATCAATCATTTACATAACTATTGCATAGAAAACAAAAAAAGTTACTGAAACTCTTAGAGCTGATAAAGGCAATGAAAAAATTTGGTTCAACAAATTGAATAGAATTATTAGAATCACAGGAATTCAGTGCTCCTTTTATTTATTGCAATGATCCACTTCATGCAAACCTTAAGAGTGTTTTTTGGAATTTAACTGATTAAATTAGTAACTCGATGGTGACTGAAGCATGATTTGTTCAGACCAGAGGCATTTTGAATAATGAAATGTTTGATAACTAAAGTTGCAGAGATGAATACAATAATATGGCAAACACCTTAAAAAAAAGTTAATGGATTTTTCTTGAGATCATACAGTTTCCCTCCCTTATAAGAGAACAGCTGCCTTCAAGGAATTTTTAAAGAAAAAACCAAAAAAAAAACAAAACAAAAACACAAGTAGAATAATGGACATGCTTGATTACATCATGTATAACCTACCACACTTACTTGTGATACTGGTGAACTACAAGCATCACAAAAATTTATTAGCATTCATGATTGACTGGAGATGCTCTTCTTGAGAACATCAATAGGAATAGAGATTTCATAAAAATTTCCTTCATGCTGATAATTTCCTTCATGCTGATAGCAAAATTCCATAATATTTTGGGCTGTGTTTGTGGAGAAAATGGAGCATAAAAGTGAACAAAGTTTAGTCGTGACCTTGTTACCAAGCTTGTCGCAGTGAGTATCAGACAGTTACAGACATGATGCCAGCCCATAGTAGCTTCTAGTTTTTCTAAAAAGACTTTATCAGCCAGCACCTTATCTCCAAAAATTTCTTGGTGGTGGGTACAAGAGCTGGGAGCACTACTTCGATGTTCAATTTCGGCTTTTGCGTGAAGACTTTATTAGACCTATGAGGGGAGGAATTGAGCATTACTGTGTCAAGGGTACTAGCCATGAAATCTCTGATATTCGTGTATATAATGGTGCTAAGATCTTGAGTCCTATCTGTCTCTATACAGGCATGGGGTTTATAGTTCAGTTTGATGTGTCTGAATTCCAGAATGTGAAATGGTATCATTCCAAATGGCTCATTTTTGGTCTTTGCTTTGTCTTTCTGATGACGATTTTCAAAATCATGTTTTATTTGCAACTGTGGTGAAAAGGGATCCCAAACTTCTCAGTGAAGGATTGTTCACCATCAAGTTTGAAGACAGTACAGATGGATTTGCTATTGATCCTAAGACATCTTTCAAAATGGTGGAATCAACAGCTTATTTTGAAGCATATTGTCACATTCTGGAACGCTTGCAGAAAATGTCAAAAAGTTCAGATCTTATGCCAATGAAAAGTTACATTGTGGACTGTATTGATTACAAGGATGTGTTGAGAGCCCCTGGATTCCTCAGTCTGCCTGAACATCCTGTAGAGTTTGATATGACAGATGTCCTCAACACTGGAGGAAAATTTAATATAACTGATCTCACTAAGTGGCCTAAATCTGCTTCAACTGGCCTTGATGATTTTCAGCTGGAAGCACTGAAGATGGCACTATCTCAAGAAGTAGCTGTAATTCAAGGCCCACCAGGTACTGGGAAAACATTCATTGGCCTCAAGATAGCTGAAGCTTACCTCAAGAACCGCCATGTGTGGGATCCTTCCAAAGCTTCTCCTATTCTTGTTGTGTGCTACACTAACCATGCCCTTGATCAGTTTTTAGAGGGAATACATTTTATTGATGGACTTGAGCCTAATATAATTCGAATTGGAGGAAGGAGCAAGAGTAATTCATTGTTTCACTGCTTGCTATGTGAGAAAGTTCGGGAATGTCATGATAACAAATCCATACCGAGCAGTCTGTACTCTGAATATCAACAGATATGTCATAGAATTCATGAAATCAAAAGAGAAATTGACTTTCAAATTAAGAACTGTGATACTGAGTCAATGAATAAGATTATTAGCCTAGCCATTCTTGAACATTGCATCAACAAGCAACATTTTGAACAGTTTTCGTTTCAAGTCACAGAAGTTGGCAAGGAAGTTGAAGTCTGGCTTGAACTGTGGCTCCAGGAAGGTTACAATAATGAATTACAACCTGATGAGCAAGTGTCCTACACTTGGTATGAAAATCATGACTTCTCTGACACTGTTGAGGACACCGAATTGAATGAAGAGGAGCAGATTGAAGTTGATTATGAGGCTCTTGTGCTGCAGGATGATAGAATAATTGAAGGTGAGGAAATTGAATTGCTCGATAATTACTGCTTTCAGCAAATGCCAATTTAATGGAAATCTGCAAAGAAAAGTGAACAAACTCATGACTGCAAAATTGTTCAACTCACTGATGTGAAGAGAAAGAAATTGATAAGTAAAGGATTTGGATATATTCCTATGACTAAAAAAGGAAGCAGATGAAGTTGACAACATTTGGAGACTATCTAACAAAGAGAGGTGGAAGCTGTACCTATACTGGTCAAATTATCATCTGATGAAACACAAGGAAAATATAGGCAGGTTAGCATTGGGCTATGATCAGGCATGTGCAAATTATTGCCAGTCCCAAAGAAAGAATAGAATGCTATGTTGCTCTTGATGCAGACGTCATTGGAATGACTACTATTGGAGCAGCAAAATACCATCACCTGCTTGACAGTCTCCATCCTAAAATTGTTATCTTTGAAGAAGCTGCCAAAATACTTGAAGCACATGCTGTCTCCTCTATTGCCTCAAGTGTGCAGCAAGTTATACTGATTGGTGACCATAAGCAACTCAGGCCAAAGCCAAACTGCTTAGTTAACCCAAAAGGTGGTACTACATCGAGCGTCAATAACAATTTCCCTTATATCACCCTGGAGGTTCAGCATAGGATGCGACCAGAGATATCAAAACTGATTCATCCGAGCATCTATGAGAGACTTATTGATGATTCCAGTGTTAAAAAGTATGAGCATGTAATGGGTGTAAGCAAAGACTTGTTTTTTGTGACCCACACCTCTCCTGAAGAAAATAATGTTCACAATTACTTGAAGTCTCATGTAAACAAGTTTGAAGCAGATTATGTTGTCCAGCTCTGTCACTACCTGTTGAAGTAAGGCTATCCTCCTAGTGACATTAGCATCATTGCCATGTACGGTGGTCAGCTGATTGAATTGAAACAGAGAATGAAACGGCAAGATTTCGAGGGTGTGCATGTAGCAGCTGTCGATGATTTCCAAGGGGAACAAAATAGAATCATAATCTTGTCATTGGTACGTAGCAATTCTGACAACAATATTGGCTTTCTTGCAATTGAGAATCGTGTGTGTGTTTCCTTGTCGCGAGCAAAGGAAGGCCTTTACATTGTTGGCAATGGTATAATGCTGAAAGATATGCATGGCACCAAATGGCCCAAAATAATAGAGTATCTGGAGAGAGAAAAATGCTTTGGAAGAGGACTGCCCATTTATTGCAGAAATCACCCAAAAGACCATGATGTAATGATCAAACCTGAGGACTTCACTAAGCGCCTTGAAGGAGGTTGTCTGAAGCTCTGTGCAATGAAACTGTCTTGCGGCCACACTTGTCCAAGAGTTTGTCATATTAAAGATTTAGAGCACAAGTTTGACAGGTGCACTCTAATTTGCAACACGCAGTTCAAGTGTGGCCATGTTTGCAAGAGAAGGTGCTTTGAATGTAAGAAAAATTCCAATTGCATGCCTTGTTCAGAGTATGTAGAGAAAGAATTGCCTCAGTACCACCACAAGGTTACAGTTGCATGTTCTGCTGTGCTCAAATTAATTTCCTGCCTGATTGCTTGCAGTGAGATACTTGATTGTGGTCACAACTGCCAGAACATGTGCTCTGCCCCATGCACCACAAAATGCAAGGAGAAAGTTATGAAACAACTCCCTTGCGGTCACCAGACCAAACTTACTTGTTTTGAAGATCCTCAGTTGGCTCTATGCCCAGTTAAGTGTGATATTCTGTTGGAGTGTGGGGATCATTGCACAGGTACATGTGGAAAGTGCAAGCAAGGACATTTACACATAAAGTGTATTCGAAAGTGTGGTTGTGACCTGATTTGTGGTCATACTTGTGACTTTTCCTGTGCCAGTGTCTGTCCACCATGTAACAAGCCGTGTAACAACTTCTGCATCCATAGCAAGTGTTTGAAGAAGTGTTATCAGCCATGTGCTCAGTGCTTGGAGCAATGCGAGTGGAGGTGTGATCACTTCAAGTGCTCTAAGCCATGTGGTGAACTTTATGACCATCCACCTTGCAACAAACCATGTACAAAGTTTTTGCCATGCCATCATAAGTGCATTGGACTCTGTGGTGAAAGGTGCCCCAAAAAATGTCGCATCTGCCACAAGGATGAAATTCATGAAATATTTTTTGGAACTGAAGATGATTTAGATGCCTTTATTGAGCTTCAAGATTGTGGTCACATTTTCGAGGTGACTGGGTTAGATAGATGGATGGCCACTGACAACAATGAGGTGATGTTCAAGAGTTGTCCAAAATGCAAGACTATGATAAGAAAGTCGGTTCGATATGGTAATCATATCAAGAGAACCTTACTTGATGTGGATTCTATCAAACTGAAGTATGTTCAAGATCGTACTGATATATATGTATGCCAAGAAACAGCAACTGAAAAGATTAATTTCTTGAAAAATAAATCCTTTATTCAAGTGGACATGGACCACATTAAGGAGTTCATTGAGAGTACATCCGAGCGGTCGACTATTCTCGTGCAACTATTATTAAACTTCAACTTTCCCTATTGCCAAAAATGTTGCAGCTGAAAAATCTTATTGAAGATATTGGCCCAATATTGCAATTAAGTATATCTGGTTATACACTCCTTAATTTTGAGAAAATGTTAGTTGAGTTGAAGGAGTTCTTGATGGATGACTTTCTTTCCATTCAGCAATGCTCGGATATTGTTTGTGAGATGAGGCGTATATCTTGCTTGATAAAACTATTCGATCTTTATTGCAAAATATATGCTAAAAAGTGTATACCTTCTCCCACTGACCACGATGGGATTGTTTCTTCCATTCAGATGTTGCACCAGGTACATCCTGAAAGCCATAAAGTGTCTGAAGAATATGAAAAAGAAGCAATGGAATTCATTAAGAAGCTGAGTCTGAAATACAATGTATCTGGTTTGTCAGATGAAGAGAATATTGAAATAGTTGCTGCAGTGGGTCTCTCTAAAGGCCATTGGTTCAAGTGCCCCAATGGGTATTTTTATTGCATTGGAGAATTTTGTGGTGCTACAGAAGAATCCAAGTGTCCTGAATGTAAGGCTGTTATTGGTGGAACTAACCACAGCCTGGCGGATGGAAATGTTCACACTGGAGAAATGGATGGATTTAGTCATGCTGCTTGGTCTGATGCTGCAAACATGCTGAACTTTGATCATAATGATCTCAATCTTCTGCAGTTATAACTTTGAATAGTGCACTAAGAGAGGAAAGTTTTTAACTGCTCTCTTATTAATGTCACTTTAGTTGTTTTTTTTTGGTCACAAAAAAAATTATGATGCATACCTTGCTTTAGTTCATGTTATTATTACAAACATCTTGTGATAGTATATAGTAACACACATGCTGTAGTTGACTCATTGTTATTTTGCTTGTATTCTGTTGCTGAAAAAAAGAGAAATTATTTAAAATAAAACACACCTGCTATCGTTAAAAATATCAACAATTGGATATGGACTGGCTTTTTTGATACATAATTTCACTTGCTTCTGATGTTGATTCCATTTGTTAAAATATACAATATTTTAAAGATCATAAATATTTTGCAGATAGATCAATGGCAAATAGGAGGCAAATATAAAGGAATATTTAGAATTTGCCTTACAGTTTATTCGATTAAGAGGTTGCCGGCATTTAAAAAAAAGGACTATTAATACATTAATAAATGTTAGTTAAAATTCTGACTGAGTTCAAAACATCCTCAGAGGGACCGGGACTGATGTTCATTGGCTGTGTCAGAGAAAGATCTGAGTGTTTGATTCCAAATGCTATAAGGAAAATCTTTTTGAACATTGTTATGATGGTAATTGGTAGAGGGAGTCTGTTGAGAATTAAGTCAATAGATTAATAATATATCAGCATGGTTACCATCAGGAATTAGTGTGAATCAGAAATATAGAGCTCAAACTATAACAGTACTTGCATGAATTTAACTCAACCAATATAGGGCTATAAGTGCCATGGGTAGTGTTGACAGGTTTCTGTCACTAATATATCAAATAGCCTATAAAAAAGTATGCCAAACTTGTGAAATATACCAATTTCCCCCCAAATATATACCAAGCCATGTTTATTATCAAGATAAACTTTCTTTCCTATGAGCAGCAGGCTATCATAACTCCCTCAATGGGAATCCTAAGTATTTCCTCTACTTCTATTTCTAAAAGAGAAATGTGGTCTCTTTCTATGTGGATGGTTGGACATAATTCAAAGATATATAGATTTTTAAATATTACAATCAGCAAGAACCACATTGCCAGTGAGGGGAAGATAGGATATACCACAATCAGCCTTCTGTGAGATATTCTTCCAAGATCTACCTTCAAAATTTCTGTAAGATATTCTCACAAGTTTTGCCTTCAAATTTTCAGGGTTTGATGGGGGTTCACCCTGGAGACATTGTAGCGAAGTTTGGTGAAGAAGTTAGGTGAAGATCCCCGAAAGATCCATATGTCCTCTAATTTTCTCCCTGATGATTGGGTCTAAAGGACTCAAATTATCAGGGTTTAATGAGGGTCACTCTGAGGTGGCTATAAGGAAGTTTGGTGAAGGTCAGAGTAAAAAACCCTGTCTGTGGGGCTACACTTCACCAAATATCCTGGTTGTGATCACAACTCTATGCCTGAGTAAATCACCCCACTTATTACAAATCACAATTTTGTGAACAAGTAGGTCAGAAAAACTGTGCCCAAACAAATTCCAGCTCCTTATCTTTACTTCTTCTTTTTTATTTTTTTTTTAGTTCTGTATGCCCAAGAGGCTGAGATGAGATAGCCAACGACAGATCTGCAATTGCATTAACAGATCTGCAATTGCATTAACAGATCTTTGCTGTCTCTGTCCACAGGAAGGGGGGGGGGGGGGGGGGGGTATTGGTATTTTTCTAATCTTACTATAATTCTCAATTTATTTGTTTGTTTGTTCATTTTTTCAGTTTGCCAACTTCTCACAGACAATCGGGTCTGAAGGGCTTAAATTTTCGTGGTTAGATGGGTGCTACATCGGGAGTGGTTATGAGGCAGTTCGGTAAAGATTGGAGTGGAACCCTGCCAATGGGAATTCTTCCTCCAAAATGTCCTGGTTGGGGTACACAACTCTAGGCCTGAGAAAACCACCCATTTACTACAAACCACAATTGTGTAAATATCCATAGATCAGCAAAACTGTATCCAATACTACTTCCTGCTTTTCTTTATTTCTTTTTTAAGCTCTGAGGCCTAAACATCTGGGGTGAGATAGCTAACAACTTATCTAGAATTATATTAGAGGTCTTTGCTGTCTCTGTCATGTATGAGAACCAGCCAGCAAGCTACATTATGAATACTACAAACTCAAGGTAGCTTTTATAATAAGGTTTATCTATTATCTATCTGATTTCTAACTTGTTAAAACTTTTACAATTTTGACTTTTGGTATGCCATGTGCTCGTATGTTTTTAAAAAAAAATATTATGAAATGAGGTCATGAGGATTGTAATGGAATTTGCCCCCTTCCACGAAGAAGTATTTACTAGCACAATTCCACCAACGCCTGGGTCTTCTTTATACCCAGACCAAACTCAGTTTCTCACTCTGAGCAAACTGGCTTCCCTCCACAACTGAGATATAATATATAATTTGATAACTTTAGAAACACTACAGATATATAGATACACTACCGCCAATAACTATACAGGTCAACACTCCAGCTGAATAAAAATACACAATTACTCGACTGACTAAAAATACAATGTTTCTGTCTTTTTATAATTTACAAGCAATCAATCTCCCTTATGACGTCACATGTTTCCCTGCAGCATTTTGATATGTTGTTGTTTCTCCAACAAGGGTGAATATTCATCTAGTGTGATTATCTGAAGTAATAATGTATGATGTCACAATACTTCTTTGGGTTGTGGCCATATTATGAGTACCCAGGGGCAAGAGGGAGGGGGGGGGGGGGGGTGGGGGTTTCCACAGCAATCATTGTCAGAGCAAGATTCTCCATGAGTGTTTTGATAAGGCTTAAAATTTTTATTATTATTTGAATCTAAAACTAATGAGATTATAAAAATGTGATAAACAACGAAGAAACTTTAAAATGAGCTCCAAAAAATTATAGAATAAAGTTTTGAATCATACCCTTCAATTCCATGTGAGACCACCTCGCCTCCTCTTACCAATATACCCTCTATGTGTATGCAACACTGGAGCATACACCACATGTTACACACACACACTCCCACACACAAACATACCCACCCATATACACGCACACTAAATGCAAAAAGAGCATATTTTCTAGCTGCCATCACAAGGTCATGTGCACCTGACATAATCGGGGTTCCTGTGCACTAAGCAAAGCTGAAGTTTGAAAATACAACCCTGGGGTTGTTAGTGCAAGAGCATAACTACTCACACATGCACGGATGCACACAAGCATGAAAGCATGCTCACACACACAGGCTTGGTGATGTCACACTTGGCCATACTATTTTCCTACCAGACCACAATACCAAATCTAAACTACTCTTCATGATAGGAATAATTTACACAGTGGATAGTTTTATCCTTAAAATAGTTAACCTAGTCATATCTCTTAGTATGGGCATGTCAGGTCAAAAATGATAAATCCTTTATGGTATAAATGACAGTCAACCAGCAACATTGGGTATGTCTGCTGGTACCTAAATAAATCAAGGAGTCGAATAAAATCAGGTTCAGTCTATCATATTTTACTCCTGCACGCCTTTTTACCATACTTTTCTTGTTTGATCACAACTATGATAACAATTACATCACCAGAATTATTCTTTTGCCATGAAGATTAATCCCAGAATTCAATTAAAGGTAACTATAAATTAAACAAAGGTAACTATAAAGAAGTCAAACTATTTCCATTGATTATTTCACATGCTCCTATACAAATACTCCAATTAATTCAAGTATAGTCTAAATTAGGACCATACAGCTCACAAAAATAATGGTTAAAGTCGGAATGGATGTGTGAAAGAGTAGCAGGACTTTTGTAGCCAAGTCCATTTTAATAATCAATTACACTTATAATAATAAATTAGGAAACTATATCTAAACACAAATGATGGTGTGTGTCTTTCACATAATTAAACTAAGTTTGTGTCACAATACAGGAAGAGTTCATGGTTTTCTCAAGCATGCATGACAGTATTCATCACATTTATCAAAGTAAAAACGATAGTAACCTTGGCTAGCATGTTAGTAGGCTTCAGCTACCTAAGATGGGGTTGGAGATAAAAATCTATTCTTGTCATTGGCCAAGTTTTTAGAGAATGTGGTTAGGCTATGGCTAGGGCCACTGAATAAACTTTCCTATTAATAGGTAACCACAAGTTTTAATCTGAAATTGTATTCAAAAGGACATTTATAGAGGAAATTGTGTTCAAAAACCACACAGGAAATTCAATGACACTAATCACTAGAGGGGCATTCATATTTTCCCCCCCTCCCCCCACCTATGCATGACCCAGTTGATTTAAAAGGACACTTTTAACTAGATGCATATTCATAATATTTACTTCAGAAATGCCCCACTTACCCTTCACCCACTATATGAAACGTTAAGCAAGCTGTACAAATTTTGTAACCGCAGGAGGACAAAGGCCGATTTAAAAACCTATCATAGGGCGAAGTAGGGCAGGCTTTAGATAAGTACATATAAATGTAAAAAGGTGTGTGTGTGGGTGGGTGGGTGGGCGGGTGGGCAGGCAGGTGGGTGGGTGTATGTGTGTGTGTAGGGGGGTGTCAAGTTCTTGTAAGAGCTATTAGTCAGTGCCTCCTCGTGGTGACCCTGGGCAGTTGTTTACATAGTGACAACTGGCTGAAATTAACTTATTTCACAAACTTGGGAAACTGTGATTCAAGAACAGGACGTTGAACAATTGCGTCACTTGGTTCACACTGAGTTATTCATACTGCAGAGGTTTTGCAAACCTCTCAGGATGAAAATCAATTTGACATAGATAAAAAGAGGGAAACATTATTGTGGTGGATGGGCACATGGAATGTTCATACGATGGTGGACACAGAAGATCCAATTGAAGTAGCTAGCAGGTGGGGCCAGAGGGGAGAGGATAGGAAGGTAGACCTAATAGAAATGGTGTTGAATGTGAAGGTGGCTGCATTGCAGGAAACCAAGTGGTTTGGAATTGAGGTATATCAGGTGGGAGGAAGTGTGGTGCTGACTGCCGGAAGAGAAAAACCATCTAAGGGTAATGACATGCAAAGGGGGGAAGAGATGGTTCTCCTGGGCCCATCAATTGATGCGTGGAAAAGAGCTGGGAAACACTGAAAGGCATGGAGTCAAATAGCAGTCTTGGCACACCGGCAGGCAACAGAAGGGATGGAAACAAAGTTGCATGTAGTGTCATGTTATGCTCCCATGAGGACAGCAAGCAGACAGGTTAAGGATGCTTTCTTTCAAGACCTTGAGAGCATCTTGTCTGCAATACTAGCAGGAGAAAAATATGTGATTCTTGTTGACTTCAATGCTCATGTGGGGTCCAGGGAGTGTGTAGGGGATCAGTGGGGATCAGTGAGAGGGCCACATGGGTATGAAGTCATCAACAATGCTGGTAAAGAGCTTCTCTCTTTTCTCTCTGTCAATCGGGCCACTGTGTGTAACACGTGGTTTGCGAAGAAAGCCATACACCAACAGACATGGCAGCATCCGAATTCCAAGAAGTGGAGTTGTATTAATTATGTCACCATAAGCCAGAGTGATATAAGGATATGCCTGGACGTAGTTGTGAAGAGAGGAGCAGAGTGCAACACTGACCACCAGTTTGTGTATGTGAAGATCAGGTTTGCAGGTGGGTATCACAGAAGGAAGGAGATGGCAGGCAGTGATGGGAGAAGGTATGATGTGTCCAAGTTGGTGAGTGATGGCAGAGCAAAGAATGAGAGCAACCATGCTCTGAGACTGGAGTTTCAAAAGCAGTTAGCAGAGAGAGCAGGAGCTGCATGGCCTACTGAAGGTGAAGTGGATGAGAAGTAGACAGCAGTGAGTGGAGCCCTTATTGGGTCAGCTGATGAGCTGGTGGACAAGGTAAAAGGCTGCCAACCTGATTGGTTCAGGGAGTCAATGGGTAAACCGAAGCCTCTCTTACAGAGAAGGAACTTTGCATACACCAAGTGGTTGGCCTCTACGAAGGGAGATGATTTGGCAAGGTTCAAGTAAGCACAGATTATAGCACGGAGGGCAATCAGAGCTGCAAAGAACAGTTGGTTCCAGGAGGAAGAGGAAAAGGCAGAGAAGGAACATTTTCTAAGAAAGAAAGTATGGAAATATATCAGGGACATGCAACATGGACATCGAGGGCTGTGGTGATCTTGGGTGAGAACGGTGAGCTTGGTAGCAGCTCTACTTCACAATACCAATGCTGGAGGAGACACTTCACCAATATTCTGAATGTTCAGAGCCATTGTGATGCCACTGCTATGAAGAAGGTAAGGCAGAGGGAAGTGGAATAAAACCTTGGCAGCATACCCACAGCAAGGGAGGTGACTCTAGCATTAGAAAAATTGAAGAATGAAATGCACCAGGTAGCTAAAATGTCCTCCCAAAAATGTTGAAGGTGGCAATGAAAGATGGAGAGCTTGGGCAGATGGTCTTGAACTTCGTGAAGTCTGTCTGGAAAGATAAGCGTGTGCCTCAGGAGTGGGTTGATGCCATCATTATCCCTATCCTCAATAATAGCAGCACATGGTTGAATTGACGTTGAGTTGGACAAGCGCCTAGCCAATGCTTTCAAGGCATTTTGGTGCCTTGGGGAAGGCTGTTTTCACCAATACCAACCTTTCTCTTACTACCAAGAGGCAGGTATATGAAGTTTGTGTGCTCTCAGTGCTGCTGTATGGGTGAGTGTTGGATTCTACTCAGGAAGCACCTGAAATGGCTGAATGCATTCCACCACTGCTGCATTCGCAGAGTACTAGGAATCACCAACATGATGCAGTGGGAAGAGAGAATCACCTCAAGGATGACCAGAAAGCAGTGGGGAGACCAGGAGACCATTACTGTCGAGCTCATGAAGCACCTACTTGAGTGGCTGGGGCACCTAGCTAGGATGCTGGACCATCACATTCCTAAAAAGAGTCTATTTAGCTGGCTTCCCCAACCACACCCACATGGAGGACAAAGGAGGAGGTGGAGAGATCTTGTGAAGAGAGATATGAAAGCTACATGGATTGATGAAAGCATCTGGATTGAAGTGGCTCTCCATAGAGGGAAGTGGCACACAGCATACTGTGATGGCCTGAATAACTACCAACAATCTCAGCTGCAGCAAAAAGCGAGCATGCCTAGGGATGTCAAGTGTGTTGTATGTGGCAGGTGTTTCAGGAGGGAATGTGAAAAGATGCAGCACAAGTGTACTGCAGAGCGAAGTAGGCCAGTATGTGAACAGAAGGGAGCAATGAGGTTTACAGTCTGTGGACGATGGTTCAGAAGTAGAGGAGGCATTGCAGTGCACAAGTGTGGCAGACAGTATCAGGAATTTGACCCTCAGGATGACTATAGTCACAAAGCTAGTTCCAGCATTTCTAAAGCAGCACCCATATCGACCGGCTATTGAAAGAGGACCTGTGACCATAGCTGTGCTGATGGTTCCTTTTCTTTGCTCCCTCATATGGAGGGACACATTTCTGAATTTGACAGCGTTATGACAGGATGTGTGTGTGTGTGAGTGGGTGTGCATGCATGTGGGTGTGCGTGTGTGTGTGCATGCGTGTTTCTGTGTACATTAGTCTATGTTTTTCCACTCTAATGTTCCCACTGGGATTAAGAGAACCTATGGGCTCATTGGAAGAAAAGTTAGCATGACCAAATGAGAATGGTAGGGGGTTATTCTTAAATGATAGAATTTAAATTGCTGTATGTTTCCCCTAAATTTCTCTAAATTTCCCATCCCCTTTCCCCTTCTTTTCCCTTATTTTTCATTTCCTTTTTCTTCTTTCACCCCAGTCTTCTTTCTTCTTTTCTTCTTTCCTCCTCCACCCTTTATTCTTTCTTATTCTTGGTGTTTGGGGAGAAAGTTTCACACAAAACATCCTGGCATCTTATAGCTCACTGGATCAACATCTGCTGAGATTCAATGTGAATAATGGGTGTATCACTAAAGAATAATAGGTTGAAGTCTTCAGAATACAAAAATAGAGTAATAGTAGTAAGAAAACAATATTTATCAAGGCCAAATGATTACTATCAGTCACGTATAGCCAGTCACACACATTGCAATACTAAAGTCATAGGATTAGCAAAAAAACACACACAGACACTCCAACAATTAGTATTGTGGTTTATCATGTTCTTCCCTAGACATACATGCATTAATATGTGGTATTATGGTTGACCATGTTTGCTCGGCAGTTGAGCTTCTCTGGCCTGCAGCAGCATGAAGAGTGAGCACAGATACATGATTGAAGGAAGTGAAAGATGCAGGAATTGAAAGGAGAAATTCCTAGATTCCACAATATCTTATTCAAGAACCTTCCAGCAAACCTTCACAATGATCCACATTATAAGTAACTCAGCTGTAAGGTAGCCATTGTTACTGCTTCAACCAAGGCAGTTTGGGATACTGCAAACTCAGGACCAGTACTGGTATGCTACATTGATTTATTTTTTGTTGTTGTTTTTTTTTTTGTTTTTAAGGGGGAAAAGTGGCATCTCAGTGTATGTTTGGAAGAAGAGAAAGATTGCAAAATATGTAGCTGATACTATATACAAACAGGAGTTTATGCCATGGCAAGGGCTAAATATAATATTTCATATGAATAGGGTGACTGCAATAGCTAACTACTGCTGTTACTCAATACAACTACTAAATTGTTTAAGAATGAATAGTGAAAAACCTGCCCTATGGATGTTTTTTCAAATGTAGTTACAAAATTGTCTAAATTCCTTGTTATATTAAGTAGGGATTTAATATAAGGCTTTTCCCCAATCTTGAAAAGGTCATTAAAATTCAGTGGTGTATAAGTTAGGATGCTCTCTCTGGTTAACACGTAGTGAGCATACCATGACTAGTAGGTCAGGTTTTCTTGTGGCCTGTAAATTGGTTCAAAATGTTTTCTTTGTGGCAATGTCCAAATCAGCTCAAGTTTCTCTAAATGTAGAATGTTGATTGACTAATTATGTTGTATCAATTTATATTATATGGACTTGGTAGATATTACTTGAAGATTGGAGGGGAATTTTTAAAAAATTTTTATGATAAAGTGAATACTAAAGTATTTCACATAGTGATGTTTCTTTTTACCTTGAATTTGGCTAGAGTATAAAGTGAATTTATATTTTGTAGTAGAATATTCAACTAGTACTAAGAATTGAAGATGCAATTATTATAATACTTTCCTAAATATTGCGTTATGTGCAAAGGTGGATTTAGGTGGGATGGGGGCATATCTCTTTTTTTTTTTTTTTAAACACAAGATGAAATACTATTTGGACACAGTGATTTAGGAGGAGTGTAGAATTAGGCATTTAAATAATTGAGTGTTCTTGCCTTGTTGCAAGACTTTATTGGAAGCTAACAATCTTTTCTTCATTCCATACCTTTTGAAGAAACCTAAATGTTTCATTTATGTATTATTGTGTTATCACTAGTTCTAGTATCTTTCTTCATAGCTCTCAACTTTTCAGAAATAATTTTGAGGGGGGGGGGGGTGGGGGGAAGGCCAACCTGTGGAGGAGCAGACAATCCAAGCTGTCATGATGAAAATCCCAACCTGGATTTGTTTTTTCTATTTTTATATCTGTTGTTGTGTTGAAATCTATTATCAAAAAAGAATAAACTATATTTATATATTTTATAATTACACCAGTACTGAAGTAGAGGGTTTGGCAAGAAAACAAAGTTTAAAAACTGTGTTTAGTCTTTCAAATTGCACTGAAGATGCCAAAAAAAAAGAAAAAAAAAAGAAGGTTGAGTGTGTGTGTGTGTGTGTGTGTGTGTGTGTGTGTGTGTGTGGGTGGGTGTGTGCATACGTGCGTGCATACGTGCATGCATGTGCGCATGCATGTGATGTGATGTATGTATGCATATATATTTTAAAAGTTCCCTTAAATTTGACCTACACCATTATTAGAATTGGACTTACTGTACAAAAGTTCAGAAAAGAATTTCAATTTTTTGGTATGTTAGTTTTTTCCTCACTTTTGGAGCTCTCTTGATGAAAAATATCAGCCCGCACCTTTATTAGAGTAGAACATTATATATTAAAGTTATGGATTACTGTTGTCTAAAAACAAAGCCAAGTATGAATTCATTTCATATTTGATAATAGTAAAGGTCATCAGGTCAACCTTAAATAGAGAGTGCTATGAATCCTTTATTACATGTGGGCATGTACCACCATTGGAAGAAAAAAAAATTTTTTTTAATTTACACCTTACATCAGGAAAAGTAATGATACTGGATTCAGGGCTGTTCAGTTCTTAATTTTGGTTGAGTTAGAAGGACAGGATATTCTCTCACTTGTTCTTATCTCCTTACTGCTAGTTATTCTTTCATCTGCAAGATGTGGAATACAAAAATTGTTTTTCTCTGCATTTTTATTGCAGTGATGGAGAACTGGGCCACAGGAAGGATATAAGTATTTCCTGGACCAGAAGCTGAACTGCTAACTATACAGTGGAGTAAGTTTGATTCACATCTCTGAACTTCAGCCAGTTATGTTTGCAATACTGACTTACCTTACAACTAGTTATTATCCTAACTAAACCAGTGAATGCCCAAGGGGTTCATTAGGTGCTTATTTCTTAGTTTATTAACTGAACTTCTTAGGTGCACAAAGAGAAAAGGAAATGCTGTTAGTTGTTGTTTTGGTTTTTTTATGTATGTAGATTTGCTAACTCAGTTACAAACGGAGGGGGTAGATGGGTAGTTGTAGTTCCTAGCCCTTTTCTAAAGATTTGGTAAATTGTCGATTCTTTGCTTTCTTGAGGCAATAGCTTCTGGAAAAAACTGTCCGTTGAGCTCAAATTGATTGATGAATACACTTAAATTCCCCTCATCTAGCTCCTTCCTCCTGGGCATGCTCTCTCTCTCTCTTCCCCCCTCCCCCCCCCCTCTCTCTCTCTCTGTCTCTCTCCCCCTCCTTTTTCCCCAACTGGAAATAAAAGAATTGGGTACCACAAGTTTTGTTAATATCTATTTGTTGCTTATTGGTTTTTTTCTATTTTGTTTTTATAGAGGTGTTTTGAATGATAAAAGGGAGAGAACTGTAGCTTCTGCAGGTTTTGTACTGGAAGAGCAAAAAGAAGATTGAAATAGCTCAGGAGCTTGAGAAAGGAAACTCCATGGATCAATATTAAATATTTAAAAAATAATGATAAAAAAATAAAATAATAATATTTGAGGCAGTGAAGCATTTAATGCAAGATGCCTCACTACTTACTGTAGTTGGAATCTCAAAGCACCAACTCTGATCATCTTCCCTGTAAAAAAAAAAAAAAAAAAAATGGTGAGGTTCAGTTAACTGGGATAAGACAGGGTTCATTTACAGACATTATTCCACCTTTTACTTGCAAATATAAATTAGTATGTTTTGTTGTTTGCATGTGTGTACACTTTTCATGAACATCCTTTCCCTAAAGAAAAGTGTTGCTTATTATATTAGCCTGTACAATTCCTGCTACTATTGATGAACATGTGAAACACACCCCCAGATATGGATTCACTAGTACATTCATTTGTTTATAATTCAACATCCTAAAAGAATATTGGAATATCCATGGATCAGAAACTACTTTAATTGTTTGGATAATTTACCTATCTATATTATTATTTTTGCAAGCAAAAATAATAATATAGATTAGTAAGTTTAGGTGACTTGATCATGTAAGGAAGCTGGAACAGTTCCAGAAGTTCATGCTGTTGTTTTTTTAGTGTTTGCCCCCTCTCCTCCCCTTTTTTAACTGAGAGTTTGTAAAGTGTGGTTTCCCACAATAGGTGTGGTTTGGGCTAGTAAATAAAAAATAAAATTCCTTTTTGAAATCCTGGATCAGCCCCTGACTTACCAAGCTATCCAGAAGTACTTCTACATGGTATGCAGCAAACATTGATCTCATCATTTTCTTGTAGTTCTCCACTAGTGGTGAGCTTAGGAGATTCTGTGACCATCAAGTGCATTAATCTGGACGTTTCTTCTATTTGGGTCCTGGTAAGTTGATGACTAATGCACCTTTCATCATACCTTTACATTTTCCCATTTTATCATCCCTTTAATGTGGCATCATTTCCATGGTTACAGAGAGCTTTGGAAGTGTCAATAGCTATTTAATTTAGTCTATATTATTTGATATAATTATATAACAATTTAGTGCTTAGATGAAATAAACATTTTTTGTAAATAATTCATTACTTTGGTAAATTTTTAAAACTCTTATTTTAGGAGAATGAATTGCAGTACAACACTTGTAACTGCAGTGCTACACAGGAAGAATGCCTACCTTACCAGGAAATTGTTACTGTTTGTCTTGCTGGAATTTTAAATAGCATCTACATCAACATGAATGATCTTCTGTTGCGAGGTATTTTTGACTACTTACCAGGAAATTGTTACTGTTTGTCTTGCTGGAATTTTAAATAGCATCTACATCAACATGAATGATCTTCTGTTTCAAGGTATTTTTGACTACTTTCCTGGAGAAACATACTACTTCGTGGGTATGAAATAATTATACCATTACTTAATAGAAAATCAACAGTATAATGATTAATTAGTTAAATGTATTGCTTTAGACTTAATCATCTTTCTATAATTTTCAATTTGTACATTTGTTGGTTGGTTTATTGGCTGGTTGGTTGGTTGGTTGGTTGGTTGGCTGGCTGGTTGTCTGGTTGTCTGGTTGGCTTGTTGGCTGATTGGCTGGTTAGCTGATTGACTGGTTGGCTGGTTGGCTGGTTGGCTGGTTGGCTGGTTGGCTGGTTGGCTGGTTGGCTGGTTGGCTGGTTGGTTGGTTGGCTGGTTGGCTGGTTGGCTGGTTGTTTGGTTGGTTAGTCTGTTTGTTTGTTCAGTAACTGCTCCAAGGCTATTGGGCCTAAAGGGCTCAAATGTTCAGTGTTCAATGGTGGTCACAATTGGGGTTGTTATAATGAAGTTTGGTGAAGATTAAAGTAAAACCAGGCCCTTGGGGCTATTATTTTTCTTCAAAATTTCCTGGTTGGTGTCACACCTCTATGCCTGAGTAAACCTTCCCCACTTACTACAAACCATAATTGTGTAAACACATAGGTTAGCAAACCTATGCCCACTTTCTGCTTATCATTTTTCCTTTTTTTTTAGCCCTGAAGGACCAGGCATCTGGGGTGAGATAGCAAACAACAGCTCTAGAATTATATTTAGAGGTCTTGGTTGACCCTTCAATAGGATGGGTGCTTTGCCAAAATATTCTTCAGGAAGGGAGGGGGGGGGGGGGGGGGGGAGGAGAATCAAATTCATTCTTTCGAATCAGCCATCCAGCTACATTGTGAATACTACAAACCATGATTATGTAAAGACACATCTAAGTAAGGTCAGTAAAACCATGCCCAAATCCCTTTCCTTTTCATTCCTTTTTTTTTTTTTTTTTTGAGCCCTGTAACCCCAAGCGTCTGGTATGTGACAGGAAACTAACAAAGAAAACACAACAAAGAAACAAAAAACATCTCAAATGATAGCAATTTTTTTTTCTCTCTATTTAATATTTGTAATTATAGAAACTTTAATAAAGATATTTCATTTTCCCTGAGATTTGAATAAATCATAAATATAAATCAAGTAAGCTGCTTTGTTGTTGCTCTCCATTCAACAACAGTGAGAGCAGACAGCATACCTCATAGTGGAGAGAAGAGCTCTATATGATATGGAGAGCATATGAGGAAAAGGATACAGGAGATAAAACCACAAAGTCTCAGGGTAGTGTTCTCATGCATAATGTAGTCCTTTAAGGTGCTGATGATGTCCATGGAAACGTCTGGTATCTCCTGATGGCAGCATAAATGATCACGTGGATGACCCAAATAGAAAAAATTTGCTAGGACTGCTGCTGTTTATAGATTGCAGATGAGACATAACACTATGTCCTTGCAGAGGATGTTTTGATGGGTGATGCATTCATCCTGTCACAACCATTTTTGCTTGCCTAAAAACTTTGGCAAGTTGATTGCACTGACATATGCAATAGGCTACTCATTCTCTCTGACCTTGGCACTATTGTGCTCGACTTTGTCCTTGGTGTAGGCACAGACCATTATGGCCTCTCTGAGGAAGCATGTCTTCTCTTCTGGGGAAGCATAGGGACTTTTCTGTTCCAATGTTCCCAAATTTTGCATTGTGAACTTTCCCTCTGATATGATTAGCGTGCCATGGAAAATAGCCTGATCATCACATTCTGTAGATCTGCCCGAAGATGATGGCGCTCTCAATGAGAATGCAATGATTTTGACTGACATGCTTCATTCTCTGTTCATTGCTTTGCTTGACCTTCCTCTTATCATGATTCCTTGTTCTCTCCTTGTTTTACCATCCCCAAATGTTCATTTCTGGTTATCAGCTTACGGGTGGTGGAGTTATGCTGCATGCCCAAACACCTCCCATGTGATTTCTTGGGAATAAACAGAAATCTAAATTAGAAATGGAAAGAATGCATAATTTTTAAAACTAAAAAAACTGTCCAATACGGATTCCTCAAACAATGAATAATCCAATCTTTTATTTCTTCCCTCCAAGACGGATCCTCAGCAGCGAACGGTCCAGTCTTCTCTTTAGTCACTTGTAATGATCGCAACTTCAAATTAATTTTGTATGTAAGAAAATATATCTTATTTTATTTCATTCTTACCAGTTTTATGTACTATAAAAAAATATTGGGTGAGAGAAAAGCACGAATATGCCTAGGAAATCATGGAGAAATACGAAGATGGATATTGTTAGGGCTGGAATTCCACAGAGTAGGATACCACCGCTACTTAACTATGGGGGAAATGGAGGGAATGAAGGAAAGAGGGAGAGGGCTAAAAATCCAAACCTGAATTTCAATTCAAAAAATTTAATCCTTTCACAGCATTCACCTAGACACACTACATATGTCCTGTGATTTTCACTTTAACAGGTGCCATAGGTTTGGACAAGTTTTGTGCCACACAGACATATGTGACATACAGACATCCTGAATTCTGCAATGTGCTGAATATTTGGCACAGTCAGGATTTCATATGAACACTGTTTAATCAGCTTTGTTTCCCCCGGCTAGAATAAAACGTCAACGTTTAAGGGTTTGATTGGATAATGTAATAGTTATATATTGCATTTATATATACTAGTGAAAAACCCACCCTATAGGCGGCTTTTCAAAAAAACACCAAAGTGTTGTTTTGAATACATATCTTGTAACTTTAGAACAAAAGTGAATATGTGATTAGGTCAAAATGTTTATCTAGAAGTATCATTTTAAAATTTTTTATCCTTACACACAGAGAGGAAGAGGTATGGCCAAATGGGAACCACCACATATTATTTACAGAATCAAGTTTGTTTGCATGCCAAAGTTTTAGGCCTATAGCTCCATTCTTTTTTTTTTGTGTAAAAATTGCTATTTTAGCATTATTTTGGAATACAGAAAGGGGTGGAGCCATATAGACATATTTTCTTAGTGATATTATTTCAAAAAATATAAGGATTTGGGGTCAAACCTCTACCGTTCAAGCTTAAATAGAGGATACACAGAAAGATAGATGGACAGACAGACGAGCAGAGAGACAGATTATTTTTACTTCATAGTACAGATATATACATATATATGTATATATATGTATATATATATTCTTTTTCTTTTTTATTGTAGTATATTTGTTTTGTACTTATATCCTTGATATCTGTATTAGATTTCCCACCAGGTATGATGTCTGGGGGTAGATGTCTTCCGACAGCAACTGAGTGTGGCATAAAATTGGTTATGACAGTACAAGGTAATATTCCATGCACACACACACACATGCATGCATGCACATGCACATGCACACACATGCACATGCACACACACACCATACCTATAATATATTTTTGCTTTCTGTACCTTAATATTAACAACTGTTTTCCATAATAGAAGAACAAGAAAGTCGATCGATAGCTCTTAAATATAGCCAGTAAGATAGCAGATGTCTTTCATTTTATAAAATGTCTTTCTATAAAAGTATATGATTAAAATAATTTTAGCAAGAATGAAAGATGTGTTTATTATATATATATATATATATATATATATATCCTATAAAAGTTAAATTTAGAATTATTGTGTAAACGTGTGTTTGTGTGTATACAGGGTCTAATTTGTTACAACTAATATATGTGGTAGTTAATATTAACACATGACTGTAGCTGATTACTTGTGTAATAAAAAAAATTAATACCAAAATTACCTCAAGCACAGAAACTGCCACATGGAGAGTTAATGGGTACTTCATTTCATTCTGGACTCCTGTCGAATGCTCTCCTTATTTTTTTTCTACCTTAGAGAGAGGATCTAACCATGTGACCACTGACAAGCATATTACCACTGATAAGGGCATAGATATCAAGGGCACCGAAGTTACTACAGTGGGTTTACACGGTGGCGCTCCACTCCTTCAACCCCTTGCTGTATTAATACCAATTTCAGCTATCTTTGCTAATTAATCGCATAAGTTGCTGACTAGTGAAGTAAAGTGGTATAGCTTGCTTATGTATATTATTAAGTTTATGGGATTTATGAAGTACCAGTGGAATATATTTGCAGTAAAATAGTTAAAATAGATTTTTCTTGAGAGCATGACACATTAGATGCATATACTATTTCATGATAAATAGTTGTGAGAATGAGTCTTTTACTTTAATCAAGAGTAACTTTCCAAAGTGTTTATCAGAGAGTGGAAAGAAGAAACAATAAAGTAAATAGGGGAGGAAAAGAAAGAAGGGGATTAAAGAAGAAAAGAAAGAAGAAAAAGAGAAGGAAAGAAAGGAAAGAAAAGTAGGAAAGAATAAAGGGTGGTGGGATACGGGTAGTTAAAAAATGTAATAAAAGGCAGCACTTCACTGAATCAGACACTTAAAATAATTCAGCTGGTCTACTGTCTTGTAGGATAAGTGTCCACTTCGCACCCAAAAATTGAAACAGCTAATTAGGAATATTAAATTTGAATACTATTATTTCAAAACAACACCCCACCATCCTTATGTGATCTTGCTAAATTCTATCCCAATGAGCCCATAGGTTTAAATCTTAGTAGTAACATTAGAGTGAACAGCAGATAGACACTAATATATACACACAAATTGTGAAAACAAAACATTTTTTCACTAATGTAGCTTGTAAAAATTTTTTTTAATTAAAACAAGGGGTGCAGGAAGTAAAAAAAGGAAAACACCTGATCACCCAGATCTGCACTCATCCAAGTATTGAGCAGACCTAGCTGGGCTTATCTTCTATATGTGATTATAATTCAAAGTAGAAAGTGTCCTGACATAAATTGGTAGATGCACGTATGCACACACGCATGCAGCACACACACACAAACATGCACACACACACGCAAGCACACATATGCCATTCATATTCTGTATGTACTCCACTTGCCACATGTGGTAGGAGTGGTATAGGCCAAGAAGTTTTGTCGAATGTCATGTCTTGTTGCAATGTCTTTGGTGGTTATAAAGACCCATTTGATAAAAAAAATTGCTTGCAGAATTGACACATGGACTTCAATACCAGCATGTGTTTCTGGCATGTGTGGTTATTAGACTAGCCTTATTCACAGCAAGAAAAAATACACACAGGATGAGTACAGCAAAGTGATACCTCAGAATCCACTTGTCTCCTCTCTCTTTCAGTTTCTTCTTCTCATCTTTCCATATCTTTTCTTCCTTCTCAGCAAACACATTGTCACGCATGCATGCACACACGCATGCAGTCATGCAGGCAGGCAGACACACATGCATACATGCACACACATGCATGCAAACATACACCATGCACCATCCATCCATCTATCCATTCATCCATCTATCCATCCATCCATATGCTATACACACTTCACTTCCCACACATGGTAGGAACAGTACAAGTCAAGAAGTTATTTTGCATGTGATCTCTTGTTGCAATGTCTTTGGTGGTTTTGAAGACTGTTGATGAAAAAATTGCTTGCAAAACTGACATATTAATGGCAGCATGTATTCTGGCATGTATTGTTAGTTAAATAAGTCTTATTTACAGTAACAAAAACACATGCAGGATGGGTGCAGCCAATTGCCACCTCAGCATCCACTTGACTCCACACTTTGTTTCTTCCTTTCATCTTTCAGTCTTTTCTTTTCCTTTTCAGCATGCACATTGAGGGACTCTACAAGGTCATAGATAACTTTTCTCCATAAACTCTGGCTGTGTGCAAATTTACACCAGTTTTCTGAGTACTTACAACTTTTTAAGTCCCTCAACATTAGATTTTTCCAGCGACTTAGCCCACTGGCTGCACAGTTTACCATCCACAGGGGCGCACACCTACACTGTTTTAGTAGGCGACTGTCATTCATCCAAAAGATGTAGCCAAGGAAGCGGAGTCTGCACTGGGAGAGCACTGAGGAGAGTTTCTGTTGCTTAGCCATTCTCCTGATGGTGGTGTGTTATTTCTTCTCCCGTACAGATAACCTATGGATGATCCTGAATCAATGCATCAAAAGACCATGCAGGTGAAGTAATTGGGGTTCATGGAGGACCAAACTCTCCAGGCCATATAGAAGGACTGACAATACCTCGGCATGGATAATGTGGGGCTTGGTGCGAGTCTTTATCTTGCATTGGTACCAGAGGATATGGCACAGGGAATGGAAGGCCTTAGAAGCCTTGCAGATTCTTGAGTCCACCTCAATTGCTGTTCCAGAGTTGTCTTGCACAATGCTGCCTAGGTACCGAAAATTGAACACTACCTCTAGGGTTATCATTAGGAAGATAGATTGGCACAGGTTTTTGATAGAGGTCTGATGGCAGCACTGCCAGAGTCTTAGTCTTGCTGCAGCTGATGGTGAGTCTTAAATCTCTACACCGTATTGACACATCATCCAGCGTGGACTTGAGATCATCCCAAGACTCAGTCACCAAGGCCATATCATCAGCATACTCAAAATCAGAAAATATGGCTTCATACTATAGTTTCCTGTGGTTGCCCACCAACTTAGCACCATAAAGATAAGCCACTCTCACACCTCTGCCCTTTGGCTGGCCATTTTCCAGAGCCATATGTATCGCCACATCAAAGTAGAGATTAAAGAATGTGGGAGCCAGTACACAGCCCTGATAGACACCACTTGTGACAACAAACTCATCTGAAGTCTTCCCATAGCACCTGATATGAGACACTGAATGTTCATGTAAAGCACAAATGGTGGAAATATGTTTAGTGGAGATGCTGTAGAAATGCTGTAGGAATGCCGTAACACAATCCTGAGAGAATTGCAGTTCATGGAGTCATAAGCCTTTCTGAGATCAATGAAGCAGATGTAAATTGGCTTGTGGAACCCTCTTTCTTTCTCCATCAGGACCTGCAGAAAAAGCAATTGATCCGCACAACCTCTACCTTGATGGAAACCACACTGGTTCTCATGGAGGAGAGTTCTGCACAAGGCTTGAGCTGATTTAAGATAGACTTAGAAAAGATCATACTTGGGATGCTCAAGAGGGCAATATCGTGATAGTTGTCACAGGCAGTACAACATCCCTTCTTGTGTATTGGTATGAGCAGCTGCTTCGTCCAGTCACTTGGCACCTCTATGTTCTCCATTATTTATCTGCAATAGTCTTCAGCCAGCAGACAGACTCTGCACCACCTAATTTCAATATCTTAGTCGATATTCCATCCAAGCATGGAGCCCTTTTCCCTTCTGTATCTGAAAGATCGCTGCAGTGATTTCCTCCTCTGTCAGATTATCACTCAACTCATTCACACACACACACATCATCACTCAGTGCAGAAGGCAGCTCAAAAACAGGCTGGGCATCCAAAATTGCCATGCTGACCTCTGACTCAAAGTTAATGACATTGGTGAAGTGTTCCACCAAACGTTATAGCTTACCATCATCTCCAGTCAGTTTGCTCCCATTTCTTGTTAATAAAGTTGACGTGGTTGGCTTAGATGTGCTCTTTCTCAGTAGTTGGAGCTCCCTAATAAGTGATCCAACATGGCTACACTGCTCTGAAGCCAAGGCACACTTCTCTGCTTCAATTGCATGTGCAATCCACCAAGCATTTTGAGCTTTCTTAGAGGTAGCCTTGGTCAACTTATGCAGATGGTGATATTTTAACTTTATGGAGTTGTCACTTTTCCCAACCCCACAGAGGAAAAGCCAAGCACTCCCTTCTGTTTCTCTGAGAGCTCTGGCAAGGTCTTGAAAGCGTCACTCATGGCAGCCTTGAAATCATTCCATGACTACTAAGGGGACTCTGACAGGCAAAAACGATGTATACACTCAGCCAGAGTAGACCAAAACTGAATATCTGGATTAGGAGGCAAGTCAGTAGTCTGACCTAAAAGAATTCAACTCTGACAGCATTTGGCCTTAAATTTGAATCTCATGGTGGAAACGTCCATTTCATGGTCAGACACATGGTCAGACACATGGTCAGACACATGGTAGGTGGAGCAAAACACTCATTTATCAAGAACATAGGAGCAAAACTGACTGTTTACAAGGACTAAGTCTATCATGTGACCAGGTATAGAGCAATCACTATTGCGGTACCAAGTTTCCTAATGGAATGACTTGTGCTGAAACTATGTGTTGGTAATGAGGAGCTGATTATTCACACAGAAGTCCAAGAACCTCATCGCATTTTTATTGCATTCAACAAGGCCATGAGGACCAATTACTGAACTATGCAACAAGTTACCCCAGATGATGACCATATCTCTAAGTGGAAAAGAGGACGGGTATCTTGGAGCAGGTCATAAAAATTGTCAGATTGCACACTAGCTTCTGTATTGGTAGAGACAGGGTTGGTGGTGGCATAGATGGCAATAACTGAGGCTTATAACAAATGAATCTTGAGACAAGTATGGATGATGTGCTCATAGATGGGATGGAAACCACTATTAGCAGCCTCCAAAGAGGAGTGAGCATGTGGACCCAGTACTATAGCAATGCCACAAACATGGTAGGAGGGTGATCCAAAATGAACAGTGGTGGTAGAACGAATCTTGGTAATGCCACACCCTGTCCAACGGGACTCAGAAAGAGGCAGGAGCTCGATAATTTTCTCCTTCATGGCCTTAATGGTAGCAAGTAGTTGTGTACTTCGATCACCCAGAGTTCCAAGAGTATACGCACGCACGCATTCACACACGCACGCACTCATGCACACACTCATGCACGCATGCACGCATGCACACATGCACACACACATGCACATTGCACATCCAGAGTTCCAAGAGTACAGACACACATGCATGCACGAACGCATGAACATGCACACACACACAGACAAACCCTTTGAGATACAGATTTAAAACTTGGTATGCATAATCATGTCGATTCTGGGAGTTTCATGGAATGGGTTTCACCTGGCCACACCATTTCTGCTTGGTGTGTAAGGCTAAAAATACTAAAAATGATACTTTGGTGGGTTCAACCTGGCTACATTTGTTCATTTTGTGCGTCAATCTAAAATAGTTTGTGATGTATGCTTATATGTAACAGTTTCTGCCAAACTACTGTGTCAAATGAAACTCTCTCTTCAGGGTAGACACATCCTATATCAAAGATAGATTACAATTCAATATTTTTCTGTAGCCCAAGTTTTATTTTTGGCATAATTTACTAACATAAAAACAGGAAGGGGTATGGCCATATAGATATACTAAAAATGTTCCGCAGGTGACACTGATTCCAAATATATGGATAGTTCATGAATCTAACATCCTTGGTCCAAGTGTTTTCTATAGTATATTTTGGGCATTTTTAGGCTTACACATCTTGAAGAAGAGGTGTGGCCAGGTGGGACCCAGCCTATGAGTCAAGTTGTGTAGGCATACCAAATTTTAGGTCTGTAGTTCATGCATTTTCCTACCCAAGGTATAATTTTTGGCTTGTTTTGAACACAGGAAGAAATGGCCATTTAGATTTCTTAAAACATTTCCATGGTGTAACTCCTTATAAATATATATGGGTTGGTTTCTTATTCCACCCGTTCAAACATGAATCGAGGACACACTGACAGATAGACATACAAACAGATAAACAATCAGACTATAGATATATAGTACTTCTGGTAGGAAAGGTGAAGCTCTATATTAAATACTAAGAGCAGGCACATATTTCGTTGGCTTTGTATAGAGGCAGCTCTATGCTTCATAAAAGTAGTCCAAGAGATATACAGGTGGCATTAGAATCAACTAAATATTTTAGAAATGTACCAGTGAACTCTCTACATCCTTCATATGAGGATCAACAATTGAAGATGAATTTAATTTATTCATGAACAACCCCAGGGATAAATTTATAATGATAATTTGACCCTTAGCTAGTTTGAAGTGGGGTTGGTTCATGTTAGATTTCGCAGTCTTAACAATAAGTCTTGGCCAATTAATCACATTTAAAACTGCTGTTCTCTGGAACAGCCTTGCTATTTTTAGAAACTGGAGTTGAGGGCAGTTTAATTCAATTAATATTCTACAGTATTTTATCTGCATGTTCTAGTGTCAATCATGTTATCATTTTGCCATCTTTGACAGCAACAACAAGGAATAGGTGTTTATTACATCCATATAGGACTAGTGGATACATATAATAAATATGTGTTGTGGATATTCCCAAATGAGTAGAGGTTGTTAGAACTATGTATTTAATGCAACCTTCAGCTGATTGGTGGCTAATCAGCTAAAAATCCTAAAGCAATAAGCTTCAACTGTGTGCTTGGGGGGAAAGTATCATACTTTACCTCCTGCCATGCTATAGCTCACTGGATCAACATCTACTGAGATTTAATAAGAATATAACATCATTGTTGCCTATTGTTGCTAGGTAAAGCCACTGGCACTCCAAGGCATAAAAAAATGGAGTAAATGCAACAGATAAAATTATTTTTTTGTTTTTTTTTGCAAGTATTCTGTATTATGTATTATTGGTTGTATTTTTGTTATTTGTTTTTTTTTGGTGGTTTTTTAAAAAAGAAAATAAATAATTTGTTTGTATGTCTGGTGTTGGATTAAAACATCATACATGAACACTGTTGGGATTCAGAATTAGTATAAAGAAGGGATTCCTCATTTACGCTCTCCTGAGAAAGTCTTCTAATCCAAATGTCTCTGCCACAGAGAGAGGCTATAGCTGTTGGATTGACTAGCCTTCACCAGAGTAATTTACTAGGATTATTTCTAAGAACTAGCATCACAAATATTCCCACTAGAACATAGACAGCATGACTTCTGCTAACTATGCTTAAATATCCTCACCCAGCCACATAAAATGATTCCATATATGGGGGGCCAAGTCAGGTCTAGATAGATTCATCTTTTCTTAATTTTAAAGATAAGAGGCAGTCCAAATTAATGAAAATTATGCTATAATAAGTAGCAGTAAAGTAACTCCTTTTTACACTAAACTCTTCACTCTCTCTCTCTCACACACACACACACACACACAACACTGGCACACAAGTCTTATATTAGGGATTTTCCCTTCACTGATATATATATATATATATATATATATATATTTCTTTTTTTTCTTCTTTTTTTTTCTTCCTTTTTTTATTTTTAATGACCCTTAATTTTGATGTCCAGAGATAGGAAAAACCACAACACTAGCTGCTGTTCCAAGCAGTTGCACAATTTTTAGCCACTCACAGTGTGTTGGTCAAATTTGAACCTCAACTTAGTGTGTATAGCTTCTTTGACAATAATCTTGATGCCACTCTATTTTGACTTTCTACAAACACTTTCGTCACCATAAATTTTGATAGGTTTTTTTGCACTGTGTGCAGGAATGCTTTCAATACTGATGAGGGATACCCTAAACCACACCCTACATTTTATGCATTACCCACTGTTCCAATCTGCAAAAAATAAAAAAAAATTACTCTCCACTGACACCCTTTCTGGGCCCCTCAAGGTCCCCTTACAAATGGAGGGAACAGACAGACAGACAGACCAAATGACCCACTGACCTACCAACAGACTGACTAAATGACCGACCGACCGACCGACCGACCGACCGACCGACCGACCGACCGACCGACCGACCGACCGACCGACCGACCGACCGACCGACCGACCGACCGACCGACCGATCGCCGATTAGCGACCATTTTAACTTTCTCTAGATCATTGGTTACCAACCTATGGGTCATGACCCCAATTTTTTAATTACTCAATGGAACTGTAGTAGTGGTTTATGATTATATATTCATGGACACACTTATGCATACATTGTGTGAACACTTCACTCACCTGTTGACTCACCATTGACGCAAGTCTATTTACCTGTGGTAGTCCTTCCCAGCACATGCCCTCAGTCAGTGAGTATATGTATCTGATGATTCATTTCTGAGCAGAGTCAGACCACACTGCTGTTTCTATTGTTGGTTGCTTTTTTCATTAAATTGAGTAATATGTTCTTGACAAGTCATCCTGAAGAAGTCTGCATTCATTGTTACCAAGGATTGTTAGTGCAGTTCAGTGGCAGCAAGATGTCAAGGAAACGTTCATATAATGAGAATTTCCTCTCATTTGGATTCCCATTCCTTGTGAGCAAGGGCTTACAGGTGCCACAATGTGTTGCATGCCAGAAGACTCTCGCCACTGAGAGCATGGAGCCCTTTAAATTTAAATTGAATGAACATCTTGAAAAGGTTCATCCAGATCTTGCCAACAAGAGATTGGACTACTTCAAAATCAAAGAAGACCAGCTCAAGAGGTCCAGATTGGATCATGGAACAGGAGTTCTCTTCCAAGTAGGTGTTTAGTTATGTGTCATTATTTGAATCTGTTAATGTGGCTACATCTGAAGGTTCTTTCATGATTTGCAGGATGGAAAAATTGTGGAGGCCTCATACAAGATCTCTCTTCAGATTGCAAAACAGAAGAAGCCGCACACCATTGGAGAGACTCTCATCAAACCGTTCATGCTTGAAGCTGCACAACTTGTCCTGAACAATGCAAGTGCCAATAAGCTGAGACAGATAAGTTTGTCCAATAACACTGTGAAGGAATGCATCCAGGACATGTCTCAGGATATCATGCGGCAAGTTGTGGAGAAAATTCTAGTTTCCCCCTTCTTCTCCATCCAACTGGATGAGTCCACAAATGTGGCACAGTGTCCACAGCTTCTGGTATGATTTTGTGATGCTGCTACTGCACATACAATTATGTGTGTACAATTTTGTATACATATTTACATAATATATTCAAACATGCAAAAAATGATTATATTGCAGGTTTACACTCGGTTTGTCTCAGACAATCACGTGAAGGAGGAGTTGTCATTCTGCAAACCTCTCACTACAACTACCAAGGCTGGGGATGTCATGGTGATGGTGTCCAGCTTCTTTGAGGAAGAAAAACTGTCCTGGGAACAATTGGTTGGAGTATGCACGGATGGAGCACCCTCCATGCTCGACTCAAAGTCAGGTGAAAGAAAAGAACCCAAATGTCATCACAACTCACTGCCTTATACTGCTTTTCCTTTGAAGGTTGATTTTTTGATTTGATGATTCAATTTATAGCTCACAATGACCAACATAAGTGCAAATCCACTCTAAATTGAAGACCAAATTTTTTCATGTTTTGGTAGAATAGGAAAGGAAGGAGTATCCCAGTGTTTGGACTGAGTATTTTTGTGAAATTAGGTAACCATGCAATTAGTGTAGTAGAGTGAACTTTCCATTTCACACAGTAAAGCATCATCAGGATGACCAACAATGACCAACATAAGTGCAAATCCACTCCAAATTGAAGACCAAATTTTTTCATGTTTTGGTAGAATAGGAAAGGAAGGAGTATCCCAGTGTTTGGACTGAGTATTTTTTGTGAAATTAGGTAACCATGCAATTAGTGTAGTAGAGTGAACTTTCCATTTCACACAGTAAAGCATCATCTGGACTGCACATCTGCATTTTAAACCAGAGTGAGTAAAGGTGGGATCTTTTCAATTCCAAATCAATGATTTTTTTTTGATTAAATTGATGATATGAATATTTTATACTTTTACTGCAGTCAGGTAGAGGATAAAAGATTGAGCTCATATCTCTGTTATGGTGAATAAAAATGAGGGAGCCTGAGATTAGACACCATTTCATTTTTCCCCCATGACATTCTATTGATGGTCCTTCACACACAAAAATTCATTAGTACAATATGATACCCTCCTCCCAAAGTGTCCTCTTTTTTTGAATCTGCAAATACGGTAGCCCTATGTAGATACCATAATTCAGAAAAAATCTGCCTAAACCAGTTCTTGCACTTTTTTCTTTGCTTTGCTTTAAACCCTTTAGGCCCAATCCTTTGGTATATGACAGAGAATGAAGAAACCAACTACAAATCTCATATCTTATTATTGTAGATCTAGCTAGCTATAGTGAGATGTTCTTTTTATTTCCATCCATAGAAATGGGGCAATGCCCCACAAACCCCCCCCCCCCCCTCCCATCCACTGTAGGATACATTCAACAAACTGAAAGAGTTGGCAGTAAGGCAGGGTTTTAGCTACCAGCTATAATTAGTGATAAAAAATTTAATAAATAAATAAATGAAATAATAAGGATTTGGGGTTTCTTCAATAGTATAGAAGTTAGAACAGATCTTTTGCCACCCAATTAGTCTTGAAGCCAAGCATAAACACTCAATTATTATGTACCTAATTGCAGACACCTAAATTACTGCCCCAATAAGATTTCAGAACTCCTATTCAGCTTGTGTGAGTGTGTGTGTGTGTGTGTGTGTGTGTGTGTCTGTCTGTCTGTCTGTGTGTGTGTGTGTGTGTGTGTGTGTGTGTGTGTGTGCAAGTTCCTTTAATAAAGCAAAAGGAAATACAGTATTCCTATTATTTACCCACAATAATAGGATAGTAATTTTTTATACTAAATAGGGACTTACTTTAACTTACTTTTTTTAAAATATAAGATGAAATACTATTTGGACACAGTAATTTAGGAATGTAGAATTAGACATATAATAATTTGCCATGTTGCAAAACTTTATTGGAAGCTAATAATTTTTTCTTCTTTCCAACCTTTTAAAAAAACCCCTAGATCTCTCATTTATATATTATTGTTTTATTATTAGTACTAGCAACTTTTTTTCATAGTTCTTAACTTTTCAGAAATAATTTTCTGGGTACAAAGTCACAGCTGTCAGGCTGTTGTTTGTGGGTTGGGAGGAGTATGGGGGGGGGGGGGGTGGGGGGTGGGACAAACCTGGGGAGGAGCAGACAATCCCAGCTGCCATGATGAGAACCCCCAACCTGGATTTTTTTCTTTATCTTTTTATATCAGTTGTTGTTTGTAAATCTATTATATTAAAAAAAAAAAATTAACTATATATTCATAATTTTGAAATAATGTGCGATACCAGTACTAGAATAACAAAGTAGTTGGTTCTGGCAAGAAAACAAAGTTTAAAAACTGTGCAGTCTTTCAAATTGCACTTGACTTGCAAAAAAAAGTTACTTAGTACAGCTGCTCAAAAAATTATAGGAAGGTTTGTTAGTTTGTTTATAATGGGTTCTTTTATTTACATTTGAACTGTATTGAATTTTTTTTTTAATAGCAATTTAATGATACTCTGGTCATGCTATATTGACACTAACCTGGCATTCTTGACAGCCCAGGATGTTACAGGTTCTTCCTGATATACTATCATTATTATGTACACTAATGAAGAAAACAGATGAGTTATATATATATATATATATATATATATATATATATATATATATATATATATATATTATTCTTTTTTTTTTTCTTTTTTTTTTAAGTTCTCTTAAGTTTGGCCTACACCATTTTTAGAGTTGAACTTACTGTATGAAAGTTAAGAGAAATATTCTATTTTAGTTGCTGTTTTTTCCCTCACTTTTAGAGCTCTCTTGCAGAAGATATTGACCAACACCTTTATTAGAGTGGATCATCATATATTAGAGTTATGGATTACTGTCTTCTGAAAGAAATGCTAAGTAAGAATTCCTTTTGTATTCGGTAATGGTAAAGGTCATCAGGTCAACCTTAAATAGAAAGTGCTAGGAATCCTCTATTACACGTGGTCATGTACCCACATTAAAAAAATTAAAAATTTTTTTTTTTATTTACACCTTACAACAGGAAAGTAGTAATACTGGATTCAGGGCTGTTCAGTTCTTAACTTTGGTTGGAGTTAGAAGGACAGGATATTCTCTCACTTATTCTAATCTCCTTACTGCTAGCTATTCTTTCATCTGCAAGATGTGGAATACAAAAATCATTTCTCTCTGCATTTTTTTTGCAGTGATGGAGAACTGGGCCACAGCTAGGGATATAAGTATTTCCTGGACCAGCAGTGGAACTGCTAACTATACAGTGAAGTAAGTCTAATTCATATCTCTGAATTTCAGCCAGTTGTGTTTGCAATACTGACTTACCTTACAACTACTTATTATCCTAGCTAAAACAGTGAGTACCCAGGGGGTGCATTAGGTGCTAATTTCTTACTTTACTAATTGAACTTCTTAGATGCACAAAGAGAGAAAGAAATTTTGTTGTTTTTTAATGTAGATATGCTACCTCAGTAATTAAGCTATCCTTAAGTACTTCTGCATGGTGTGTATCAAATGTTGATTTCATCATCTTCTTGTAGTTCTCCACTAGTGGTGAGCTTAGGAGATTCTGTGACCATCAAGTGCGTTAATCTGGACGTTTCTTCTATTTGGGTCATGGTAAGTTGATGATTAATGCAATGCACCTTTCATCATATCTTTACATTTTTCTTTTTTATCGTCCCTCTAATGTGGCATCATTTCCATGGTTACAAAGAGCTTTGGAAGTGTCAATAGCTATTTAATTTAGTCTATATCATTTGATATGATTGTGTAACAAATTAGTACTTAGATGAAATAAGCATTTTTTATGAATAATTCATTACTTTGGTACATTTTTGGAAATCCTATTTTAGGAGAATGAATTGCAGTACAGCACTTGTAACTGCAGTGCTATACAGGAAGAATGCCTACCTTACCAGGAAATTGTTACTGTTTGTCTTGCTGGAATTTTAAATAGCATCTACATCAACATGAATGATCTTCCATTGCGAGGTATTTTCGACTACTTTCCTGGAGAAACATACTACTTCGTAGGTATGAAATATTTATACCATTATTTATAAGAAAATCAACAGTATAAGGATTAATTAGTTAAATGTATTGCTTTAGACTTAATCATCTTTCTATAATTCTAAATTTTTACGTTTCTGGGTTGGTTGGTTGGCTGGTTGTCTGTTGGGCTGATTGGTTGGATGGCCAGTTAGCTGGTTGGTTGGCTGGTTGCCTGGTTGGATAGTCTGTTAAATTGTTGTTTGTTTTTTTTTGGTAACTACTCCAAAAAAAGGGCTCAATGTTCAGGGTTTGATGGTGGTCACCCTTGAGGTTGTTATAACAAAGTTTGATGAAGATTGGAATAAAACCCTACCTGTGGGGCTATTATTTTTCTACAAAATATCCTGGTTGGGTCACATGTTTAAGCCTGAGTAAAACCTCCCCACTTACTATAAATGATAATTGTGTAAATACATACGTCAGCAAACCTATGCCCAAACCACTTTCTACTAATCTTTTTCATTTATTTTTTAGCCCTGTAGGCCCAAGCATCTGAGATAAGATAACAAATAACAGATCTAGGATTGTTTACATGCCTTGGTTTCCCCTTCCATAGGATGGGTACTTTGCTAAATATCCTTCAGGAGGGGAGGGGGGAGGGGTGGAGAGATTCAATTTCATACTTTGGAATAAGCCCCATCGAGCTGCATAATGAGTACTACAACTACAATTATGTAAAGGCACATCTAAGTAAGGTTAGTAAAACCATGCCAAATCCCTTTCCTTTTCATTCTATTTTTATTTCTTTTTGAGCCCTGTAGCCCCAAACGTCTGGTATGTGACAGAGAACAAACAAAAACAAAACAAAACTCAAATAATAGTAAGACATTTTTGCTCTCTCTGTCTAACATTTGTAATCATAGAAACTATAATAAAAATATTTCATTGTCCCTGAGCTTTGCTTAAATCATAAAAATAAATCAAGTAAGCTGCTTTGTTATTGCTATCCATCCAATAACAGTGAGAGCAGAAAAAATACCTCATAGTGGAGCGAAGAGCTGTATAGTATGGCGAGCATGTGAGGAAAAAGACACAGAAAATAAGACCAAACATAGTCACAGGGTAAAATTTTCATATATAATGTAGTCCTTTAGGATACTGATGATATCCGTGGGAATGTCTGGCACTTCCTGATAACAGCATAAATAATCATGTGGACGATCAAAAATTTTTAATATTGCTAAGACTGCTGCTGTTTAGAGATTACAGATGAGATGGAACACTGAGTCCTTGCAGAGGATGATCTGCTAGGCAATGCATTCAGCCTGTCACAACCTTTTTTGCCTGCCTCAAAGTTTGGCAAGTCAAAAGAACTGATATGTGCAATAGCTACTCATTCTCTCTGACCTTGGCAATGTAGTGCTCGACCCTGCCCTTGGTGGAGGCACAGACCATTATGGTCTCTCTGAGGAAGCATGTCCTCTTATCTGGGGAAGCATATAGGGACTTCACTGCTTCCAACGTTCCCAGTCTTGCATCATGAACTTTCCCTCTGATACGATCCAGCGCCTCATGGTAAACAGCATGGTCATCACGTTCTTTATATGCCCTTGATAAGAATGCTAAGGTTGTGACTGACAGGCTTCATTCTCTGTTCATTGCTCTGCTTGCCCTTCCTCTTCTTCCTTCATTGTTTCTCCATCCCCAACTGTTTATTTCATTTCTGGTTATCAGCTTACAGGTGGTGGAGTTATGCTGCATGCCCAAACACCTGCCATGTGACTTTTTTTGGAATAAACAGAAATCTAAATTAGAAATGGAAATAATTCATAATTAAAAAAAAACACTTTAAAATGATTGTCCAATACATACTCCTCAAACAATAAATAGTCCAGTCTTTAATTTCTTCCCTCCAAGATGGATCCTCAACAAGTGAACAGTCCAGTCTTCTCTTAAGTCACTTGAAATGATCGCAACTTCAAATCAATTTGGTATATAACTAAATGTAACTAATTTTGCTTCATTTCTACCAGTTTTATGAGCTGTAAAAAATATATATTTGGTGGAGAAAATCACGAATATGAAAATGCAATAGCTTTTTGTTGAATACAACATGTGTCTCGGCAATCGTGGAGAAATAAGATTGATATTGGTAGGGCTTGAAATCCACTGAGTAGGACACCACCTGCTAGTTAACTATGGGGAAAATTAAGGGAATAAAGGAAAGGGGGAGAGGGTTAAAAACCCAAACCTGAATTTTGATTCTGAAAATTTAATTCTTCCACAGCATTCACCTAGACAAACTATATATGTCCTGTAATTTTTACCTTAACAGGTGCCATAGTTTTGGACGATTTTTGTGACACATGGACATATGTGACATACAGACATCCAGAATTCTGTAATGTGCTGAAAAGTTGGCACAGTCTAGGATTTCATGTGAACGCTGTATAAATCAGCTTTAATTCCCCTGGCTAGGATACAACCTCAAAATTTGAGGGTTTGATTGTATAATGTAATAGCTATATATTGCATTTATATATACTAGTGAAGAACCCACCCTATGGGTGACTTTTCAGCCATCCTTTGGTGGGTTGTAGTCACCAAAGAGTTTTTTTGAAGACATATCTCGTAGACTATTAGAACAAAAGTGAATGTGTAATTAGGTCAAAGTGTTTTTCTAGAAGTACCATTTTAAATATTTTTAGCCTTACACACAAAAAGGAAGAGGTGTGGCCAAATGGGAACAGAGAAGACAGACTATTTGTACTTTATAGTAGAGATATATATATTTTTTCTTTTTCTTTGTTATTGTATTTTTTTTTGGTTTTGTACTTATATTCTTGATATCTGTATTAGATTTCCCCCCAGGTATGATGTCCGGGGGTAGATGTCTTCCAACAGCAACTGAGCGTGGCATAAAATTGGTCATGACAGTACAAGGTAATATCCCACACACACATGCACATGCACACACACCATACCTATATTAATTTTATGCTTTTCTGTACCTTAATATTAACAACTGTTTTCCATAATAGAAGAACAAGAAAGTCGATTGATAGCTCTTAAATATAGCCAGTAAGATAGCAGATGTCTTTCATTTCATGAAATGTCTTTCTATAAAAGTATATGATTAAAATCATTATAGCAAGCATGAAAAAAGATGTTTTTATTTTATATATACATTATAGCAAGCATGAAAAAAGATGTTTTTATTTTATATATATATCCTACAAAAGTTAAAATTAGAATTATTATGTATATCATGTGTTTGTGTGTATGCAGGGTGTAATTTGCTACAACTAATATGTGGTAGTTAATGTTAACACATGATTGTTGCTAATTATTTGCGTAATAAAAAAAAGTGACACCAAAATTACCTCAAGCACAGAAACTGTCACATGGAGAGTTAATGGGTACTTCATTTCATTCTAGACTCTTGTTAATGCTCTCCTAATTTTTTTTTACCTTAGAGAGAGGATCTAACCGTGTGACCACTGACAAGCATATTACCACTGATAAGGGCATAGAGATCAAGGGCACCGAAGTTACTACAGTGGGTTTACACAGTGGCGCTCCACTCCTTCAACCCCTTGCTGTATTGATACCAATTTCAGCTATCTTTGCTAATTAATCGCATAAGTTGCTGACTAGTGAAGTAAAGTGGTATAGCTTGCTTATGTATATTATTAAATGACTTAAGACTTGTGACTCAATAAATTAGAAAGTATTGATATCTAATTTTTAAATGTCTATGTTGTTTTAAAACAGGAATGCACACAACATTTTCTCAAAGATCTATTATTAACTTGGGTCAATATGTCATCCAGACTTGGGTAGAATACTCTAAAAATATAATATACTCCAGAAAAAAGTATCTAAATTAAATACAAGATAGTTTCTGGGAAAATTTATTTATATACACAAAGTATAAATACAAATATTTAAATACTTTTTCCAAATATAAAATATTTTTGAACATGTTTTCCAGAGCCAGTTTATGGGATTTATGAAGTACCAGTGGAATATATTTGCAGTACAATAGTTAAAACTGGTTTTTCTTGAGAGCATGACACATTAGATGCATATACTATTTCATGATAAATAGTTGCGAGAACGAGTCTTTTGCTTTTATCAAGAGTAACTTTCCAAAGTTTTTATCAGAGAGTGGAAAGAAGAAAGAATAAAGTAAAAAGGGGAGGAAAAGAAAGAAGGGGATTAAAGAAGAAAAGAAAGAAGAAAAAGAGAAGGAAAAAAAGGAAAGAAAAGTAGGAAAGAATAAAGGGTGGTGGGATACGGGTAGTTAAAAAATGTAATAAAAGGCAGCACTTCACTGAATCAGACACTTAAAATAATTCAGCTGGTCTGCTGTCTTGTAGGATAAGTGTCCACTTCACACCCAAACAATTGAAATAGCTAATTAGGAATATTAAATTTGAATACTATTATTTTAAAACAACACCCCACCATCCTTATGTGATCTTGCTAAATTCTATCCCAATGAGCCCATAGGTTATTTCAATCTTAGTAGTAAGATTAGAGTGAACAGCAGACAGACACTAATGTATACACACAAATGGTCCAAACAAAACATTTTTTCAATAACATGGTTTGTAAAAAAAATTTTTTAAGTAGAATAAGGGGTGCAGGAAATAAAAAAAAGAAACACCTGATCACCCACATCTTCACCCATCCAAGTATTGAGCAGACCAAACTGGGCTTATCTTCTCTAAGTATATTTAATTCAAATTAAAAAGTGTCCTGACATAAATTGGTAGAAACACGGATGCACACATGCATGCAGCACACATGCATGCAGCACACATGCATACAGCACACACGCATGCATGCACACACACGCACACACACACACACACACACACACACACACACACACACACACACACACACACACACACACACACACACACACACACACACACACACCATCCATTTGTTGTATCCACTCCACTTGCCACACATGGTAGGAATGGTACAGGCCAATAAGTTATTTAGCACATGATCTCTCGTTGCAATGCCTTTGGTGGTTATGAAGACCCTGTTGATAAATAAATTGCTTGCAGAACTAACACATGGACTTTAATGGCAGCATGTGTTTCTGGTGTGTTTGATTAGTTAGACCAGCCTTATTTACAGTGACAAAAATACATGCAGGATGGGTACACCGAAGTGCCACCTCAGCATCAACTTGTCTCCTCTCTTTGTTTTTTCTCATCTTTCCTTCTCTTCTATTCCTTCTTAGCAAGCATATTGAGGGACTCTACACAGTCATGGATGACTTTTCACCATAACTCCGGCTGTGTGCAAATTCATGCAAGTCCTCTGAGAGCTTACAACTTTTTAAGTCCCTTGACATTAGATCTTTTCAGCAATACTTCTGCCCACCTGCTGCACGTCTACCATCCGCACGGGTGCACACTAACAGTGTTTTGGTAGATGATTGTCATTCATCCAAGAGATGTGGCCAAGGAAATGGAGTCTGCGCTAGGAGAGCACTGAGGAGAGTTTCTGTGCTTAGCCATTGCTTAGCCATTCACCTGATGGTGGTGTGTCATTTCTTCTCCCATACAGACACCCTAAGGATAATCCTAAGGCAATGCATCACAAGACCATGCAGGAGAAATAATTGGGATTCATGGAGGACCAAACTCTCCAGGCAATAGAGAAGGGTTAGCAATACCTCAGCATGAAAAATGCGGTGCTTGGAGCGAGTTTTTTTCTTGCATTGGTACCAGAAGATACGGCACAGGGAACGGAAGGCCTCAGAAGACTTGCAGATGCTGGAGTCTACCTCAATCACTGTGCCACAGTTGTCTTGCACAATGCTGCCTTGGTACCAAAAATTGGACACCACATTTACAGGGTCATCATTAGGTAATAAATTGATCTACACAGATTTTGGATAGAGGTCTGATGGCAGCACTGCCATAGTCTTAGTCTTGTTACAGCTGATGGTGAGTCCTAAATTGGTAATGAGGAGCTGGTTGCTCATGCAGAAGTCCAAGAGCCTAGTCCCATTTGCATTGCATTCACCAAGGCCATGAAGACCAATCACTGAACTATGCGACACAAAGTTGGAACCAACGCGAGCATTATATTCACCTAAAAGGATGACCATGTCCCTAGGTGGAAAAGAGGACAGGGTATCTTGGAGCAGGTCATAAATATTGTCAGATTGCACACTAGCTTCTGCACCATAAGAGACAGGGTTGGTGGGGGCATAGATGGCGATAACTGAGGCATATGACAGATGAATTTTGTGCACTCAGAGATGGGATGGAAGACACTACTAGCAGCCTCCAAAGAGGAGCAAGCATGTGAACTTAGTGCTATGGCACCACTGCAAACATGGTTGGAGGATGATCCAGAATGAACAGTGGTGGTAGAACGAATCCTGGTAATGCCACACCCTGTCCAACTGGACTCAGAAAGAGCCAGGAGCTTGACATTTTTCTCTATCATGGTCTTAATGGTAGCAAGTAGTTGTGCCCTCTAATTACCCAGAGTTTTGAGAGTACGGACACGCACGCATGCACACACACACCCACCCACCCACTCACCATTGGAGATACAGATCTAAAACTTGGTATGCATAAACATGTTGATTCTGGGAGTTTCATGGACTGGGTTTCACATGGCCACACCTCTTCCGCTTTGTATTTAAGGCTTAAAATGCTAAAATGGTATTTGGTGGGTTCAACCTGGCTACATCCCTTCATTTCAATGTGTCAATCTACAATAGTTTGTGATGTATGCATATGCGTATCACTTTCTGCCTAACTACTGTGTCAAATGAAACTCTATCTTCAGGTTAGACACATCCTATATCAAGGATAGATTGATGCTCAATATTTTTCATTAGCCCAAGTTTAATTTTTGGCTCTATTTGCCTAACGTAAAAACAGGAAGGGGTATGGCCATTGTGAAGGGCTGCCCTTGTAGAATAGCTTAAACTCATCTCAACTATTATCCCTTCTGCTAATGGTAGATGCTGTCACAAGAGTAATGCCTCTATAACTATTCCTTCACTACAATCCATCAGAGAAATTTAGTCATTTGAATCTTAGCTCACCGAGGTTATAATCAATGATCAGGACAAGACTAAAACAAAACTGGCAAGGAGGACTTTTATATCCTCCCAGACAGAAAACATGACATCATATTTCTATAAAACACACAAAAACACACACATGAGTTCAAATATACAGATACACCACAGACCTGCATTTAACTATATAAATTATAACTATTCCATCAACACATAATTAACATGACAGATGCATTCTGATTGATCAGATCACGTTGACAGACCCATAACATTGATATCAACATTTAATTAACAATCAATGGGAGGTGTGTTCTAGTTATGATGCATGTGGAACTCTCAACATCATGTTGAGCAGCCCTCAACAGCCATATAGACATACTAAAAATGTTCCGCAGGTGACATTAGTTCTAAATATATGGATTGTTCATGAATCTAACATCCTTAGTCCAAGGTATCATTTTTGGCTTCTTTTGAACATAGGAAGAGATGTGGCCATATAAAATTACTTTAAAAATTTCCATGGTGTAACTGTTTATGAATATATATGGATCAGTTTTCTAACTCCACCTGTTCAAACATGAATCGAGGAGCAATGACAGACAGACAAACAAACAGATGAACAATCAGACTATAGATATATATAGTGCTTCTGGTAGAGAAGGTGAAAATCTATATTAAACACTAGAGCAGGCACAGATTTGGTTGGCTTTGTATAGAAGCAGCTCTATGGCTTCATAAAAGTAGTCCAAGAGACATTGCAGGTGGCATAAGTAGCAACTAAATATTTTGAGTGGTGTACCAGTAAACTCTTCAAATCCTTCATATGAGGGCCAACAATTGAAGACCATGCAGGGCCTACGGCATCACAAGACTGCATTGGCTGAGGACAACAAGCATAAGCTTGCCCAGCTCCAAGGGAACAACCCCATTCAACTGGCCCAGAGGAAAAATTTATAATGATAACTTGACCCTTAGCTAGTTTGAAGTGGGATTGGTTCATGTTAGATTTCACAGTCTTAACAATAAGTCTTGGCCAACTAATGACATTTACACTGCTGTTCTCTGGAACAGCCTTGCTATTTATAGAAACTGGGGTTGAGGGCAGTTTAATTCAATTAATATACTACAGTATTTTGTCTGCATGTGCTAGTGTCAATCACGTTATCATCTTTTCCATCTTCGACAGCAACAACAAGGAATAGGTGTTTATCACATCCATACAGGACTAGTGGATACATATAATAAACATGTGTTGTGGATATTCCCAAATGAGTAGAGGTTGTTCAAAATTATATATTTTATGCAACCTTCAGCTGATTGGTGGCTAATCAGCTAAAAATCCTAAAGAAATAAGCTTCAACTGTGTGCTTGGGGATAAGTGTTTCACTTTACCTCCTGCCATACTATAGCTCATTGGATCAACATCTGTTGGGATTTAATGGGAATATAACATTGTTGTTGCCTACTGTCGCTAGGTGAAGCCACTGGCACTCCAAGGCATAAGAAATGGAGTTAATGTAACAGATTAAATTGGTTTTAGCTTTTTAGAAGTATTGTGTACTATATTTATTGGTTGTTTTTTTGTGTGTGTTTGTTGGGTTTTTTTTTGGGGTTTTTTATAAGAGAAAAAAATGATTTATTTGCATATCTGGCTCAAACAAACAATGTGTCAAATTAATACATCATACATGAACACTGTTGGGATTCAAAGTTAGTATAAGGAAGGGATTCCTCCTTTACGCTCTCCTGAGAAGGTCTTCTAATCCAAATGTCTCTGCCACAGAGAGGCTATAGCTGTTGGATTGACTAGCCCTCACCAGAGAAATTCTGTAGGATTATTGTAAGAACTAGTATCTCAAATATTCCCACTAGAACATAGACTGCATGACTTCTGCTAAGTATGCTTAAATATCTTCACCCAGCCACATGAGTTGATTTCATATATGGGCTTGAATGTGGGGGCCATATCAGGCCTGAATAGATTCAACTCCTGTTTAATTTTGAATCCCAATTACTGAGAATTATGGTGTAATAAGTAACAGTGAAGAAACTCCTTTTTCCACTAAACTCTTCACTAGAAAGAGGAGACAGTTTCCAGTGTTTGGCTAATATATTGTAGTTTATCATGGTCTTCCCTAGACATACATGCATAAACATGTGGTATTATGGTTAATCATGTTTGCTCTGCAGTTGAGCTTCTCTAGACTGCAACTTGCTGCAAGAGTGTAGCACAGATCCATGATTGAATGCAGTCATAGATCCAGGATTTTGAAAAGAAAATTCCTAGATTCTATAATATCTTGTTTAAGAACATGCCAACAACTCTATTTCTTTAACATCAAAAGTATTTACAATGATCCACATGCTAGATCACTAAACTGTAAGGTAGCCATGGTCACTGCTTCAACCAAGATGGTTGGTGATACTGCAGATTCAGGACCAGTATTGATATACCAAATTGATTGTTTCATTGTTTTCATTGTTTTTAGGGGGGAAAAGTGATAGATATCTCAGTGTATGTTTGGAAAAAGAAAAAGAAGATTGCCCAATATGTAGCTGATATTAAATATGAACAGGAGATTATCCCATGACTAGGGATCAATATAGTATTTAAACTGTATAGGGTGACTGTAATAGCTAACTACTGTATAAATAATTAAATTGGCCTTTTAAAATCTAGTTAGGCACATATGGCTTCATTTTGGTTTCCCCTTCCACATTTTGCCCCAGGATAGGAAATTTGCCTAAACACCCTGCAGTTCTATGTGCAATATCGCTGCAATTTCCAGTATTTAAAATAACAATTACATCAAGCACAGAAACTGCCACATGGATAGTTAATGGGTACTTTTGAGCAAACATCTTTCCTTTCCTTTTTCCTTGACCTTTAACATTCATGATGGAGTAGAGGAGAAAGACTTGCCAATCAACTAGGATTATTGATCATAAAGTTTTCCATTAAAGGGTATGTGATGTGTGGAATGCATACTTCTGGTACCACAACCAATCTAATGGGACCATACTTATTCACTTTGTGTGTGTGTGTGTGTGTGTGTGTGTGTGTGTGTGTGTGTGTGTGTGTGTGTGTGTGTGTGTGTGTGTGTGTGTGTGTGTGTGTGTGTGTGTGTGTGTGTGTGTGTGTGTGTGTGTGTGTGTGTGTGTGTGTGTGTGTGTGTGTGTGTGTGTGTGTGTGTGTGTGTGTGTGTGTGTGTGTGTGTGTGTGTGTGTGTGTGTGTGTGTGTGTGTGTGTGTGTGTGTGTGTGTGTGTGTGTGTGTGTGTGTGTGTGTGTGTGTGTGTGTGTGTGTGTGTGTGTGTGTGTGTGTGTGTGTGTGTGTGTGTGTGTGTGTGTGTGTGTGTGTGTGTGTGTGTGTGTGTGTGTGTGTGTGTGTGTGTGTGTGTGTGTGTGTGTGTGTGTGTGTGTGTGTGTGTGTGTGTGTGTGTGTGTGTGTTCTTTGGTGTTGCGAACCAAAGTTAAGAAAGTTCAGCACAAGAGAATGGTAATAAAGAACAGCTATGTGACAAAAGATCAGAAAATGAAGCAGAAATCAAAGAGAAATAGAAATAGTTTAGTAGTAGCTACCTGGAATGTCCGTACTTTAGTAGAGTGTTCAGGTGATGAGCGGATCTGTAGGAAGCAACTAATGGGTGTAGCTAAACATGGTAACCATAGTGACAAGCCTGGGAAGATTGATAGGAAGATAGATTTGTTAATGGGAGAATTGAGGAAATATGGTGTATCTGTTGCAGGGATCCAAGAGACAAAGTGGTTTGGAAAGGATGTGTGGCCAGTGGGTAGATATACCTTTCTGCACTCTGGTCGTCCTCTGCCAGGGGATCAGGAAAGAGCTAGTAGGAATGAGGGTGTTGGAATAGCATTGGACGAAAAGGCTACAGTGGCATGGAAAAATGCAGGGGAGGTGTGGGAAGCAGTTGGTTCCAGAATAATATCAGCTAGATTGAAGTGGGTACACACAGGAAGGAAAAAGGGAGGATGGTCTGGAAAGGCATCAGGCACTTATGTATCAGTAGTGTGTGCTTACGCACCCACAGCTAAGGCACCTCCAAGCATTAAGCTCAAGTTTTATGATGATTTGCAGGATACAGTAGATAGGATTCCACGTAATGATATCCTTGTTATGCTGGGTGATTTCAATGCTAGGGTGGGTGTTTTGGACACAGGGAATAATCTATGGCAAAGTGTTATAGGGAAGCATGGCTTGAGTGAGCGTAATTTTGTGGGCGAGGAATTTTTGGAATTCTGTGCATTAAATCAGTTCTCAATCATGAATACCTGGTTCCAAAAGAAGAAAATCTATCAAGGAACTTGGACGCACCCAGCAACAAAGAAATGTCACATGATAGACTTTGTCGTGATGAGGGCTGAACAGAGAGTTGTTTGCAGAGATGTGCAGGTGATGAGGGGAGCAAACTGCTGGACTGACCATAAGTTTGTACGAGCTAAGCTAAAGGTTACTGTTCCTCGTTCTGCCAAAAGAAAAGAGAAGATTTCTTTGCCTTTTGCCATCCATAAACTGAAAACCCCTGCCAAGAGGGATGAATACCGTGAAGTGTTGGAGCAACATTTGCTGGCTAGACCACTCAGAGCTGGAGATTCCACCGAGTGCAACTGGGATGCTCTGAAGTCTTGTATTGTGTCAGCTGCAGAGGAAGTAGTTGGTAGAGGGAAGAGGAAGTAACCAGACTGGTTTGAGGATAGTGGGGAGTTGTTGTCACCTCTGGTCAAAGCCAAGGATGATGCTCACCTGAGGATGATACAGTGCAATACTTCAGCCAACCAGAAGGAGTTTAGGAGACATCAGAGAGAGGTAAAGGTTGCAGTGGACAATGCTAAGGAAGAATGGATATGCAGGGTTGCCAAGAAGGGGGAAGCTGCAAAAAAGGATGGTTGCACAAGGTGGAAGAGTATCAGGAAGTTGCAGCTGGCTCATGTTGGAAGAAGACCAACAAGACCCACTGCTGTCATGAAAGAAAATGGAAGTTTGACTCAGGGTCCCGAGGAGGTAAGAGCCAGATGGCATCAGCATTTTGTAAAGATACTTAACATACCCTGTGCATTCAATGATGAAGTGATTGAAGCTCTGCCACTACTCCCACCACACTTGGATTTGGATATGCCACCAACTGAAGAGGAATTGATGCAGGCTCTAACCAAATTGAAGATGAGAAAGGCAGGAGGAAAGTCTGGTGTCCTTCCTGAACTAATCCTCCATGGTGGTGTAGATCTGTGGGATAGAATGCTGGAGGTGATGCAGAAGGTGTGGGAAGAAGGTAAAGTGGTGAGAGACTGGCAGGACGCAGTGGTTGTTCCAATCCCAAAGAAAGGTGACCTGAAGCAGTGTGACCATTGGCGTGGAATAAGTTTGTTGGATGTGGTAGGGAAGGTACTAGGCAGAATTGTACAGGGAAGATAGCAAGTGATTGCTGAAAATTTTTTGCCAGAGTCACAGAGTGGGTTCAGGAAAGGATGTGGTTGTGCAGACAAGATTTTTGTTGCTAGACAGCTTGTGGAGAAAGCGAGGGAACATGGCGAATCATTGTATGTGTTGTTTGTAGACTTGAGGAAGGCTTATGATTCAGTGCCCAGGCAAGCCCTATGGAAGGTCCTAGAGAAGTATGGTGTGCCAGAAAAAATGTTGAATGTTTTGAAGTCTTTCCATGAGGGGATGCATGCTGAGGTTAGAGTGGGTTCGACTGTAACTGATAGGTTTGAGGTCCGGATTGGCTTACGGCAGGGATGTACCCTGGCACCCACATTATTTAATATCTACTTTAGTGCTATGGTGGCTGATTGGCGCAATAGGAGTAGTGGTGCAGGAGTGAGTGTGTTATATAAGCATGGTAGGAAGTTGGTTGGGGACCGCACAGCTAAGTCTAGATTGAGTGAGATGAGAGTAACTGAGTCCCAGTTTGCTGATGATGTGGCATTGTATGCAACCTCTCGGGATAGTTTTGGTCAGTAGCAGCAGAGTTTGTGAAAGTGGCAAGTGAATGGGGGCTGACTGTGAGTACTGACAAGACAAAAGGGATGGTTGTTGGTGAGGGATTGAATGAGAGTGATGTCAGACCAGTGCAGGTGGAGGGTGGCTCTGTGGATGTAGTCCAGGACTTCACATACTTGGATGCTAACATCTCAAGAGAAGGGGAGATCACTAGTGAGGTGACTAGAAAATTGCTAGGGCAGCTAGAGCATTTGGATGTTTGAGGGTGCCAGTATTTAAGAACAAAGACCTCTCATTGACCACAAAGAGAGCAGTGTATAGGGCAGTTGTTCTAGCTGTAGTACTGTATGGAGCCGAAACTTGGACGATGAAGGCTGTGCATACAAGACGTTTGAATTCTTTTCATAACCGTTGTATTCGGACAATCTTGGGTGTGACGAGGTACCAACAATGGAAAGAAAGATTAACATCTCAAAGCCTATCACATAGGTTTGGCTTGCAGCACTCCATCTCTGATATCATTCTGGAGCAGCGTTTAAGATGACTGGGTCATGTGGGTCACATGGATGAAGAAAGGCTTCCAAATAGACTGTTGTTTGGGGAGCTTAACATGAAGAGACCATGCCATGGGGCAAAGAAGAGGTGGAGGGATGTTCTGAAAGTGGATTTGCAGGCAATTGGTGTGTATGATAGATGGTATGAGTTGTGCCAGGACAGGAAGGTGTGGTTTCATCTGTGTTTAGATAGTGTAGAGAAAATTTCAACATCCAGGTGATGGAACACCTGTTCAGCTAACAAGCAATCTGAATTAAGAACACTAAGTTGTGCCTGTGGAAAAAAATTTCGAAGACAAGGAGATCTGACCAGACACCAACATTTCTGTGTGATGCCATCATAAGCTAAGTTTATTGCCATTGGTCCTGGATTCATCCAGGACACTGCCATCATGGTACTTCGTACCACGGGCAGCTTCTAAGTTCAAAGTTCTAAGTGTGTGTGTGTGTGTGTGTGTGTGTGCATGCATGCATGCATGCATGTGTGCATGCGTGCGTGTGCGCGTGCATGCGTGCGTGTGTGTGCTCCTATCCACTTCCATAGAACTGTGTTGCAACTATAGTGAATCCGTTTATCAAGATAGCAGTGCATTATTTGGTATGGCTATTAAGGAATGTATTCATCTTTCCTGTTTCCTTTGAGGTCATTTATCTTTGTGAACAACACAATTTTATTCAAACAAATATATACTTCCAACCTTGTAAACTCATGTCAAGTACGTCCTAACCTAATTTACACGCATTAAAATAAGACATAATTTTATTCTGAACTCCTGTTGAATGCTCACTTTATTTTTTCTCATGTGTGACTACTGATAAGTGTATGATTACTGACAAGAGCACAGAGATTATGGTGACAAAGGTCACCGCAGCATTACACAGTGGGTTTAAACAGTGGGTTTACACAGTGGTGCCCCATTGCTTCAGCCCCTTGCTGTGTTGATACCCATTTTAGCTATCTTGGCTAATTAATTGCACAAATTGCTAACTAGTAAAGTAAAACAGTATTGCTTGCCTTATGTCAATCATTAAAGGACTTGACACTTGCAGTAAATTAGAAAGATTTGATTCCTGACTTAAAAATACTTACATTGTTTTGGGACAAGAAGCTAATAATTTCATCTGCACAAACAATTGATGATTCATTGCTTCCACTATTAATTTTGTTCAAAACCTCATCCAGACATGAGCAAAATATTCTTAATAAGCATTAAATAGAAAATACTACAACAACCAAAAAGTATTTAAATAAAATACAAGATACTGCCTTGAAAAAATGTATTTAAATATATAAATAAAAATACTAAATACCTGTATTTGAAATTTCTTTTTTCTAAATGTAAAATACTTTTAAACATCTTTTCCAAAGCTAGTTTATGAGATGTTGAAGCACTAGTGGCATACGTAGCACTAAAATATTCAGAACAGAAAAAATTTATATAACACTACACACTGGACACATATAGAACTTCAAGATCAATAGTTAGCAAAATGAGTCATTTGCTTTAAGCAATTGTAATTTTTAAAAAAATTTAATTAGAGAGATTTCCTTCCCGAGCCTGTGGAATAATGGATACAAAAGAGAATAGCCTTTCCACTGGAGCACTGACAAAACAGGGAACTAATTTTGTGTGGTTCAATTAGAAGTATAGAGCTGACAGGGATCACAGACTATACCTCGACCAAAAACAAAAACAAAATAACTAAAACTAAAGAATGAAATGGTTTTAACTTCTGATATACAGTTGAAATGGAAATCCTTTCCCTACTCAGACAACTTCGAAAAGCCTAAACAATGCACATTCCCATTGCCAACAACATCAAGTTACATATCTATTCTGGTTATGATGAAATTAATGAGGGCTGGTTAAAGAGCTCTCTTGTGACTTGTTAGGATTGTTAAATGAAGCTTTAAAAATACCATATATATGTATACAAATGCCTAAAATATACAAAATTGAAATAAAATATACCAAGCTCTTCTGAAATATACCAAAGGACACAATTTGGTATATAAAGATACAAACTATGTCAAATGGCAACTCCGCTTGTATGGCTATGTGTGCTTTGGGCATTCAATTGATTCTTGCTCCACTTCATTTCTCCACTTGACCAATCTGACTACCTTCATTAATATTTAATGGGTGTGGCTAGCCATACTCGCAGGAAGGAGGGAGTTAATATTTTCCTGGTCACATGTCAAGTTTTACCCTGATTTTTACTTTACTGTGAAATGAACTTTCAGTGGATGAGGCTAATGGCTAAACCACACCCACAGGAGGGTAATAATTATTTCCTTGTGGCATGGAGACCACATCCCAAGTTTCAGTGTGATAAGTTCTTAGCAGTCAAAAGAACTTCGTGTGGGTGTGGCTACAATGAATTTAAACTTTACCACACCTGCATGTGATCTACACTTGGATACTTGAAGTCCACATGCCAAGCATCAGTATGATTGATAGTATAATTTGCTTTTGGCAGCTACTTATGTGGGTGTAGCTATGACAAAACTACACCCACTGTCACACTTACTGGTGTTATAAAACCCATTCAGATACATAGACACCACATATTAAATTTCAGCCTGATTAGTCCAGCAAGTGTAGCAGTGAAAACAAATTCATGTGCTGACAAACACACAGAGCTCCTATAATTTGTGAGTAAATGCTATCCATCTTTTTTTAAGGTTGATTCATATGCTTTCTGGTGGTGCAATTTTGGCCAACTTTTGATATTTTATTCTCCAAACCAAATACTACAGATATGCACCAACAAATGTTTTCTTGTAATTAGTCTGGGTCCTCTGGGGTTATATAGCATTTTGACCCTACTATAAAGTAGCCTAGGAATCATGCCTCCAGTGGTCACCAATTTGTTTAGTAATCACCATATGCAGAAAGAGTATATCACATCTTCTTTTCCTTGGCATGGTTTCTTCACAGTTTTGACAGGTTACAACAGTAAACTTAACACTAATGGGTATAGTATCTACTATATAGCTAATAATCTCTTACTTTTTCAATGCCAAACTCCATCATTACAGATGCTACAGTGTTATATCTATCCTATCAATCCTTCTACAGGAGCAAAAGAACCTCTTACAAGAGAGGAGAAAAAAGCTGCAGAAACTAGCTACTATTCTGGGAAGGAGGCATTTAAATTATTTAGTTTTGGTTTATTTTTGTTGTTTCTATTTTTTTTTCCTCTCTCTCTCTAGTTTTTTTTGTTGTTGTTATTGCTTGTATTTCATTTTTGGGGAGGAAGGGGAATGGGAGATGTGCTAATAACGATCCTTTACCATAATAGCATCCAAAATCCTCGAAAAATGCCTGTTGCAACCCCAATAGATCGGCAGTCTGAAACCAAACATTTCTATCAGGCATCCTGATTCCAAAGCAGGAAGGTAGGCAGGCAGGCACTACATAATGAGAGTAAAATTTTAATTACAGGGGTTGCAACAGGCATTTTTCTATTCAGTAAAATCACTTCATTGTGACCACATGGTTGCCATACAGTAAGTGTACTTGGTTGCAATTAATCAATTGTAATGATAAACTTTGGTGCTTCCAAACAGTAAACATTTAGTTAAATATCCATTCTTGAGCAAAACGTGTGAATATACCCACCTGCACCATTCCAAATGTTCCTAATTGTGTGTGCTACAGGTAAAAAATACAATAAAAAAAAGTATTTGAATAATTTGATATCATAACCTGAGTGTACATACATTATACAGGCAGTTACATATGTTCAAACTTTCACAGGAAGGCTAATTTCATAAGTTTGTAAAAATATTAAGTAGATAATTTGAATCGTGAAATAATTATAGATGGATCATTAAGGAATAATAGGTGAGAAGTCTTGATAATGCTAGAATAGGATAGGTTTAAAAAATAAATATTCATCAAGACCAACGATTGATTTCACATTCAACCAATCACATACATTACAATACTAAAGTTATGGGATTAGCATACAAACACACTTACATACATTAACCATTGTGATTAATCATCTTCTGTACTCGACATACATGCATTAACACATGGTGTGGTGTCATGGTTAATCATGTTTGCTCTACAATTGGGCATCTCTGGCCTGCAACAGAACGCAAGGGTGTAGCACAGATCCATGATTGAAGGCAGAGGCAGATCCAAGATTTGGAAAAGAGGAATTCCTAAATTCCATAATTTCTTGGTCAGGAAACTGTCAGGAACTCTCTTAGTTTTAAAAACACCACAATTATTGTAAATACAATCATCCACATGATAACTCTAAACTGTAAGGTGATCATCATGGTTACTGCTTTAACCAAGTAATTGGCTGTTTTGTTGTTTAAAAAAAAAGGGAGGGGGGGGGGGGTGGGAAGTGGCATCTCACATTGTGTGTTAAGAGGAAAAAAAGAGAGAAAAAAGTGCTGATATTTAAATACAACAATTTATGCCATTGCAAGATCAAAATATAATATTTCAACTGTATTAGGGCTGTGTGACCGGCTGCAGGGGCGGTTAAGGGTGGGGGCTGGAGTCCCATCACTTTTCGGTAGGTGGGGGGAGAGCCCCCAAATTTTTGGAATAATGATGTCAGCTTATGAATGAAGTAGCTGTAACTCAATCTTCCCTCTCTATTCTCTTTCTCTTTTCTGGCTCTTCTTTCTTCCCCCCTTGCTCACTGGGATAGAGAGAGTGAGCAAATTTGAAATATGGTATTTGTGCGTCTACATACATATGCAGGTATCTGCTAAAATGTCTGTATGTGTAGATACACTTAACACCACCACTGCATGTGAACCACTAACAGTATTTATCATGAATAATCTTGCATTCTGCCAGCTTGCTCTGAAATCAGAACCAGCTGGACAAAATGGGTAATAGAATGAGACAGGCAAGCTTGCTTGATGCTTGGTCATCACAAAAGAGACAGAGTGTTAGTGTTCAGCCAGAGATAATCCTTGAAGATTAAGTCAGCCTGAAATTGACCCTGTAACTGAGGAAGTCAATAAAGATAAAGGGGATATTTAACACCTAAGATCGGTGATCCCACTTTCAGGATAGCTGAAATTCCATGTTCTACATCAAACCAAGCAATTGGCAGCTCTAGTAGTTTTAATGAATATCAGTCCATATGCTGTACAGACCAACACCAACCATTTCAGCATAAAAAGAAGATATACTCTTAGGTCGCTCAAACAATGGTCGAAATTTTATGACCAGTTGATATACTACTTTATACACACAAGCAGTTGACAGATAACTGTGATCTTATTGAAGTTGCCAGACAATTTTGTGCAGTGTCAGATGAACTCAGGGAGAATTTTGGTGCACTTAAATAGCTCTGTTTTTTCTTCAAACTTGATTTATCAAATTCTCATGATTATCAATTTCCCCACTAATACTCTTGTTAGTGCTTATGTTCCCCTCCCCTCCAATTTAAAAATTAAGTATTTGTATTGCTTGTATGTCAGGAATAAATCTTGCCACCCCCCCCCCCCCCTTGCCCGCTTATATTAGGTAAACTGAGCCCCCCCCCCCCCCCCCCCCCAATACTTATTCCTATCTTTTACAAACAAACTAAAGAAAGTACAAATGTACCATCCAATCAATAACTTATTATATACCAACCAATTATTATAATACTTTCCTAAATATTGTGTTATGTGCAAAAGTGGATTTAGGTGGGATGGGGGCATATCTCTCTCTCTCTTTTTTTTTTTTTTTTTTTTTTTTTTTTTTTTTAAACACAAGATGAAATACTATTTGGACACAGTGATTTAGGAGGAGTGTAGAATTAGGCATTTAAATAATTGAGTGTCCTTGCCTTGTTGCAAGACTTTATTGGAAGCTAACAATCTTTTCTTCATTCCATACCTTTTGAAGAAACCTAAATGTTTCATTTATGTATTATTGTGTTATCACTAGTTCTAGTATCTTTCTTCATAGCTCTCAACTTTTCAGAAATAATTTTGAGGGGGGGGGGGGGGGGGGAAGGCCAACCTGTGGAGGAGCAGACAATCCCAGCTGTCATGATGAGAATCCCAACCTGGATTTGTTTTTTCTATTTTTATATCTGTTGTTGTGTTGAAATCTATTATCAAAAAAGAATAAACTATATTTATATATTTTATAATTACACCAGTACTGAAGTAGACGGTTTGGCAAGAAAACAAAGTTTAAAAAAAACTGTGTTTAGTCTTTCAAATTGCACTGAAGATGCAAAAAAAAAAGAGAAAAAAACGTTGAGTGTGTGTGTGTGGGTGGGTGGGTGGGTGTGTGTGCATACGTGCATGCATGTGCGCATGTATGTGATGTGATGTATGTGATTCATGTATGCATATATATTTTAAAAGTTCCCTTAAATTTGACCTACACCAT